>OX439483.1:162657561-163257561 GCA_949320155.1 Melangyna quadrimaculata | reverse complement strand
AAGCGATGCGAAGTGTGTGTATTTTTAAATCCTTGCAACAAACTGTGAAAGTAAATAATATGTGTGATGAACATAAAAATTCCTTATGACACGTGTGTGTCTTTGTTGCAGTGTGGTATAATTACCAGCGCTCAGAGATTATCAGAAAACGTCACAAGCATTTTCCTATACTATTATTTCATTTAAGTAAAATGTCTTATCGTCCTTTATAGGACTTCCTGAATCTTAAATGGCACGTTTTTTTATTGTTTCCTTCTCGCTGCCCTGTGAACTTTTGATTCCGGTCACACTTTTTGGCGGTTGGTTTGTACTTAAATATTTTTACTTGGGTGGTGGTGGTGGGTGTTAGTGGGTCGTTCGTCCAATGATGCTTTCATTCATGTATGTACAGTACATGTATGTGATTAGCTTCAATATAAGAAATAATGTTCATGTTGATTTCGTGGGAATTTGTTTTTGTATATGGATTGAGTGTGGCTTCTGGTTTTGGCCTTGTACCAGAGAAGGGATTAAAATTAATGAAATAAGATAAAAACTTTTCTGACTCTTAGGGTCTCTGTAGTAAAATTATATATGTATAGGATTTTCTTTATTGAAGACGATAAAGTTTTTATGTTATTTTGATTCTATACTCAAGGACTCAGAAGGTTTTATATGCTCTTTGAACCTCGTATATATTTTTTTTTATTATTTAAGGTTTTTCAATGTAATTTATCAGAAGCAACAGTAATAAAAGCAATAAGATAAAAATACTTATCTTTCTGTGTGTTTTAGACAGCTTTACAATTAGTATGGAAAATTATTATTAGGTATTATAATTTATTTATCCTAACATAAATGTACAAATTAATCTTAAAATTAACAGCACTATAGCTCTAGAGCTTGTTTATGTCAAGGACAGACTAATATTCATTAAGATTGTGAAAATTAGAATTGAAAACCTGCTTACAATAATGGAGTTTTTAAAACTTGAGGAAAGTAAACATATACAATGTAAATATATTATATTACATAAGTATTGGGTTCCAGAGTTTAAACAAGTCCGGATGACCTGCAAAAAAAACATGGATATATAGGAAAGAAAGTCATCGAAATTAGTTCACCCATTTAGAAAAGATTTAATTCTTCAAAAAGATGTTTGATGAACGTGAGTTAACTAATAGAGACAAAAAAGAAGAACCATTTCGAAAACTACTGTATACATTATATTATATCATAAGAAGATCAGCATAAGATGTGACAAAAACCCCGAGCGTGTAGGTTGGGTTGCCTGAGAAATGCAAATTTCTAAAGAAAATTATTAAAAAAAAACGGCAGCGCTTATAATTATTAAATTTATGCATTTCTGGGCTCCGGCCTCCAGGATCTCAGCATCTCATACGGGATATTTGCAAACAAAAGTATGTCGCATATAAAACGTCAGTTATGTCTACTAGTAAAAGACATTGATCAGCCATAGATTTGCTTTTATTTATTTTTAATGATTTAAAGATAGTTATTTAAGCTCCCGTGTTGAGGAAAACTACATCATGGAATTAGAATGTTCCGGACTTAAATGGAGCAGTTAGCAATTGCCTTTAGTTTGAGGCTCAAAAATTCTTATTTCATGGTGTAGTTTTCATAAACACGGGAGCGAAAATAACTATTTTTACTTTATGAATACGGGTGTTGAATTTTAAGCGATTCTTAGCACCTTGTTTTTGGGATATTCGCGAAAAATGTGTACCATATCAAAAGTTCCAGAGGTTACTCAGCCATAAATTAAGTTTATAAATTTGTACAAGGTCTCTAAAAACAGTTATAGCATAATAATGTAAGTTTTGTCGTTGTTTTTTTTTTTAATTTTTAGTAATTTTTTTATAAAATTGCCCCTTCCTTCAAACGGGGGGAAATGGACTCCACTTCCGATACGATTTTTTTCATGTCTTGAGCAAACCTACACACCTTTTGTCGCATCTTAAGGGTAACTTTGTCTTGCATTTCATAATTTTCAATTTTTAACCTTTAACTCAAAATTCATTTTTATTTTGTAGCACTGGAAAATTAGACTTTTTAGTGGAACGAAACACAGGACGGCTGAATTTTGTTTACCAGAAAATAGAAAAAGGACTATTAGAAAAGCTCACTTCGCGTTTTCCAAAATGGCGGATTTCCCCAGGGGTATGGCGTCCCGAAAAACTCAACAAAAGCTTTTTTAAAAGCCCTCTTTCAGGTATAAAAAATTCAGCCGTCCTGTATTTCGTTCCATAAATCGATTGTTTTTTGCTAATTTTCCTGTATTATTGATGAATGAAAAAAATAAATAATTAGCTTGAATTATTTTCCATTTTTCTAATGATTTTAATATTTTTGAACAACTAGTTGTTTATATTTTTTAATTCTTATCTCAAAATACTACTTGTACAATTGATGCGTGCATGGTCTCTAAATTGCAATTTTAAAATCCAAAACAAATTTGGATTTATTTTTGGAACAGACGAAAACTTGTTTACCCAGAGGATGCCCAACATCAAAAAACAGGAAAGTCGTCCAGTCTATTATAGTTATTTATGGAAAAACTCTTGAGCACCCAACTGGCCTCAAAAAATAAAAGCCAATTCAAAAAAAATAATTTAAATTGTATATTGGTTTAACTTGTAAACAATTTCTTGTACCTGAATCAAATTTCAACCAAGTCCTTAAAAGTGTTCTCCAAAAAAAAATATTTTAATGAGGAATTCGGGTACCAGTTAGGAGCCAGTTGTAGCGATCATTTTTCTTAAAACGGTTCTTACGATTTCGATTTTTCAACTAAGTAGAACTTTTTTGTTAGGTATGACAAGATGAAGTAATAAAATTTTATCACTTGAGCTTGAACACAACTTCTTAGGGATTGCGTTAAAATTTTACTTGAGTTGTAAAGTTTTCAGCAATTTGTACTTTTTTTTAAACATTACTTGTTTATTACGGTAAATAAATAAATTATGTAGGTACATAAGTAGGTACCGAGATTTTTGGAAGATAGATCGATCGCCGCTGAACCGTTAAATTTTTTCAAAAATATTTCAAACTATCTTCAAAATTCAGAATTATCGAAAATAAGCTTACGTTAAGTTAAATTTCAAAAATATTCTTATTTTCAACATCTATCTGGCAACTCTTATTGTCCACTGTCATAATATAAACTAACTCATTTGTTAATTGTTTACACAGCTTTGCTTTTATTTTCCTAAAACAAATTTTGTTAAATGATATCGCATCATACATCGGCATTTAAGCTATACGCTTTGAATTTGTCCGTCTTTGTTTTCATTTTTGTCTCTACCCTCCTTCAAACATACATAGGTTAATAAGAATACAAAAGAAAATCCATTTTTGGAGTTCTCTTTAATTAAAATGCTGCTAACAATGAGTTTTGATCGCTTTATGTGATCTTTTTTTTTAAATTTTTTCACTACTTCACACATTATTTAAAGTATAGAAAGAGAGACACCCATTTAGGTATTTAATAATGTTTTTTTTTTTAAGAAACAAAGATTGCGTGCAAAAATTTAGCCTTGAAAGGCTTAAATATATAGAAGACAAAAATCATTAACTAAAAATTAATAGGCATATCGTGTTCTAAACACAAATAATTTACTCCACTAAATTGTCTCCTATAACAAAGTCTCATTATAGAAAGGTGTATCTATAATGATCTAATAAATATAAGATATATCTAGACCTACACGCTGCATGTTTGAACTCTGTGTTAAATAAATATTAGATTTTGGTTATATGTATTTTATTTGTTCAGTTTGATATATTCTAAAAAGGGGTTTTCCATAAAAACTTAGGTTGGTTGGTACTTCAATCGAATAAAAGAAGACAAAGAAAAAAAAAAAGGCAAACAAAAAATCAAGAGAAAAGAAAAACAATGAGAATCAAAAAGACGAGTTTGAAAAAAAAAAAAAAAAACAGACACGACACAGCACACACCTTACACCTTTACAGGGTTCAAGGAAGGAAACAATCAATCATCGCAGCATCTAGCTTTTAAAAAAGATCTAGCTTTTAAAAAAGATGTACCTTCCTCCTAGTGCCTACAATCGTCCATTTCCATGTTGAAAGTTTAAACAAAATAAAAGAAAAACAAGAAAACCGAAAAGAAATTAAAAAAAGGTCGTTTGTCGACGACGTGTTATCATTAGCGAAGTACCTATGTACCTTCATACATAAATCTTCCCTCTTTTTTTTGTTGTCTTTATAGAAATCCTTGCCCAGGTTTTGCAAATTCACATTGCAAATCTCATTTCACTAAAATCTTCCATTACCTAAAGTCGTCTAAGCTTTAACGTGTATAGCTATAGCTACTATTTTACCGTCAATGGTAACCCATCCTGGACAATGATTCCAAAACATCCTTGAAAATGAGGTAGAAGCATAGACGTTCCCAGTTTTTTTTTCCTGAGGGGATATCAATCCAAAAATTTCGTTAACATTTTGTCTTGCTTTGGAGGAACTTTAAGGACTAAAATATTGGCTTCGAGTATGGAAGGGCAAATAGCTCCCATTGTGCCTCTTTTTTAGGGCGCCTCTGGATAGAAGCAGAATTCTGTACCATGTTAACATCTAGGTATATATATAAGATGTAGGTACTGCAAGTGCAAAGGACGTGGACTAATATCCTTGTACTTTAATTTTTTTTATTTTTCGAACTTTCATGGCACCTAGTTTATATGTTGTTTACGGTTTTATGACTTTGAAAATGGGTTTTGTTACCCAATGAATCTATGTATATGCACATTGCACAGAAAAGAGACGCAAGACGATGTTGCGTCAAATTTGTAAATTTAATCTAGCCAAGAGCTCCCTTGATGACCGACAGTGGAGCAAAGGATTCTAGATAGGGAAAAACGAATACCTAGCTTCAACATGGCACAGTACACACTACACTACACAGTTCAGATATACGGGATTAAATAAGTGATTCCTTTAAATTAATTTGAATTCATTTCGTACGACATACTTGTACATAGATGCTGTATATTATGTATGTACAATACATACATATTTTTTTAATTAAAGCAAGAATGTTTTATTAGAAAATTACACGAGAAATACATAGAAAGGCTTTTTTTCTCGTTTACCTGAATTGATGTCATGAATGCGGGAAGCAATTGAGCAGTGTACACGACTCCTGTCCTTACAGGTGGGTAAGACCAGGAATATATCGATCTCCCGCCTGGAAAATTAATCTAGTTTTCGACGAGGCACTAGAGAGTCCTACACAGATTCTTGAAAGGTCCACCAATGGTTAGTTCCAAAACAAGGCCCTTGGCGATTATTAACCATTTTGCCTCGTTAGGCAAAACAAACAAATTTGGCTTAGATGAGATAACACGATCTTCACTTTATCAGTCCAATACGATACCCACTGAGCTAACTAGCTATACAATGTCGAAAGATATTCTAATTTTCATACATAACAAAAAATATAAATCATATAGGTACAGAAATGTCTTACACCAATAGTGTCATGAAAAAGAAGAATTAGAAAAGAAAAAAGAAGTATTTTAAGAAACTGGAATTGCATGGTGGTTATAAAATGTTAGTTTTTTGTGTATAAGACACATTTCTGATGATATACCGAAACATACAAGTTTTTACTAGGGAGGGCCTCATGTGTATTTGGAAAATTTCCCTTGCCTTAATTGTTGGTAGTAGAAGGGCTTTCTACCTTCCAATTTCACCTCTCAATCCCAAACGATAAGTCCCCTTTCACACAGGGAAACCAGTTGCCGGAGATTTTTTTGACGTTTTCCTTTAATTGCCTTGTACCTTTCACACAAGGAAACTAAAATTGCCGGAGATTTTTGTTTGTTTCCATGTATAGTCTATTGGCTTACGGACAGTGTGAGAAGGAATGTGATAAAAATCTCCTAAAACGTTGACCGGGGAGATGTTTTTCATTCCCCTTACTTCTTGCCCTTCTTGCCTACAAACTCCCAGTTTCCAGCAACTCAGTTTCCTTGTGTGAAAGCAGTCTTACAACAACAAAGAAAATTCTCCAATGTTATTATGCTTTCCATTAGGAAAAAATCAATTTACTTTTGATTTGGATCTGTCAAAATGCAGATTTTATCGATTTTTAGGTTCCATTGGGCAAATTTGATTTATTTTTTTGATACAAAACCAATATAACGGATCTGAATTGTTGGGCAGATGTATCCCTATATCGCACGCAATTACCCAAATACAATTTTGAGCGGTCAGATTTGTAATGTGTTTTTTTTTAATGGTGTTTTCGATTGGTAAAATAAATCAATTTATTTTTGATTTAAATCTGTCAAAACGCAGATTTTACATTCCAATGGGCAAATAAATTGATTTATTTTTTGATTTTAAATCAAATTTGCAGATCTAGATTTTTCGGCAGATTTACCCCTCCTAGAAATACAATTTTAAGTTGTCACTTTACAAAATTTTTTGTATTGTTTGAATTTATATAAATATAAAGGGAAGCGTTTCTAATATAAAATGGAAGCTGTTAAAAATTAATTGTAAATTCATGAAGCTCATTGTTTTCTTCTGAAAGTGCATCAAGTGATGACGAGTTTTGTGATGTATGAAACATACATAAAATTACACGAATACAATGACAAAAATAAATCAATTTGAATTGGCATTCGATTCGCCACAAAATAAATCAATTTTTAGATAGAAATCTGAATTTACCAATCGAAAACACCATAAATTCTTTTAACTTATTTAATTTTTAAATATTGTTTTAAAAATATGAAAGGATTAATTTGTAATACAAAATGGAGGGAGATAATAATGAATTAGTAAATTCATCAAGATTAAGTATTCAAAAATGCCAAATTTCAACATTATTTGCAGTCCAAAGCAAAGACCAGACAAAGTTCATATTAAGCAAAATAAAATTGCTAGTTTAGGGGAAGAACATAATTGTTAACGAACAAAACTAATGTTTTCCGTGTCACCAATCGAAACCATCAATCATTTGTTTTTTTTTTTCAAATCAAGAGAAATGCAGCAACTCTCAACAAAATAATAACAACAACGACGCGACGATCGACGTCAACAACCTTTTATAAATACAAAATTGTCTACAAATTTTATTTGGATTCTAAGATAAGAAAAGTTATCAAATTATTTCGATGTCTTGTGGCGACGTCATTTCCCGATATAATTCGATAACCAACCAAAACAACCCCTTTGTATAAATATGGTTTTCAACTTTAACAGCAATTATACTACCAATTTTACTGTCAAGGACGTACATACTTTCAAAACAAAAACATTGAAATTCCGCAAATTTGTCTTGTTTTTTTTTTTAAATTCCTTACATCCAATGGTTCCTTAAAATTTGAATTTTCCTTATTTTTCCTCTTTCTTCATTCACATGATTCAAGCGTAGGTAGGTAAATAAATAACTCTGGACTAACACAAATAATTTGTCAGGCTGGTGCACACCCACCGCCACCCTCCCCCTCTTGAAGCAGGATTCGCTGTGAGATGTCAAAAAATTTACCAAAAATAAAAAGGCAATACCTATACAAAATAGCTATTTGGTTGGTTGGTAGCTCTGGTTACGGGTTCTTCCTGCTGCTGCTCCCCAATTCATTATACCGTACCGACAAGGGTGGTTTATTTTCATTTTCTGTTGTTGTTTTTTTATTTGGTGCTCGTTTGTTTGTCAGGAGGAGCAGGAAATATTTGGGGAAGGTGGTGCTGAGAGAGAAAAGAAGAGGAAGGAACTCAGGGGTGAAAAAGGAAAAATCGATATTTCCACTTCGATGGCGTTAAAATAAAAATACAAAAAACACAAACTACCCATAGGCAGCAAAAATAACGTTAAGTGAGTAAAATAGAGTAGCCCAGCAAATACGTCACTATCGTCATAATAATTTAACGTGTCTTGGTCGTTTCATTGGGAATGCTCTTGGTTTTTTTTTTGTTGTACATTTTGTTGGTGCTTGCTGCTACACTGTTGAAGGTGATGATCATAGTTGAATGGTGGTGGGTGGTTGATTGGGTTTCTTGTGGTTGCTTATAATGGTGTCCCCACAAAAGTGGTGGTAAGAAAAGTGTCAAGCATTTTTGATTATTTTTCGTAAATTTGTAATCGAAAAGGTTGAAAATGAAAACAAATAAAATAAAAAAAATTGAGAAAATATACCATACCTTGATGTAGATTGTTTGGTGATGGTGGTAATGAGCAATACAAAATATCCTTTAACCCAAAACTGCACTCAATCTGAATTGTTGAAATTTTTTGCCGGATTCGTGTAGGAAAATAATTGTAAATTATTATAGGTCACAACTTGTCATCGCACTGCAGAAAAATAAAAGAAACGACACCTCATCAAAACCGATTACACAATCACGACAATGGTGGAGAAGGAGTTGTACATAAAAAAACTACACTTTTAGGGAGAGGTCTCTGTTGCTATTGTTGGCAAGGGACAAGGAACAGGGACAGGGAGTAAGGAAATTCAATTCGCACTTTATGCAAACGCGCGTTCACCGTTTGTTCTACTTATTTTTCTTAAACTAACCGTTCATATTAAATTATAGAATAATAAGTTGCGAAACTCTAGACCAGAAAACAGTCAATAATTATGACAAGATAACTTCGATAAAGATTCATTCAAAAAAACAATACAAAATCAAGAAAAACTCGGTCTCGGTACGGTACTGTGGATGCGGCAAACGAAGTTATAAGTTCCCTTTGTTTTTTTTTTTACTTTCTGTTGTCTTCTGTGATTTTTTTTTTGTATGGCCAGAAGCACAGAGCACCAGCCACCACGACGACGGCACTTACTAAGAAGAAGGCAAAGCAAAGACTCAAAATCGAAGACGAAGTCAACAAAAATTCACCAAACTCCGAACAAGCAATTCAAGGCAAAATAGAGTTCTACTAGCTGCTCTACAGTAAGACAGAGAAGACAAGATTACTGCTGTACTAACTGAGTGGAAATTCGACAAAAACTTATTTTTCCGTCGACTGACGAGCGAGGAGCTCAGATGTTGGTGATGAAAAACAAAACCATGGCCGGCGGTGGGTCATGCGTGGTATAGATTTTTGGATTCGGAATTATGTATGTTTCGGATGAGGATGATGATAAAAGGTGGGACGTAATTCTCGATAAAGCGAATTCAAGTGACGGTTACGATTAGATATGATGTTGACGATGAATGTGGGTGGGGAGCAACTACAAATAACACAGCACAAAACGAATCGGATTAAAAAAAACACACACCTAGAACCCACAGTATTCCGATTTTAATTTCGAATTAAGACTACAAAATGGGAGCATAATTTTTCAAATGCTGAGTGAGTATGAGATTAATGAATCAAGTTTAACAGTCGATTCATTTATTTACCACAGAAAACTGGTGTTGGCCGTTGGGGAAATACCTACAAATGAATTAGTTCATTTTCCCGACCATAGAGTTGGTTTGCATGATTCATAAATATGGAGTCATACAATACTACTACAGTAGGTGGAGCAAGTGGAGTTATATACAAATCATTACAAGTTAAATCAAATTGGTGTCCATGGAGGTGGCAGCTAGAAATTCTTTTAGAATTCTTAGATTCTCAGCCAAGTGCACCAAAGGAATTCATACCTCTAAATATAGGCACGGGTAATTTCAAAATGAATGGGGACATCCGTAAGAGACTCCGTCCGTTATAACTTGAAAATTATTACAGTTTTCACTTAAATTTTCCTTTAATGTTTATGATTGTTGAAATCAAAAATAGCAACACCGTTGTTCCTTGACCGATATCAATAAAATTGACGGACGTTGTAGTTGACATAGAATTATTGAAGTAAACAATATTTTCAAATTAGGACCGTTCAAAAAAATGTCAACTTCGTTGTGCCTCGACCGATTCCGATGAAACTAAATCCAATCTGAGAAAAACAATTATTGTGTCTACTTTATGTAAAATGTAGGTTTTTCTTAAATAAAATAAATTTAAAACAAAAGTTTGGGCGCCTTTTTAAAAATCTACCTTAAAAGCGATATTTCGATTTATATATCTTCCACGTCATTCATGGAATGCAATTTGAACCAAAGCTAGATTTTATTTCAAAAATTTGTATAGGAATGCAAAATTGTAACGCATACAAAATTCGGTCCAAATTGGAGAAGCCGTTAAAATTTGAAATTCAAAAATTTGGTCCTGTGAAAGGTACCGTTAATAACGGTTATTGGTATTTTTTTTTTATTTTAAAAATACCATTAAAAATTGGTAATTTTTGTACTAAAGTCGTTAGAGCCGTTTTTGACATAATTTTTTTTTTACGGGTGGTATGACAGGTACCGTTATTTTTGGACCTACATTTTGGATCCAACTACATGTCTCGTTCGTGGTGGACATTTGAACCAAATACCATACATTTTTGTCCATTTCCCTTTATATAAAATGATGCAAGAAACGAAATACTTTCTGTGAAGCAACGCAAGTACGGGCCTACTAGTTAATTTATAAAATACAAATGTACACTGCTCATCATAAGGTTAGAAGCAGGTATTTGTTAAAAATTAATCTGAAATATCTCCTTTTGTAAGCGAAACAGATCAAAATTTGGTATTACACAAGAGAGACTGTTAAATGTACCATAGAACAACTTATCTTTGAGCTCCGAGAAAAAAAAGTTAACGGCAGATAAGGGAATAAATGTTAGCCGAGCCACTTTTTTTAAAGTAATTTTATCGTTCATAAGATTAGAAGCACATACAAAAAATGACGAAAAACGATGGTTTTAATGTTTTTTTTTTTTTTTATTTTCTTAGTCTAATTTGTAAGCTTGTAATGTGGGCTGCTGGCAGCTTTCAAAATAATTTAAAAATTAAGAGAGTTATACAGTGATTCCCAATAGTCAAGTGAAATTGCACTCAAGGCCAACTTAATGGCATGAAGCAGACATCGTATTGCTTCCCTTCTTCGTATACTTTTTAATGTGAGACATCCCCTAACATTTAATGTTATCTTCATGTCCTGTGAATAGGAGGTTAAGGGAGCAATAGAGCATTTTGGCTTATATTTGATTATTTTAACACTCCATCTGCATGAAAAGGGGCGCTGTTTGTATGAAAATCCGTGAAGTTCGTCTAAAAACATCTTTGATTTGCGGAAATAGTACTTCTAGCAACGCTTTGTAGTACCACGATGACTGGAAACTGTTCATCTTGGTACTTTCAACAACCAAGTTTATCATTATTATAATAGGATATTACTCCCGATCTATTAGGCCTTCTTCCCTGTTATGATGACGGTTCAGAAATTGCTCCTTTCTTAATTTCTGAACAGTCTTCACACAGGGAAGAAGGGGTTATGAAGTCGAGAGCAATATCCTATTATGATATGATAAACTTGGTTGTTGAAAGTACCAAGATGAACGGTTTCCAGTTTAACAAATGCCTGCTTCTAACCTTATGACGAGCAGTGTACATAATGATACGTATACAATACATACAAGTTCAAATTTAGAAATGGTTTAAATGATAAATTTTTTTAAATTATAATTGTCAATTTAATCCATTTAAGTGGTGAAATCATATTCTGTAGAGTTATTCTATTCAATTTTTCTAGAATAAAACTTGTCAAAAAATTTCTGTCGTGTTCAACGGGTAATGACTTCTAAATTTGTTCCCATTCAATTTTTAGTTAACTTTTGCACTTTTCTGTTTATGTTTTTTCATGACAAAAGAAATAATGTGACAAACCTAATTATACTTTGATTTGTACAGTTTTTTCCGTTAGATACAACACAACATACCACTCTCTCTCCTTCACAAGAAATAACTTGAAAGAAATATTCATTTTTGTGTAATTCTTTAAATTTTGCATTTAATTTAAAATAAAAAATAATTTAACCTTCGATAGTTTCAAATTTGCCCCGCATTTGGCTCTCTTTAATGAGTATTGCTAGTTCTTGATTTTTTTGCTCCCTCATTTCATCTATAATACTCTCTCGAAATCCTGGATCTTTTGCTGGGTCATGTACCAAAGAATCATCATTACTTGAATTTTTTAATTGTGGAACTTCTTGACAGTATACCAATCCAATGCGTTCAATTGAAATTGGATTCGCACCAATTTGATCCCAGGTATCTGATCCAAACCATACCGAAAGTGGTGAATTGTAGTCGACGTTGAAAATTCGAAAAGGTTGTGTTGGACTACCGAATCCCAAATGACTTATAGTGTCTCTCATTGTCTTTGACAATTTGGGCATTTGACTGGAGTAGAAAAGTAAACTGGCACCCATAATATGAGCCATCGAGCGAAGACATCGACAGATGTATTTCTTCAATTCTGGATCTGAAAATGAATCCACAAATAATTAAGAAACCAATTCGGAACTTGATATTAAAGAGGTGCCTACCAAAATCCATAAACATATCATACTTCCCTCCCACAATAATTAGAGGAAATGGAAACAAATTCATTGTTGGCAAATCGGAATGTTCTTTCCCCACTCGTTCACTAGATTTGTCCATATGAACTGCCAGTTCAATTTCATTTAGCAAATTCGTGTAGGCATTTTTCAAGCCTTTATATGCATTTTCCAAATCAACCCACAATTTTTTGGGTTGGCACAAATCAACAAATAAAATAACTGCAAAATTATTAGCTCCATGAGATCTCAATGGAACATCAATAAGCTGTTCAGAATTCTCCAATGAACCCAATTCCCATATGTGTAAAATTTGCTTTTGTATTCCTTGTGTGGCACTTGTTCGTTTGCCATAGGAGTATTCTAGAGCCAAAGTTGGTCGAACTAATTCCTCTTTTTCAAAAAATTTATTTATCGCTGTTGATTTTCCCTGAGAGAAAAAAAAAATAAAATCAAGAAAGTCAATAAGGATGGATCTTTAAGCCCGTACGAGTTACGATTCCCTTGGGTATAATAACATTGAATAAATACATTTGAATGGTTATACTCACTACTCCTTTGCTCCCAAGGACAAAAACAGTTCTCTCCTTTGGGTCATTATTGATTTCAGAACTTCGCAGTTGTTCTTCGAGTAATTTGATGGCAATATCTTGAATGGAATCGTTTTTTTCACTCGTTGATTTTTCAAGAAACATTTTTTATTTTCGATAAAAAATTGCAATGAGGATGTTTGTAAATTGGTTGGCGGTGTACTGTCTTCGAACGGTTACCATGGATAGCAAAGTTTTGTGATTCAAATATATTTATAGGGATTGTGCGCACTTAGACAAATATCATATTTTTCTGTTGAATAAAATACACGGCTAAGTCGCACAAGGCGGTAACAAGGGGAGGGGATCACATAAGACTGATCATCCCCTTCTCACCGACCAGTTGAACCAATCGTTTTGGAGAACGAAGATTTTTGCTCTCATTATTTCAAAAGTGTTTGATAGAGTTTGACACTCAAGTTCTATTATCGAAAATGCTCGCATTTGTTATCAATAATCTTTTCTTTGTTGGATTAGAAATTACCTTTCCTTGCCAGTTTGTTGTTTTGAACGGCTTCAAATCTGCAATCCATAAAATATATGCTGGTGTGCCCAAGGGCTCCGTTTTATCTCCAACTCTCTCCTAACCACCAGCTTCTTTTAAAGGTTTTCAGATTCAAATACATGAACTGTTAAGTACAAAGAGTCTTTCTTTAGCCGCACCACGCGAATGTAAATGCTTTAGCCGGCTCTATCTTTCTCTCCAATATTCAGTTTTCAGAGGTGTAGGATAGTTGAAAAGAGTTACGTAAGGTTAAGACCTCTCAAACTATTATTTCCATTTAATTAAAACAAAAGAAGAAATTATTTGAATTCACCAACAGAGAAAAACATTTGTTAATTTTATTTCATTAAACTTTACAATTTTTCGATAAAATTATTGTATTCTCTTTATTATTTTTGTTGTAGTTAAATGATTCAAAGTAGGTATAGTGCTTCTTGTTTAAAATTATTATTATTTTTATTTTAAAAGTCTAGTTAGCTTAACTCATTGGTTTTCATTTTATTTATTTATTATTTTTTGTAATTTTTTTTTTAAATTGTATTTATTAAATATTAGTTTTTGTATAAACAAACGGCACTATGCGGTATTTAATCGCCATTTCTCTTTGTCAAGCATTTTCATAATTTAAAAATCCTTTTTTTTTTCTTTTGTTTTTTAATTTTTTGTATAAAATATTTTTACAAAGCAATACTTTTATTATTGAAATACCTTTTTTTTTAATAAAAAAAAAATAAATAAATAAAATTTTAGCAAAAAAAAACCAAAACAACAAACAACAAAAATATATTTTTTTTACTTCAATCTGGAATGTGATCTCGTCTCTTTGAGAGATAAGATCCTTCAAAACTGAAAATTTGGCAGTCATAAGCTACAAAAAAGGGGGGCGCTTATTATATTTAAATTTTGTTTATTGTTTAAAAAAAAAATAAACCTTATTTCTATTAGTTTTGCTGCTAAAAAATCCAAATATCCTCCATGGAATCCTCACCCATCTCTGGCACGGGCAATGCCTTCAATGTTCTAAGTGTCTCCATGTAGAAAGTCAATTCCGATGTGACAACGCCATGCTGGGGGCCTCCATTGTTGATGATGTTATTCTTCAGAAGTTGCTCTTTTAATTTATCTTTGAAATTTTTATGAACAATTCGATAGATGGCGTGTATTTGTTGTTCGGGTAGAATTGGTGCAATTGCTTCGTGTAATTTAACCAAATGACGAGAGATATTTCGAAATGATTGAGAAGGAACCGGTGGTCGGGAATCCCAATTGGAGAGCTGGGCGGCCACACGATCCGTGACAATACCATAGATTTTATTTTCGATTTCTTTGATATGTCCGATGAAATCCTTTTCGATGGTATCGAAACTGGACACTGACGTTGGGTCGAGCGAGCGAAAATGCTCCTTAACTTTGGGCATAAGCCAGAGGACTAGCTGCAGAGCTCGCGACACAAGTGCCAGATTACCACTTGTGATTGTTTTGAGACCGGCAACACGTAGCGCCCCAGCGCCGATGATTAATTGACACGAACGTGAGTTAAATGTCCGCAAGAGGTCCACAACATTTCGGGACAGATAGCCCGCCACAATTGGCAGTCGCAGGGCACATTTGCAATACTCACTTATCATTTGCACAAGCAGAAGAGCCGCTCCCACAAGGGAAAATGGTTTGCCTTCCACCAAAAGCACAGGACTCGCTGGGCTGCCGCCGCCATTGCAATGAATCGATGTTGCTGCTGAATACTCCAGCGCCTTGCTGAAGCTAAAGTCATTCTCCGCAATGCGATCGATGATCTTCTGGAATTCATTGGGAATGTCAACTTGACGCCAGCGCTCAGAGTCCAGCAGCAATGCCATTTTCTGCTTTCTCTCCGAATGAAATCGATTGGCAAACCGCGACGCTTGCACTTTGACTGCCACTTTCAGAGGAACACTCTGCGATCCTGATATCGTTTCAGTTCCTACACTGAACTCATTAACAATAGCTGTTAGTTTTTCGATCTCATCGGCGGTAGCCACACTCTTTTCCAGACTCTGGCTGGATACCAGATTCGAACAGCGTTCGTGGCAATAGTTACACACCGATTGCAGTAATTCGCTTAGTTTTTCTCTCACATTCTCATAGTCTGTGTCGGTGAGAAATGCATCCGAGTCCATTAGGTTCACGGCCTCGTCAAATCTCCCAGCTGCTGCGTTGGCCGTTTTTAACATTATCGTAGTGACAGCCTTAACCCTCCCCAGAACCTCCAGCAAAGCAATAGTGGCTCGTTGAAGCAGAGCAATCCACTCGGTTATGGACAAACTTTGCGCCTCTTCTCCATGGCCGGTTAGGCATAGTTCAGCATCCGATGAAGCTATAACCTCGATTACCAGCTGCTTGATTATGGCTCTAATTGTGACGATACTCTCTTCTTTGTAGGTATCGATGAAGGTATAGTTATTCTTCCGCAACAGACCCATGACAATGCAGATTAGTTTATCCTCAGCGAGGATTTTATCGAACTCTTCATCCGAATTGGGGCTGGTCGATGATAATGGTCGATTTAAGTCGGCTGTAGCGAAACGTTCAAACTCTGTGGTTAGCATTTTATCTATAAGTTTCTCCATTTCTGTCAATTGCATCGGAAGATGCTTGAAACAGTGTACGCCGATTAGTTCTTGCGTGAGGATTTCTTGGGTAGTTCCTGGAAATAGTAATTGGCGTTTATATGGCGTAGGCATGAACTAAATTCTTAACTTACCTATTAAATCCAACGCCGCCACATAGTCCTGCGTGCCCAGCAACAGCTGCAACATTGGCTGTGTCTTATGCACTGTCGCCATCAGACAGAGTTTGTCCAAAGTTTGATCGTAGTTCCGCCTCCGCTGGGCGAATTGGACAATTTTCAATGAATCCACAACCTCAGTCTTACTCAGAGCCCGCAGGCTCTGCCTCAATTCGCGAACATTTTGCGCCGCCTCCTGCATCTGTTCCATGATGGCATCTTGCGAGGTCATCGCATTGAAGAACGCCGCTGATTTCTGTGACACCTGGCGGGCGATTTTCACCTCGACAATGTCCAGATAGTGGGAGAGTTTCTCCTGCAGTAGTCTGCCCGATTGCTTGCTTTCTTCGCTGGCCTGGCCGATGCCAGGAAAGACCGAGGCAAAGCATTCGGGGTTGTTCAAATCCATTGTGGCTTTCATGAAGATATCGGGGATTTCGCTTAGTTGGCCTTCCCTGGTCGGACTGCGGTAGTTTTGCTGACTAGAATCTTCCTTCTCCTGCTGCAGCTGCTGGGCGCTCATGCGGACATGCCGTCGATAGCGTTTGCCGATTTTTTTGACGTAATTCTCGAAGTCGGCATACTGGATATCGTCCAGATGGGGGGAATGGCCGATGTGGACCTTTTCCACAAAGGCATCGCCCCATTTCTTAGTGAAGAGATTGGCTTGCTTACCGCGGCCGGGATCATTGAGAACGGCTGGAAGATTCTGTGCGGCAGAGAAGACTGACCATTCGGGAGCAGGCTCACGACTTGGTTGGTTGACGTGGTAGCGTGTGACATGCGATTCGTAGTCCCTATCGGATACGCCGTCCAATGGCAGCGATGGACAGACCCCGTTGAAGCCATAGCGACAGACGTAGGAGCCGCCCTCCTTGGTGCAATGTCGATCTCTTAAATGCCTAAAAAAACCCGGTTGCAATAGAAATAGGCAAAAATATGGTAACTCAAATTGAGGTTTACTTGACAAAATCGGATGAGCTTTTAAAGGATTCCATGGGGCAGTAGTAGCATGACTCCCAAGCTGGTGGCAATTGAAGTTGAGGATCTTTTTTAAAAATATCCGTGTTGCCTTCGTTGTTGTTAGTAGTGCTGCTGCTGCTGTTGCCAGTTGTTGTCTGATTATTTGCCATTACATTACAATTCACTCCTCAGAGAGTGGGAAACTTATTTTTGATTTTAATTAAGTCACAAATAACAATGTTCTATTTCGGACATAATTTGGAAATATTTAAGTTAAGCAAATGCTGGAATTTCTATGAAAAACGAGATAAAACATTGTACACGAGCAATGTTAAGGAAATTTTTTCATATTTTCCTCTTTTTTTTTCTTAATCTTTTTCTTGTGCAAAAAAAAATGATGACAGTACACAGAAGAGATGTCAAAGGAAAATCGGGTGAAATGTCATCAATTTTCGAAAAATGAGGATTATAGTAGATTTTATAGATGAAAACGAATGCATTCAGAGAAATGTTGCGGTCAGTTATGGGTGCGGTTTGTTTTGAAAGTTTTTGCTTGCTAAAAAAACCGCTTTCACACAAGGAAACTGAGTTCCCAGAAACTAGCTAACTTGTCGGCGAGAAGGGTGTGAGGGCAGATTTGTGTTCCTTCCACTTACACCCTACACTCGCCTACAAACTTAAAATTGCTGGCAACTGAAGCCTGATCTACATCTGTGTCGTGTTGTGGAGTCGTGTGTCGCTATGGCTACAATGTATTTCATATGCGTAGAACCATATTTGTCTCTCCACAGAGAGATGTGGATCAGGCTTAAGTTTCCTTGTGAAAGCTCAGCTCTCATTTATCACCATGTGACAGGCGAATGTTTCTCCGCCGCACCGAATGTTTCGCGTTGGTTGGGCAGAGCCTTAAACCAAAGCGAAACAATCAGCTTGGCAACTAAACTTTCTCTTGTCAAAATAAACTTCCATGAAGATGTTCACAATCGACTGACTTCTGCGATTTTTGTTTTTTACTTCAGAAATGAAAACGTCAACAAAAATCTATGAACACTTTAATTTTTTTAAATATGTGTTGAACACCGTCAATGTTGATAAACAAGAGCACCCACACCCACATCGACGCGATGCGACCGGAAATATTAAACCCAGAGACCGGCGAAAATTTCATTGTCGCACCGACTGTTTTTCAATAATTATTCCTTCTTCGAATGTTTTTCATTTGCTTTGGGGAAACCATAAATAAATTTTGACTGGCGATTGCTTTCCACCATGCCGAATGTTTTTTGTTGGTTTGGGAGGAGCCTTAAATCGGACAGTTCGATGATAGTTTGGTCAGAGTTTGCATTCTTTCACTGGAAAACATTCCATGAGTACAGTTTTACTTGATGTCATTTTTATTTATCGAAGCGAAACATTCACAACGATAGAAAAAATGACAGATAATAATAACTACGCTAAATAACTAGAAAAAACTGTCATCATCCAAAGTTTCGCCTCAGTTTGAGAGAACCTTTGGACGGTGCTCATATTCTACTGACTCCTCCGAATTTTGTTGTCTTCACAAAAGAAAACTGCAAAAATAATGTATGAATATTTTTTTTGGGGCATTGATTCTTTTTTAAGTTACAAAATGTTGGAGTGACTCTTCCGACTATTTTTGACTTCTCTGAAGATTATCTCACTCCCACTTCATAGTTAGAAAGGGTGAAAAGTAGTACATTTTTAAAAAAAATTAAAAATTTGTGGATTTTTGTTGACGTTCTCTTTTGTAAATTCGGAGGAGTCAGTCCAATGTGAACACCGTCCATACTCCATCTCTTATTTAAAAATAGGTCTGGCGGTACGGTCGTTGACCGTTACGTTCTATAATGTCAGACAGAACGCGGTCAGCTTTCGGCGTTCTAGTCTCGTATGTGTTTTGCTGCTGAGCAGTTGGTCGGAGTGCAGAATTAAAACAAAAATATAAGCAGCAGCAGCAGTTCTGACGAATATGAAGTGCTTCTTCTGCTTACACTTGCAACCAATGTCAATGTCACACATCTAATTTTCTTTTTAAGTTGTATAAAAACTGTCAAGATCAAATTGAACGATTTTTCCAGTGCCGATCTTTTGTTCGTAGGTGAAGGGATTGAAAGGTGAGGGGTAGGGATCAAATGGTTTGTACCACAAAACTCGAACGATACCCAGCAAACGTAGAACTACATAAATAACCGATGAAATATGTACGTAATAGAACTACTTCTTTTCCACTGAAAAAAGATAGGGGCTCGGGAAAAAACTCAGTTATATACCTCTTATAGCTCATACAATTTCATACAAATAATGTTTTATCGCGTCCTGAAGTGTAGTTCCGCTGCAGTTGTGTGCGGTCTAACCTTTAAAGTACTGACAAAGGTACTTCAAATGTATATCAGCGAAGCACTACTGGAAGTACTTCTAATGTTTATTTGTCAGTAGTTTCTTAAACCATATTTTTTTTTTCTTAAACCATAGCGAAAGCAGTAAAGCTTGTCCTTTAAAAGTACTTCTTATGCGTATACATTTCACCGGTTATATCCGTACTACTACAATTACTGAGGCCTCGAATCTAGAAGTACGGATATAACTGGTGAAACTTGTACGTAAAAGAAGTACTTAGTTTGTTTCTTCTGAAACATGAGCCTTTTGAAATTATATATGAAATAAATTTATATGATAAATTGAATTTTACGAATAGTTTTCGCCACCAGTTTATTGCTAGTTTAAGGCGGCGAAGAAACATTCGTCAGTCAAAATTAATTCATATGTTTCTCCGCTGCGTTGGTGTGGGGACTCTCATATATCACCATGTAAATAAATTTTGACATGCGAATGTTTCTTCGCCGCAACGAATGTTCCGCATTGGTTTGGGAGAGCCTTTAATCAAAATAAATACAAAAATTTCTCCGACCTTAGAGCTGTTCCAATAATTGAACAATTTGCTGTATAAAAATCTCAAAACACACGACGATCGTCGTCAATGGTTTCATTGACCCTGATGAATCTGAAATGCAGGAATAACAATAAAGTATAAAACACTAATAAAAAAATGTGTGTATTTTATTTAAATTTAATTACAATAATTAATAATAATTTATTTCTTGTATAAACAACAACCAAAAAACAACCATTTATAACTCGCGCTCGCCGATAAAACAAATGTTTTTGTTTGTCATGTTGTGCACATACGAAATGAGACAAAACTTTGTGCATCGTATACATCGCACTCTTTCTTCCCTTTGAATGAATGAATGAATATGCTTAATTTAGCTTTAAAAGCCATTTAGTTTACCATTTACAATTTTTTTATAACTTAAATTTTAATAAATAGATACATAATAGTTTATACTTAATTAATATTTACATTTTTTTGTTCATATAATTACAAATTTTATATATTAGTATTAGATTGTACATAATCAATTATTTTTCTTTTAAATATGTTTTTTATTTCTCTTGGAAGATTATTAAAGGCATTAAATCCCATGTAAAATATAGTCCGTTGACCTCTTGTAGTTCTTGCCCTTTCTATTTTCAGGTCATCATTGTTGCGCAAGTTGTGTTCAAACTCTGAATTTGTACGTGTATTTTGGCATAAATAACCTGGATACATATTATTTTTAATTTTAAATACAAATATCATACATAACAAAAAAAGCCGTTGATTGACATTTAACCATTTAAGCGTATTTAACATATATCGTATTGACGTATACCTATTACATTTAAAGACAATTCGCATAACTTTGTTTTGTTGTAATTGAAGCCTATCTTTATGACTTTGTGGACACATAAACAGTAGACTAGAACAATAATCAAAATGAGGTTTAATTAATACATTACATAAATTTACAGCGGTACTCATAGAGATATTTTTTCTTATTTTTTCAATACTCCAATTTTTTTGAAATTTTCTTACAAATATAATTTATATGCTCATTAAAGTTAAGTTGCTCGTCTAAGACAACACCAAGATATTTTATTTGTTTTACTTGTTCTATTTGTTCGTTATTTATAGATAAAATCACATTTAAAGACAAACTTACAGGATTACAACTGAATAACATACATTTCGTTTTTGCAACATTAAGCACCAGTCTATACATTTTCAGTCATGTATTTATTCTTTCCAGGTCTTCGTTTATTTCATTAATGCACTCCGCAGCATTTTTCCCAGTGGTGTAGAGTAAACCATCATCAGCAAACAGAATAAGTTTCGAAGTTTTAATTACCTTACTCATATCGTTTATAAACATAAGGAATAACCACACTCCTAATATTGTGCCTTGTAGAATTCCTACATTTACCGCTATTGGTGATGATATTTTACCATTTACGGAAGAACGTTATGTTCTTCCTGATATAAACGATTTAGACCATTTAAATTTGATAGATTTTATCCCATAGCACTTTAATTTTTTTAATAAGATCTCATGATTAATTGTTTCGAAAGCCCGTTTAAAGTTCAAGAAAACTGCAACAACAACATTCTTTTCATCTATTTGCCTCCTCCAATCATTAATCACAAAATTCAAACAAGTTTCACAAGAGTGATTTTCACGAAACTCTGATTGATAAATATCCAGTAGACCCTGGTTTTCTAGGTGTTCTTGAAGTTGTATCACTACACATTTTTCTATTATTTTTTCATATAAAGGCATCATATTAATTGGTCGAAATTCACTTAAAGTTTTTGCATTTGGGACTTTTTTTATCGGTACTATAAGGGATTCTTTCCAAGATATCGGAAACGGATAAGGGATATGTTTATAACTCTTTCAATTACTGGTCCAACAAAAGGCAAAGAGTCCTTAATCATTTTTACAGTCATAAAATTAAAGTCAGATCTATTGCAAATTTTATATTATCTATGTTGACTAGACTGACCTCAAAATCTATATTGCACGGCTCAATTAAATTTATATAATCACAGTATATCACAGATTGGGTTATTTCATTTATAGATTGCACGAAACAGATCTATCTCCTATTCTACCTCCAATATCAATTCATTATTTTTCTTAAGTACCACATATATTTTTGATTATTTGCACTTTCAATTTGATCTTTTATGAAACGTGATTTGGTTTGTCTAATGCTCCTTTTATAATTGTTTCTAAATTGTTGGTAAGTATGCCAATCACTATAATCATTGCTAAGTACGGCCTGTCTATAAAGATTATTTTTTTTCTTTTACCATATAGAGTTAACCACATTTTTTAAATTTAGTACGAATTGTTCACATAAGAAGCTTAAGTTAAATGGCTGTTCACTATTTAGAATATTGCCAAATAAAGGGATTTCAGTAAGCCGTGTCAAAAAAAGATTTTCATTATAACAACAGTATCGAATTTTCTTTTTATTTTGGATTTTATGTTGGTTTTTAATAATAATATCAATAGTTTCGTGATCACTTATTTTAAAATTTGCATCCACTCTTGCGCTAACTTTTTCAGTGCAATTGGTTATCACGTAGTCAATTAATGTTTTTGAATGACTTCTTATCCTCGTAGGCTCATTTATAATCATATGCACATTGCTATCGTTAATAATATTTGAAATTCGTTGCGTATATGTGTCCATTACATCAAACCAATCTATATTTACATCACCAACTACAATAAAATTTCCGCATTGAGATAAATATTCAATCCAGTTTTCTAATTCGTTACAAAAATCTATTTTCGATGACAAAGGACTTGGTGATCTATATAACGCACATATATATATCACAGGATAGTTTTCATATTGCACTTTTAACATTAGGGACCAATACTGCATACTTACTCGATATTTTTTTATGAAACGACATTTAAAATTATTTTTAACGTAAACAACAACGCCACTAGTATGACTGGATTCACTTTCACTTTCACAACTAAAAGGAGGATAGTATCCTTCCAGGACATAATAACTTAAGTCACTATGGTTTGTAATATGCGTTTCAGTTAACACTATAATGTCAATGCTTTCACTTTGAACTAGGGCTTCTAATTCATTAAAGTTACTTCCTAGACCTTGTATGTTTAAATAAATACACCTTATATCCTCTAGTTGCTAATAATCAGTCCTTTCTTCTGCAATTTTTAGTTTTCTCTGGTAGACGGGGCAGTTTATGTCACTCGCCTTATGATTATCATTAAGGTCCATTTTTAGAGTTAAATTTGTATTAAAACAATTTGCACATTTATTTTCTAGTACACATTTTTACATCATGTTCCCCTGCACATTTAACACAAACTTTTTTACTGGTACAGTTTTTGGCTACATGATTAAAACCACAGCAGTTAAAACATCTTTGTACGTTTGTATGTTGATACACTCGGCATCTACCCCAACCAATACTAACTTTAGTACTTTCCATCACTTTACCGTAGGCAGCACTGTCCATTTCAACAATTGCATTATAACACTGTATTCTTGGAGACAAATATATGTGCATACACTTTACTTCGTTTTCGTCTAGTTCATTTTGACCTTTTAGTGATTTAACTAGATCTGCCTCACATATTTTCTCTTTCATACCTACTATGAGAACCCGTGGTTTTTTTTAATTGGTACTTTCACATTGTAATTGTCACTATGTTTTTCTTTAAATCCATTTTGAATTTTTTGTATTGACTTTTCTTCTCCTTTAATTAACACAGCACCATTTTGGATATCTTTCACATTGCTTATTTTTAGTTGTAGATTTTTTGGATCAATAGTATTTTTAATCACCTCCCTAGTTTTATTATTGTTTTGATTTTTTTGGGCTTAATTATAACAACATTATTTTTTTCTTTGATTTTATCAGCGTATGTAGGTTGCTTTGTTTGTATTGGTGTTGTTTTGTTTTTTTCACTTATAACTGAATCTTTGATTAGCTTTAATTCTTTAACCATGTCTTCTTTTATTGCTTTAACACTTTGTATTGCAATCATATTTTCACTTTCTATTTTTTTTACATCCTCACAAATTGTATCACTTTGGGCTAAAAAGCATTCACTGTATTAACTTATTTTTTCTACTTCTTTCACACTCTTTTCACATGCATCTTGAGCAATCTTCATTTCATTAAATCTATCAGCATATCTGGCTTCAATCGCCTCTTATAAATCTTTAATTTCCAACTCATTTTTTTAACGAATCTTCAAATTCACTTTTGTATTCTTTTAAATAACTTCCATTTTTTTTAACAGTATCTTGAATTTCTCGAACGGCTAAATCCACATTGTGTATGTATGTAATACAATCCTCACACATGAATCGCAACATTGGATTTAAATCTAATACACCACTGCTATAGCGGTCTAGACCACTACATTGAATTTTCGGGTGGAAAACTTTACCGCATATACCGGCACATTGTATTCCCGATTCTCCATTTATCGCACTTTTGCATTTAAAGCACTCCATAATTAATTTGTTTATTCCAGAATTTCAAACTCTCGCGCACTTTTAAGTCATTTGGTTATGCACTGGAGAATAAACTGAAAAAATTTATTAAAGATTACTAATTGTTTTTCAACTTTAAACTACGAGCGATCTAACACACGTCTGTACTCTTCGAATGTCACACATAAAACCTTTTACGATAGAAGAGTTTTAGTTTTTGTTAGGAGAAACAAAAGTACTTTTTTTGCAGGGTATGTTCTCTCACCTTCTTTCTAGTTTGTTGTGTGTGTTCGGTGTCAGTGTGCCGTTCGTTTGATGGTGTGAATGAATATCAATGAAAAATGAAGAGCACAGCAATACAAAAATGAAGAAGACAAGGAAAAAATCTCATTGAAAAAATCGTTCTGTGTGTACATTTCTACGATTTCTGGAAAAATATTCGTGGAAAAATCGGGCAATGTAGATCGGGAATTGATCTTTTTTTACGCTTGGCCCTCACGTTCCTTATAAAAATTTACAAAATAAATTTGCCCGTCGCGTTCTATTCTTCGCCGCTTAAAGGTTAGACCGCACTAGAGCGGAACTACGATTCACAAAAATTTGTATGAAATTTTATGAAGTTCAGTTGCCGCTAGTGCGATATAGCTCATACAATTTCATTCAAATAATGTTTTGCCGCGTCGTAAAGTGTAGTTCCGCTGCAGTTGTGTGCGGTCTAACCTTAACTTTCTTGCGTTCTGTTTGAACAACAACAAGTGATTCTACACAAGACAAACAACGCGACGGTCAAAAATGTCGACCGCACCGCCAGACCGCGTCCTGTGTGTCTCGGGCTTAATTTGTCCAAAACTTAAAAAAAAACACCCTTTTGTAATAAAATCCATAAATCTACTACAACTCCGAAATAAAAACCAACTCCCATCTCTACTCTTCTGACACACAGCTGTCTTTATAGATTTTCTGGTCCTACGACATTTATCTATTATCTTTCCTTCAAGTTTCGGTTGCGGTGTTGCGAAGCGCGGACAGGCTGGCAAAACCAAATTGTGGTTTCTGTTTTGCTAATTATGTTCCATTAAAAAAAAATACTGATACCAATTAAAATATTTATCAAAGGAAATTCTCAGAGTAAAAAAAATAATATGATAACATCGTGTTATCGTCTCGTGGTCAGCAGCAAACGCCTTACACTCCACAGCCGCTTATCAAGCTTTAAAGAGCACTGCTAGTCATGGAAATCACAGACGGGTATTCGCTTTTACATTAAAAACAAAAATCGCAAACAAAAGACTTGAATCTCCGTCTCAGAAGAAAATAAATAAAAACCAAAGATGCGATTATTCGCGAAAATCAAACTAATCCTCTCGCTAATCTTGATCATACTCGCTATTACATTGGGCATATGGCTCTGGAAGGTGAGTGGTCTTCTTATTGATATCGATGAGATTCTGATTATAAGTTGTTGGTTTTCCATTAGGGCAATGTATCCAATCCAATTCCATCCCGAAAGACTATCAGACATGGTCCAACCACCACCACCCCACCTGTTGTCCTCTGGTGGACAAAACTCCTACCCGACTACCACCAAACCAAACGATGCGGATTCAATCAGTGCACGTTCAGTGTTGATAGGAAACTACTCAACAGCAATAATACCAAGGCAAAGTCACGCGACAATTGAAACCTAAAACTTTTGTTTTTGTATTAATTTACACTTTAATCAAATTAGGTTCTAGTATTTTATGGTTCGGAATTGAATAAAACCGACCTACCACTACCTCGCCAGCCCCATCATCTGTGGGCGTTGTTCCATGAGGAATCCCCCAAAAATGTGCCATTCATACAATACAACCGCGTTCTGAAGCATTTCAATATCACATCGACATTCAGCCGTCATTCTAATTTCCCCCTCACCACTCAGTATATTAAAAGCGAGAAGGAACTGACCGACCGGAAGTATTTGGTTGCGATTGGCACTAAATCGCTGTTGCGCGAGACGGAAAATCTTGCACCAGTTGCGTTTGTTCAATCGATTTGCGATACATCTTCGGGCAGAAATGAATACATCAAGGAATTGATGCAACACATTCAAGTCGATTCGTATGGCGGGTGCTTGCACAATAAGGAATTGCCAAAGGAGTGAGTTCCATGAATAAGTGTCATCAATTCAACTCTGATGATTACTTTTTTGTTTGTCTTTAGATTGACTGGGGATTATTTGAATACAATTCAATCGGAAGAGTTCTATCGTTTCTTCGCTCGCTACAAATTCATCATTGCCTATGAGAATGGAGTGTGCAATGATTATATATCGGAGAAATTTTGGAGACCACTGGTTATGGGCAATATTCCTATTTACTTTGGATCACCAACGATCAAGGTAGTTTTTATTTAAGTTTAATTGTTGGTTACCATAATTTATGCCATGAGAATATCTTGCTAGCAACGGAGTTTGAAATTTAAATGTTGCAAAAAGCGTAAATCTTTAATCAAACGCGGCTAATCTGGAATTTTAAAAATGTTAACCACCGCGAAAATCTTAATAATTTGTATAGGCATTTTTTAAGTTTAGTGCCTACTCATGCTCTATAATCGCACTTACTTCCGCTGCTGGTAATCGAAGATAATCGGTTTGGTTTCTTGACCAGCCTAAACACCAAACTAGGGACATAGTTTGCGCGCAGCACCCGACTTTAAGCCTTCCACTCAGACAGGAACAGTAATAATGTGCGATAGCTTCTCTCCTATTCCTTTGTCGGTCAATCACAATGTACGAATACGAATAATAAATTTTGGAGCGTAGACCTTTACATGTCTAGACTGTATTCGGATACGCAACAATCAAATATCTTGCTCTTCGATATATTGCGTAAGACCTTTTAATTGTTCTCGGTATACTCCTATGAATATTATTCAAGCCCTTGTACTAGGTGCTCACCGGCAGAAATGGTACTCAAGAAAAAACTGAGTTCGTCAGAGATCACATTTTTCGTGGGCAACCAAGCTGCTGTCAAAGCATAAGCCAGTAAGACTATAAGACCCAAGACAGAAGCAAAATGCCGAGGCGTACTGGAAAATATTTGTAACTCCAACCAAGTCAAACTCTGCTTGGTTCCTGTACATAGCAATATAGAAGGGAATGATATAGAAGATGAACTGGCAAGGAATGGGTCATTATCAAACAGAAACAGTAGTAGCCAATTATTTACGGGACCTGAAATCCCGATCGGCGGCGTTGACCTAGTACCCAAAGAGCAAATCAATAATTCCTGGATTTCCAGGAACGACTGCGTTATCTATAGAAGTTTATGGCCTAGAATTAATGAAAAAGAAACTCAGTATATTTTATCGCTGATAGGTGTACTAACAGTTCATTTCGCCATTGGCACAATGGCCACCAGAATAGGCGCTTTCGCACCCGGTTTCTGTAGGAGCTGTCAGGATGTTGAAGAAATTGAAACCATTAAGCACCTGCTCTGTGATTGTCCAAACCTCCAAACAAATCGCCTCCGGTACTTCGAAAACAGGTTTGTGGGAGAACTGGACGATCTAGCGCAGGTCTCGATGGCAAATATGAGAAAATTCATAGAAAAAACAGCCTGGTTCACAAATGAACCAGTCTATGTGAACCATTAGTTAGGAACATCTCTGTTTTTATTTATAAGGGGATCACAATGGACCAATAGGCCCCAGTGTACGCAACAGCCTAGGCTGTGCACACCCCTCCTAACCTAACCTAACCTAACCTAACCTAACCTTACCCAGAGCAAATAGAATCTTCTGATAGATTTGGAAAATCGTCAAAATTGGGATGGAAACCAGTGATGCTTGGGAAAGTTGTTTTTTGCCTATTCACATTAGTGAGAGAAACATGTGTTTTTTTTTTTTTGAAGAATTTAAAAAAAGAGCTAACTTTCTTAGGTACCGGAGCCATTGAGAACTGTTCTTACTCGCGTCATCAACCAATAGAAGCTTTTTTTAGCCTTGCATGCGTATAAAAAGGGCAGTCTTACTTATGTCATTTGATACTTCATTCTTGGAAATCCTTTGTGAAAGAGATATACTTAGACCAAAATGCAATAGGATATGTGCATTTTCTCACCGAAACAGCTTGTCCTACCACAACCACCGGTTTTGTTTATGATTGGACTAAAAGTATCGGTTGAATCCTCTTTTTAAAAAGCTGCGATGAAAAAGGTAATCCTTTACTGTTGCCTTCGGCACAAGGGGCTTAGTTAAATATCCGCGGGCTATCTTGACCTGGTACGTATTGTGCCACTAGACATTTTGATATAAGTATAACTTATCAGATAGTTTTTGAAAACACCATCTGCCCCGAAAATGCATTTGCAAATGGCTTTTGGAAAATAGATTTGGAATTAACCCTTGTGATGCACTCGTGCAACAAAGACAAAGGTATCTGGGACGTCACCAGATAGAAGAGATCGAATTACCATCTCTGAAAGTCCTCCAAATACTTTAGTTTCTTAAAGAAACAAACTTGGAGGAAGGCTATAAAAGGAGCGATCTCATCTAGGTCTAGAAGGGGACACAATAGATCTTAAGGTCGCAGTGTACTTAAACCCCGTATATTATTCATTCATTCAACCCTTGCTTACCATATTAAAAAATTGAATTTTTTCTTATAAGTCGACTGCATAAAATTAAAGCAAAGATAAAGCTTTGGTCACCCAAAGATTTACATACATACATATGTATGTAATGATATACACTCCGGTTTGTTCAACGAGGTCTCTCTCAATTGCAGAACTCAACATACATACCCAATCGACTTAATCAGAGTGCACAAATATTGTTTTTATTATTAAAAAAAAAGGATTTTAGTGTTGTATACCCTTTTATTACTTTCACCAGTTAGCAATATACAAAACCTGGAAAGACTGAGGCCCTTATTGCGAGTGTCGTTTGCCGTCTGAAATTGGAAATATCTTATTCTTTGGTTGCTTAGTTTTTACAAATGATCACAATAATATAAATCTATCCCAATAGTTTTTGGCCTTAGTTTTATCTCAGCAAACATTTTGGTACGTTGACAATCGCAATAAGGGCCTGAGGGCCTGAGGTTCTTGGTTCAAATGTTCTAATATTTAACCGTAGATTGCCATAAGGTAAAATTAAAATATTTTTCAATCCTGAAATCACAAGCGATTGCAGTTCAAACATTTTTTAATCACAAGCGATTTCCGTTAACTTCGTAACTGAAAGAGAAAAAAAAATATAATCAAGAAAAATAAATTAAGAATCAAGAACCATATCCAGGCAAGCATCCATCATCACCTCATAAAATGTCAAAGTGTGCTTTAAATAAATCGCTTCTATTTTTCTGTGTTTTATGCATCCACAGGATTGGGAGCCAACAAAAAAATCTGTCATTTATGTTTCCGACTTTGCCAGCCCAAAAGCTCTAGCCGAATATTTAAAACGACTCGATGCCAACGATCACGAATACAACACTTACCTGGATCACAAATACTCAATGTTACATTCAATCACCAACGATCTACTCAAAACCACCCTACTCGACAGAGACTTTGAATCGGACAATGAATTTGAATTATTCGAATGTTTCATCTGTAATCGAATCCATGAGGAAAGCTTTCATTCAATAGCAGATGTAAAGCATTACGATTGCGGTAATCGATTACAATTTCCTGCAATGGAAACATCGATGGTACATTCGGATTGGCATTCGATTATGGCAATGGGTAGGTGTGAGGCAAGTGTGCTGGATGTGCTGCTTCAAAGGAATACAAATTTTACAGAGCTAGAATTTGAAGATATGCTGCAACAAGATATTAAGACAACCAAATGTCGATTATCATGATAATGATGATAATGTGGATGTGAGGTGGAGTGAGATTTATATTATTTTGTTTTGTTAATTGATATACAAATTTATCAATGGAATCAAGTTAATTAAGATTTAAGTTTATTTTTGTTCATTCTTTTTTATCAAATTGTTTAACTAATTATATTAAAAAAAAAACTTTTTGTTTTGTGATAGAAAAAATAAAATAAAAGACAAAATCTCATTTATTAAATTGAATTGTCTTTGAAGTGGCTTTTGATTTTCTTTTTATTATGAAAAAAATCCTCTTTTATGGCAGTTTAATTAAAGTGTTAATCTATCGATTTTAAAAGGTAAAATGGTTAAATTTATTTTTTTGCGTGTGGCAATGGCACAGTGGATATAGTGTTTGACTGCTTACCTGGACGTGTGGGTTCGAGTCCTAGTCTAGGTAGCATTATTTTCTATATTCCCCAGTTTCAACTGGATGCCACCCGTGGAATTTAATGAGATAATTAACATCTAATACTCAATCCACTGTGCCAACAAAAGTCTTTCCTTTCCTTCTAACTAGTGCCGTGCAATTGCATTTAAAAGACCTGAGGTCTTACATGCATATAGTTAAAATTATTATTATTAAAAAACTTACAACCCACTTACGACTAGTTAATCGGGAAGCAAAACAAAATACATATCTGATTTAATTGTGTTGTTAAAGTAAGAGAGCTATAAAATGTACAACAATTTAATGACATGATTAACCCTTTTGAATTTTGGCTACGAGTCAATTAAATATAGTTGCATTTGTTTATTTTTTGCAGAAACGATGTGGGTTAGGTCAAAAAAACAAAAAAATGGTGTTGGAGGGAAGTTTCTCGTTTGAATAGGAGGGACAATTTTCTTTAAAAATTTAGTTAAAATAAAAAAAAATATTGGAAAACTAGAAAAGCAGAACCAACAATAATAAGCCATCTGTATTTAATGACAGAAATCAATTTTTTTATTCCGTAAGTTTATTTTTTTCAGAGCTCTTCAATGAAACTACAATAAAGAAAATAAAGTAAAAGAATGTTTTTTCTCTTTTTCAAGTTAATTGCTTGCGATTTTCTTTTATTTGTTTTTGGCCATCTCTTACACTAATCTTCTTTATTTAACCGGCGATTCTTATGATCTCGAGGGGGACCACAAATCTCCCACTCAACTGCTTCACCTAATGCCGTTTTCCATTGGTTTCACTCAAGGTTTCACTCATTCTGAAATCCAATGGAACAGTCCAAGATGCTTCAACTCAATTCTGAGGTTTGGTATCTGTATAGGTGAATTGTCAAATAAAAATTATTTGATACTTCCAAATAATATTTTGTGTTTGATATTTTCTTAATTTGTTTATTAAAATTTACCAAAAACTTTGATTTTGGATGCAAATTAAATTAAAATGTAAAGTTAAAAAAAACATGAAGTACATTGCATATTGTTTTGACGTTTGAGTTTGAATGTATTAGTGCTTCTTGAGTGGATTCTGATTTGAAATCAAGAATCGAATTTCTCTTCTCAAAATCGTCAGAAGCGTACTGTTTGTGCCAATGGAATGGTTTCAGAAGACTTCCAGAAGCTTCTGGACGCTTCCGGACGTCCAATGAAAAACGGCATACGGTTCCACTTGTGGGGTTCGCCGGGTTGACATCAGAAAACGTTGACAGGCCTCTCTGTTTTGGATTGTTCGATGTCTGAGGCCAACTAAATGCAGGTGTCGTTGCCTTTGTTTCATCCAGGAGTTTTTGCGCCTGCCTTTCTTCCGCGATAGTGTTGGAACGTCTTGTGCTATTGTCTTTTAAACTTGGTTCTCTTGGCATCTTCGTTGCACATGAGAGTACCAGCTTAGTTGGTCATGCTGTATTTTGTCCAAGATGGTATTTTTGACGTGAATGCTTCCTCCGATTCTCTTGCTTCTTATTAGATCACGCTAATAAGAAGAACTAATACTTCAGATTTTTAAAATGATGTCTAGAGGTCGTGGGCATCAATTTTATACAAAAAAGAACAGAGTTTTTATAAAAAAAACTACACCATGGAATAAGAATTGTATGGACTTAAATTAAAGGCAATTTCTTACTGCTCCATTTGAGTCCAGAACATTCTTATTCCATGGTGTAGTTTTTCTAAGCACGGAAGCTTAAATAACTATTTTTTCTTTATAAATAAAGAAAATGTCAAAACAAAAATTATAAATGCAAATATATTTGATGTGAGGATCATTTTAATTTTGGGAGAACAAATCTCCCGGGGAGTTATTTTCCTGGGGAATATTTAGAATTGGGTTGAATAAAAGATTCAGCAAGTCAACAGCATAGGTATCACGAACTACAGGTGACTCTCAAAACTTCTTCAAATTCAGGAGTCCTTTAGCTAAAATTTAAGGTTAAAATTTGAGTTAAAGCCAATAAAAAACTGTTTACCACGTACACATAATGGCAACAATATTCTTCATACAAAAAAGCAAGAAAGCCACCACTGATATTTTTGAAACGCTGTTTTTTTTTGATGGCTATAGCTTTTATTAACAGGATTTAACAGAGATGCATTTTCAAAGGCGCCAGACTGATTTTTTAGGGAAATCGTTTTAGTATGATATTAATTAGTTAAAAAGTGTTTAACATTTAGAAATTTTTAATAAACTGCTTTAAAATTATAAAAAATGTTTAGAACGCTTTTTAAAATTTTGTGATAATGCCTTCTTTAGTGTTTCTTTTTTTGATAATGTATGGCTACAAAAATTCCTTTTATTGGTTATGAGCAATATCATGTTTTTTTACTTTTTTTTCGTTTAAAAGGGTTGCAACGTATACCCATCTATTTCAAAAGTAGCAACTTTATTTTTTTGTTTCATTTGACACTAGTTTTAACCTACTTATCGATAAACAGTGGCGCAAAATTTTAAACAACCTATTGTTAAGGGCTTAACATTTTACTAGTTAACAATTTACTAAGTATTTAGCAATTTACTTTCTATTCGAAAATTTTAAACCTTTTGCTAACTAGTAAATTGCATTTGTAGGGTTTGAATTTAATGAACACAATTTTTGTTTTTATGCGTTGTAAATTAATTATATGTTAACGGAAACCCATCATGTGCTTGAAATAAGTATTCGATATTTATATTTTATCATTTTAACTTCATTATTTACAAAAAAAATGCAAAAAAGAAAAAAAAGTTGGACACCAGCAGGACTCGAACCTGGAACATTTGGGTCTTCTCATATGGATTTAGTACGATACTAAAAAGATAAAATAGCCAGTTGGTGATTTTATTTTTAGTAAAATGTTAGGGGATAGTACGATGCTAAACTCGTTTAAAATTAGCAAAACACAATTTTTAACCTAGTATCATACTAAAAATGATTTAACATCGTACTAAATCGTCTAAAATTTTGCGCCAGTGTTTTTAATAAAGATTTGCCAATACCACAATTTTAAACTAGGAAACCCTTTTTTTTTCTCCCCACGTCCTATAGTAAGTTTGAACAAAGTTTTAACCTCTTACTTAGTTAAAATAACAGCTGAACTTTAAATGGGAAGGATTCGTGTTAGCAACCTCATAACTTCCCATTGGTGTCCTTGTTAGTTTGTTATGAGAAAATCGTGAATTTGAGATCTACTAAAATCATAATAGGTGTTCAGTAAAAAGAAGGCCATTGCACCTTAATTGGTTAGTCAGCATTGGGGACAAAATTGGAAAAATTATTATTAGTATTTTTTTTTTTTGTAAATATTGGCAAAAAAAAAAAAAACTGTCAATTGATTTTTTGACAGACCTTATTATATCAATTCGTAATTATGATTATTGAAAAACACCATCTCTAAGCTTGGATTCTCGAATAATGATCTCATTAGAGAGATTGCTTCTAATCAGTCGGGTGCCCTTGGGGCCATGGAGAGGTATTTGACAGCGGTGGACGTCTCCTTGTTGGACCTTGACTCGACCCCTGCAGATCTACCCCTGCCTTTTTATTGTAAGACCCTCTCTGGTCAAAATCGCGGCTGAATATCTAATTAATTGCAACAGCCAGACATCTGCAAGCAATTTATGATGCACTTCCTTGTAATATCAATTATTATTGATAACTTCTTATTTGTTCGGGCAGAACTTACCCCTTCTTTTATTTTACTTTTATTAACTCTACTAATAATATTGTATTTTTTAGTTAATTTTTTACATATGATTTATTACCATAATTGAACAGATGTATCTTTATATAATCATAACCAATGGTTCCGAATTAACTAATTATCTTTATTTACATAACTGTCGTAAATATTACTACAAAATTCAAACAAAACTCGAAATAACAACAATTGCAACCTCGAATTTAAAGGTATTTATTTATATATATATATTTATCTATTCATTATTCACAAAACCTGTTTTGTAAAACTTAAATCATCTAACACTGTAATTTCAATTTTCATATAATTTGTATTCGTACAATTATTCTAACTCGAAAAATGTCTTAATCTCATGTTTATTTTTATAACCTTAAAAGAATATTCAAAATAAACACCACCTGGTGTACTCGTACCTGAGAACTGGACATGATGCATACCATCTATGCATCTCTCTTGTTCCCATAGTTTTTAAGTTATCTACTTGTATTGTATTTATATTATGACCATACGTCAATATAACACACTATTGCTCCTGAGCATGAGCAAATTCAGTCTTCAACTGTCAGCCACGAGGCATTCTTTATAATTTATATTACAACAAGATAAAGCAGGCAATACTCAATAGCCGCAGAATCATAGCTTCGCTAATAATAATCTTTGAATTGTACTTCTCTGTAATTTGTATTTAAAGACTCAATAAAAATCAATTCAAAAATCAATTCGTAATTATGACTGTGTGTAAGAAAAATTATCCCTGAGTCGATATCATTGATTGCTGTCAAGATATTCGAGAAAAGCTATTTTTAAAAATGTTCAGTAGTAATTTTTGTATTTAAAAGACGGTGTTCACATTGGACTGACTCTTCCGACTGTTTTTGACTTTTCTAAAATTTATCTCCCTTCCACTTTATGGGTAGAAAGAGCGAAAAGTAGTAAATTAAAAAAAAATCTTTTGAAAATTCGGAGGAGTCAGTCCAATGTGAACACCGTCAAAGTAACTTTCAGTTATTATTTTTTTTCATTTGTCGTTTGGATTATTTGTTGTAAGGATATTCAATGACAGTGTTCACATTAAACTGACTCTTTTGACTATTGTTAACTTCTCTGAAAATTATCTCACTCCCACTTCATAGTTAGAAAGGGAGGAAAGTAGTAAATTAGTTTTTTTTTTGACGTTCTCTTTTGTAAACTCGGAGGAGTCAGTCCAATGGTGAACACCGTCAATACGAAAAAAAAATATTTTTAAATGTTTTTAGCAGTTTCCTGTAGTTTTTTTGCTTAAAAAAAAACTTTTAATTGATTGAAATAAGAATAAATTGGCTGGCGCAACGGCTCATGAAGAAACGGGGCTTAGTGACAACCATTCCTGTGTCGACAGGAATAGGAGGGGCCTACAATTTTATGCCGAATCCGAACGGATAGACGAGAAGCACTTATTCATGACAAGTGATACCTTTGGAGGATTTGTCAATTCCTCGCAAGAGGCAGTAGCCCTGAAAAAAAACTTTTTAGTTCCGATCCTTTACTTTGTGCACAGAAAATCAAAAATTGTCACATTTTGGAGAGCAACGTCAAAATATTCTCAAGAACATCAAAACTGTGCAAAACTACGGGAACGCAAATTCAACCAAATTCCGTATTACCTAATGTGCCAGACAAGAACGGCACGATGTTTGGGTTTCATTCATTTACTCTCAAAATGACATTACGCTGTGCTGTGATATTCTGCCGGAAGAAAATTCTCGTACAGAAAATCACAGGTAGGCGAAATTTGTCTTTTGGGGCACTTCACGTGAAGCGGGCAACGAAAAAAGTGGTGGGTCTTGAAATTGGTTCATCTTTGTGTTATTTATACTTCTTTTGGTTCTTAACCTGCATGCGGAAGGAATTTGAATTTTGAGGTCTGGTGCGGGTGTTATGGGCTTTTAAAGTTTAGGCTTGCTATGTGCAAGGGTTCTTTACAAATATGTTGATAAATTAAATGAAGCAATAGAAAAATAATTTGAATAGTGGAATATATTGTAAATTAGATGTTCTTTTTATTTATGAAATTTAAACCGGAAATTAATTTTTTTCTTATAGAAAACGGAAGTTAACACTTCAAATGAGATTTTAGCCAACTTAGCCACTTTTCAAATTTTTTTCTGTAGGTCTTATTTTTAAGCTTATACAGTAAGGATACTACATGCAAAGTTGGAGAGTTGGATCTTCATTCGTTTAGAAGACACATAATTTTTTGTGCGTGGCTCTAGTCCAAAAAACAGATTTTTGTATAGAAAACCGGATGTCAGCAATTTAATTAAAACTTTAAGTAGTCTAGGCCATTTTTATATTTTTTCTTAATGTTCCTTATATAATAGCAGTGGCGATTCCTCTCAGTTAGCAGGTTTATCGCCGCTAAACCAAGAATTTAAATGAATAAATTATATAATGTATAATGTTGAAATAATGATAATGAAAAGGTAATTGTAATAATCAATACCATAAATAGAAAAAAAAAACTACTGGTGTAACGGTCAAAAATAAAAAGAAAACAAAATAAGAAACTTGTGATATGAAAGAGGGGAACTGGAAGAAGTAGAATAAGCAAATATGGAATAAAGAAAAAGATTCGAGTTCCAGTTGAATTCGAGTCATCAGAGAAAACGCACGTGTTTTATATTTGAAGAGTGTCGGCTATTACTTTTACAATCGGTTAAAATTTCAGAAGTGGCATACCCCAGTAAGTCCATAAGTCCATCGCGAAAAAAAGGAACTCGCCAAATGAAAAAAAAAAAACAAAGTACGATTACTCGAATAAAATAATAATAAGAAAGAACTCGTCGCCAAGCGAAAAAAATAATTACATAAGCTCATCGCGGAAAAAATATTCGTTTGATTTGATAAATCGAAAAAAAAGAAGAAAAAACAACCCCCGTTTACTAATAAAGAAACTCAACCAACATCAGTGTGTGCTACGTGTACGTGGTTTTAGTCATCAGCGCTTATGTGTTCTGTGTACGCGGTTCCTATATTCGTGGCTGTGCCTGTTTTGTCAGTTGGCTGTAACGAAAAAAAAGAAAAACAAAAAAAAACGAACCAAACCACGATGGCAGATGCAGAAAATTTAAAAAATTATAATGTTGCGCAGTTGAAAGCGTCGCTGAGGAAGTTGGGGAAGAAAACCAGTGGAAATAGGGCGGAGCTAGTGCTGAGAATGATGGAAGTATCGGAGCAAACACGAAACGAAGCTGACGACGACGATGGAGACGAGTACCAGGATGTATAAAAAACGACAGAAAGACAAGCAGAAAAGACTGGAGAGAAAACATATGAAATAGAACAAATGAAGAAGGAGTTCGAATTATTAAAGAAAGAAATGGAAATGAACGAACGAGAGAAGAATTTACTAAAGAGAGAAAATGAGTTGCTGAAGAAGAGAAACCATGGCGAGAAGGAAAAAAATGAGCGACAAATGAATGATGACAGAGCGAAAATTTAAATCAAATTAAAGAGCTAGTTGGATATTTTAGCGTTGTAGGGGAGTCGTTTGAACATTTTGAACGTCAATTAAAAAATGTTCAGATGATGTACAAGCTAGACGACAACAATATGAGGGTGCCCGTATCATTGAGGTTGAAAGATAGAGCACAAAAATGGTTCCACTCACGAGAGGATATGACGACAGTAGTGTTTGGCGAACTAATGACGGAAATGAGGCAAATTTTTGATGACCGTCCTTCGAAACTAAGACTTAAACGATTGTTCGAAGCCAGGAAGTGGCTACAAGGTGAGACCTTCCAAAGCTATTACCAAGAAAAAATCATACTTGGTAATAGATTAAAAATTGATGAGGAAGAGATGATTGAACATCTAATAGAGGGCATACCAGATGAGACACTTGCGTCGGGAGCAGGGCTGCAGTGCTTCAAGAGGAAGGCACAATTATTGGAGGCGTTCAAATCTATTAAGAATCCAACGAAGACGAAGACAGCACCAACAACATCAGCAGCAGTACGACCGGCGACCGGAGGCAGTGGACAATTCCGATGCTACAATTGCAATTCGATGGGGCACATGGCTTCCGAATGCAAAAAAAAGGAGGCCACAAGGAGCGTGCCATGTTTGTGCGGGAATGGGGCATTTGGCGGCCCAATGCCCGAAAAGAAAACCACCATTGACCAGACCAGCCATCGGATATGTTAACTCGGACTCCGACGAAGAATTCGTAAGAAATGTAGAAATTGTATTTAAATTATTTAGTATTAATGTATCGTTTTTATTAAATAAATGATGAATTATCATATAAAACTAAAGAAAGATTTTTTCAAATTATAAAAAAATATTATTTGTACTGTTCTCGCCCAAAGTGCCTGAAGTTGAATACGATATTAAGCTTCGGTTAAACGACGAAAAGCCTTTCATACTTCGAAAAAGAGCAGGTACAAGTTATTTTAGATGAGCTTATGGAGCAGGGAGTTATTCGAGAAAGTAGGTCGGACAACTCTTCACCAGTTGTGTTAGTAAAGAAAAAGACAAGAGACATTAGGCTATGTGTAGATTACCGAACTTTAAATAAGGTAACGCAAAAAGACAACTAACCTATCGCATTGATAGATGACTTGCTGGATGGGTTAGTTAATAAAAAGATATTTACTTTGATAGACCTGAAGAGTGCGTTCCATCATATTAGTGTGAATGAAAATATACTGCCTTTGTGACTCCTATGGGTCAATATGAATACTTGAAAATGCCCTTTGGGTTAAGGAATGCACCATGCGAATTTCAAAGGTATATTAATAAAGTTTTTGAAGATCTAATAAGGAAAGGAAAGGTAACTATTTACATTGACGATATAATGATAGCAACAGAATCTGAGGAAGAACATTTGGTGATAATGAAAGAAGTTTTTGAAAGATTGGTACGGAACAGGTTACAGTTGAGGTTGGATAAATGTCAGTTCATGGTATTACAGATACGATATTTAGGTTACTACATTACAAATGAGGGTATCAAACCGGACGATAAAGGAGTACAGTCAATAAAGGCTTTCCCAATACCTCAGAATGTGAAAGCAGTCCATAGTTTCTTGGGCCTATGCTCATATTTTAGGAGGTTTATTAAGGATTTTTCGTTGATTGCTCAACCATGTATACAGCCTGATACGAAAAGACGCTGTTTTTAAATTCAGAAAAGAGGAGTTAGATCGTTTTGAAGAGTTGAAACAAAAAATGAGTGAATCCCCCGTTTTAGCGTTGTACAACCCTAGGGATGAAACTGAATTGCACTGTGATGCGACTGCATCAGGTTTCGGTGCAATTCTTTTACAAAAGAAGAGTGATGGAAAATTTCATCCTATCTTTTATTTCTCAAAACGAACTACAGATGATGAATCAAAATACCACAGTTTTGAACTCGAGACATTGGCCATCATTTATGCGTTGAGAAGAATTAGGGTTTATCTTCATGGATTTAAATTCAAGATCATTACTGATTGTAATTCTCTAACCCTGACTCTTAATAAAAAAGAAGTCAATCTAAGAATTGCAATGTGGGCTCTCGAGTTACAGAATTTCGATTATGTATTGGAACATCGAAATGGTACGAAAATGCAACACGTTGATGCATTGAGTAGAATATCAAATGTATTAGTTCTTGAAGAGAATAATTTTGAGCAGAATTTATCGATCCAACAGAATAATGATGAGAGTATAAAGAAAATTAGGCAACAACTTGAAAAAGGAGATAGTAAAATGTATGAAATGAGGAATGGACTAGTGTACAAGAAAGTAGGAAAACAAATTTTATTTTATGTCCCAGAGTCTATGGAAAATAATGTCCTTCGGTTATATCACGAGGTCATGTTGGTAGGGATAAAGTTTTAAACAACATCCTAAATACTTTTTGGTTCCCTCAAATGAGTGAGAAGGTTAAGCAACACATCAGCAACTGCTTAAAATGTATAACGTTTTCACCCAAGTTTGGTAAGCATGAAGGTCTGCTTCATAATATACCCAAAGGAAGCGTTCCTTTTGAAACGATTCACATTGACCATTTTGGTCCAGTATCACTGAAGTGTGGAAACAAAAAGTATGTATTCCTGGTAGAGGAGCTATTGCTTGTTTGAAGAGTTATTTTAACTCGTATCGCCCAAGAGTAGCTGTTTCAGATCGAGGCAGTGCTTTTACATCTGAAGAATTCAGGCAATTCTTAAACACCAGCAATGTCTCTCATATAAAGATTGCCACGGGTTCTCCACAAGCAAATGGGCAGGTGGAACGGGTGAATAGGAGTCTCGCTCCAATGATTGCGAAAATGACCAGTGCAGGAGCAGTGATGACACTAGATGGAGTATTACCAACTATTGAGTTTTCAATGAATAACACAGTTCATGGAAGCACCGGAACCTCTCCCGGTCAATTGTTGTTCGGTGTTGACCAAAGAGGAGTAGTTATTGATCTCCTTAAAGAGAGTTTACATACTGAGGGTGACCAAAAGACTGATAGGAATTTAGACCAAATGAGAGATGATGCCAGACAAAAGATAGAAAAAGGACAGGAATAAAACAAAAAGATGAAAGATAAAAATAGGATTCATAAAGAATATAAAGTAGGAGACTACGTGGTGGTGAAGAACTTTATCTCTACTCCAGGTGCATGTAGGAAGATAGCTCCTAAATTCAAAGGACCTTATGAGGTGGTTAAGGTTTTAAAAAATTATAGGTATTTGTTAAAAGATGTTGAAGGTTTCCAATTGACACAAATCCCATATGAGTGTATATGGGAAGTGGCTAACATCAAACCTTGGATTAACAATAATTTACCAACTAGGCGTAAATCGGGGCGATTACATTGTCAGGATGATCGAGTTGTAACGGTCAAAAATAAAAAGAAAACAAAACAAGAAACTTGTGATATGAAAGAGGGGAAACTGGCTGTCGGATAGGTTAAGAAGTAGAATAAGCAAATATGGAATAAAGAAAAAGATTCGAGTTCCAGTTGAATTCGAGCCATCAGAGAAAACGGACGTGTTTTATATTTGAAGAGTGTCGGCTATTACTTTTGCAATCGGTTAAACATTTCAAGATTATGTTCGAGTTAAAATAATTTTGATTTATATTAAGTAAACCCCCCTAAGTCATTCGCTGAAAAAACATTCAAAACCCGTGGGTAGTTAGGTAGGTACTCAAACATTTTGGAACTACCTATCAATATCTATAATAGGCATGTATAGGTATTTGTACTTTTAATTACTTTCTTTTTAATACAGAAAAGAAACTCATTAATAGCGTTAAGTCGACGGCAAAATTCAAATTAATGAATTGGAATTATTTTTGTTTGCTTTTTTTTAAATTAATTTAACTGAATAAATAATATGCTCAAAGTGTAACTTAAGTCTTTTTAAATGCAGCCTAAATGCAGGGCACTCCTTAAAAAGAATAGAATAAAAGAATAAAGTCTTAAGTATCGCAATTTCGTATACAAAGAAAAAAATACAAATTAAAAAAACTAACACGATGAAAAATCATTATAAAAAAGAGACAAACGAGAATGCATATGATTTAAAATTTTAATAAAATTTGGTGGAAAAATTTTTTTTGTCAGAAAAATTTGGGACGTATAGAAACGAAAAAAAAAGACAAACATAGACAAACGATTATCAATCGAACTGCATTTCCAGATTTTTCGAGCGTTATAGTTGGTGGGCTAAACTCCGTAAATTTATTTGAAGTGGCTATATAAAATAACGGTGAGTGTACAAACGAATCTAAAACTTGTACAAACGTAGACAAACGATGTACAAATGATTGCAATTAACAGTTTTGCTCAATTAATAGTTGGTGGGCGAACTACATGCAAGCGCTTAACGGCTCTATTTTCCTTTGTTACTCTAATTCTTTACCTTTTAAGTTAGTTTAAATAGTTTTAATAAAGCATTATACTTTGACAACTCGACAAGAGAACACCAGCAGCATTATTTCTTGCTTTGTTGGAAATAATTAAAGTTTAAATTATTGTTCATCACGTTGCGCTTTGGGCTGATTTATTAAGAAGTGTATACATACCCATTGTAGTAGCCCGTAGCGTAATGGTTAATGCGTTCGACTGTCACGCTGGAGGTCTGGGATCGCTTCCCAGCCTCGTCCATCTAAAAACTAAAAAGTTTTTTTTCATGGCTACTGCCTCTTGCGAGGAATTGACAAATCCTCCAAGAGTATCACTTGTCACGAATAAGTGCTTCTCGTCTAGCCGTTCGGATTCGGCATATAATTGTAGGTCCCTTCCATTCCTGTCGAAAGGCGCACACAGGAATGGTTGCGAGTTCTTAGTCACTAGGCCCTGGTTCTTCATGAGCCGTTGTGCCACCCGATTTATTTTTTTTTTTTATTTATTTTTTTTTATACATACCCATTAGATAGACAATTAACATTGGTGACTCCGACGCACAGTGGGGCAGAAATGCCTTATTAACGGCGATAATAATAAAGCCTTTTGTTGCCTTAGAAACAACGGTATCATTTACAACAACCTTTCATACCCTTTTCTTAGCCTAGAAAACCCTTATTTAATTTTCTTTTTTAATAATATTGTTTAAGTTAAAAGTATTTTTTTTTTAAATTAATTTTCAAACTTAAAATTTTGAGAAAAAATGACAATTTTTTTTTCTGTTTCAAACTATTTTTATTCAAAATTATACGTAGTTAAGTACTGTTTTTGTTTTCAAAAATCAGTGTTCTTTTTAATTCTTAGTCAAACACTGAAAATCGGATCGTTCTAGGACTTTTATTTTTAAAAATATTTAAAAATTAAGAAACCAACTTCCTCATAAAACTAGGAAGAATCCTGCTTAATTATCATTTTTGCAACCGGTGGATTTATCATCAGCTTATGTTTTTCTGGCTTTTGTCACATCTTAGGCGAATCACCCTGTATATTAGAGTGAGGAATTCGGATTAACAGAATAAAAAAGCCATTTGTGAATATACTATTTTCCTTATTTTAAACTCAATTTCAAACATTCTTATGTTTAGGATTCGTGCAAAAAAAAAGGGCGCGTGTAACTGAGTACTCGTGGCAGAAGTGAAACTTCTTTGGCGATCTAAAAATCTCGATATGTATAGGGATATTAAGCTTATATGCGTAAGTCGCAGCTAAGTGTTCTTTATCAAGATGATCGATGGGTTGGAGTTGTAAACTTGAAAATTAAATAATAATGGTAAAAAAAGTAAAAAAAAGGTGAAAATTTAAAGATATAAATCAGTTTCTTTGAGTAGGTTTTCCGAGTATTTCTAAAAGTTCCTATACTTCAAATCTCTGCAAAATCAATAATTTGTATATGGCAACTTTAATTTGGTTTTATGTATTTTGCAACCATATATAATTCAAATTTTTAGCGGACTCTGCTGATTCAATTCAATTTTTTGAAATAAGCCTATTTTGAGATAAGTTTTTTTTAAAATAATTTATATCTCCATACCAGTAGGAGATAGACAAAAATCTGAAACTAGTAAGATTCTTAGAATTTCATTATCTATCCACCAAAAAAAAAATCAAAACTCTGGCATTCTAATTAACGAAATTAGAAAAAAGACATAAAAGAACATTTTCCCTCTTATCTGCTACAATAATATAGATTATCAAAAAATCCAAACTTATTGCAATATAAAATATATTAGCCTATCAATAAAAAATTTTACTTTTAATCTAACCCCACCACTTAGCTAATCAATGATCTCAGCGTTGCACATGTGGCGTTACATTTTTTCGATTCACAAAAATTCAACCTTGAAATTTCACGCTTAACGCGCAAAAAGAAGTTTCACTTCAAAAAATTCGAGATAATAATTTTCCCTAATATTACGATGATAGAAAACGCGAAAAAGTGGGTCTCGCAATTCTGTCTGTCTGTCCGTCTGTCCGTCTGTCCGTCTGTCCGTCTGTCCGTCTGTCCGTCTGTCCGTCTGTCCGTCTGTCCGTCTGTCTGTCTGTCCGTCTGTCTGTCTGTCTGTCTGTCTGTACCTCGACCTACAGCCTCAACGGCTGAATCGATTTTCTTCAAACTTTGGACTTAAGGTTCTTATGGGATACATTTTAAGTGTTGGAGCATCAATACTTAATCCACTTGATAAGCACTGCAAAATTGTATGAAATCTTTTTATCAGATTTTCATCAATACCGGTAATTTCGATCGATTTTGTAGAGTTTTTGAAAAAAAAAAAAAAACGCCTGGCTACATTTCCCGTATTTGAATTGCCATATCCTAGTTTGGGTCGGTCAACTTTTAATCCCAATTCTTTTTCGAAAGCCCCTTGATTGCGTTCCTGCCTTTTGCAAGAGAAAAATTGCATGTTGAGTCCTTAAGGACCATTCACATGAGAGCGACCAACGACCGACGAATAAACAAACAAATGGGAAAAATGACTTTTAATTTATCAATGATGAACTACCTTACCAATGATACCAATTTTGCCCCGCGGCAGATTTTTTGCCCCGCGGCAGTTTTTTTTTGCCCCGCGGCAGATTTTTTACCCCGCGGCAGATTTTTTGCCCCACGGCAGATTTTTTGCCCCGCGGCAGATTTTTTGCCCCGCGGCAGTTTTTTTGCCCCGAGGCAGATTTTTTGCCCCGAGGCAGATTTTTTGCCCCGCGGCAGATTTTTTGCCCCGCGGCAGATTTTTTGCCCCGTGGCAGATTTTTTGCCCCGCGGCAGATTTTTTGCCGCGCGGCAGATTTTTTGCCCCGCGGCAGATTTTTTGCCCGCGGCAGATTTTTTGCCCCACGGCAGATTTTTTTCCCCGCGGCAGATTTTTTGCCCCGCGGCAGTTTTTTTTGCCCCGCGGCAGATTTTTTGCCCCGCGGCAGATTTTTTGCCCCGCGGCAGATTTTTTGCCCCGCGGCAGATTTTTTGCCCCGCGGCAGTTTTTTTGCCCCGCGGCAGATTTTTTGCCCCGCGGCAGATTTTTTGCCCCGCGGCAGATTTTTTGCCCCGCGGCAGTTTTTTTGCCCCGCGGCAGATTTTTTGCCCCACGGCAGATTTTTTGCCTCGCGGAAGATTTTTTGCCCCGCGGCAGTTTTTTTGCCCCGCGGCAGTTTTTTTGCCCCGCGGCAGATTTTTTGCCCCGCGGCAGATTTTTTGCCCCGCGGCAGATTTTTTGCCCCGCGGCAGTTTTTTTGCCTCGCGGCAGATTTTTTGCCCCGCGGCAGATTTTTTGCCCCGCGGCAGATTTTTTGCCCCGCGCCAGATTTTTTGCCCCACGGCAGTTTTTTTGCCTCGCGGCAGATTTTTTGCCCCGCGGCAGATTTTTTGCCCCGCGGCAGTTTTTTTTTGCCTCGCGGCAGATTTTTTGCCCCGTGGCAGATTTTTTGCCCCGTGGCAGATTTTTTGCCCCGCGGCAGATTTTTTGCCCCACGGCAGTATTTTTGTCCCGCGGTAGTTTTTTTGCCTCGCGGCAGATTTTTTGCCCCGCGGCAGATTTTTTGCCCCGCGGCAGTTTTTTTGCCCCGCGGCAGATTTTTTGCCCCGCGGCAGATTTTTTGCCCCGCGGCAGATTTTTTGCCCCGCGGCAGATTTTTTGCCCCGCGGTAGATTTTTTGCCCCACGGCAGTTTTTTTGCCCCGCGGCAGTTTTTTTGCCCCGCGGCAGATTTTTTGCCCCGCGGCAGATTTTTTGCCCCGCGGCAGATTTTTTGCCCCGCGACAGATTTTTTGCCCCGCGGTAGATTTTTTTGCCTCGCGGCAGATTTTTTGCCCCACGGCAGATTTTTTGCCCCACGGCAGATTTTTTGCCCCGCGGCAGATTTTTTGCCCGCGGCAGATTTTTTGCCCTGCGGCAGATTTTTTGCCCCACGGCAGATTTTTTGCCCCGCGGCAGTTTTTTTTGCCCCGCGGCAGATTTTTTGCCCCGCGGCAGATTTTTTGCCCCGCGGCAGTTTTTTTGCCCCGCGGCAGATTTTTTGCCCCACGGCAGATTTTTTGCCTCGCGGAAGATTTTTTGCCCCACGGCAGATTTTTTGCCTCGCGGCAGTTTTTTTGCCCCGCGGCAGATTTTTTGCCCCACGGCAGATTTTTTGCCTCGCGGAAGATTTTTTGCCCCACGGCAGATTTTTTGCCTCGCGGCAGATTTTTTGCCCCGCGGCAGATTTTTTGCCCCGCGGCAGATTTTTTGCCCCGCGCCAGATTTTTTGCCCCACGGCAGTTTTTTTGCCTCGCGGCAGATTTTTTGCCCCGCGGCAGATTTTTTGCCCCGCGGCAGTTTTTTTGCCTCGCGGCAGATTTTTTGCCCCGTGGCAGATTTTTTGCCCCGTGGCAGATTTTTTGCCCCGCGGCAGATTTTTTGCCCCACGGCAGTATTTTTGTCCCGCGGTAGTTTTTTTGCCTCGCGGCAGATTTTTTGCCCCGCGGCAGATTTTTTGCCCCACGGCAGTTTTTTTGCCCCGCGGCAGTTTTTTTGCCCCGTGGCAGATTTTTTGCCCCGCGGCAGATTTTTTGCCCTGCGGCAGATTTTTTGCCCCGCGGTAGATTTTTTTGCCTCGCGGCAGATTTTTTGCCCCGCGGCAGATTTTTTGCCCCGCGGCAGATTTTTTGCCCCGCGGCAGATTTTTTGCCCCACGGCAGTATTTTTGCCCCGCGGCAGATTTTTTGCCCCGCGGCAGATTTTTTGCCCCACGGCAGTTTTTTTGCCTCGCGGCAGATTTTTTGCCCCGCGGCAGTTTTTTTGCCCCGCGGCAGATTTTTTGCCCCGCGGCAGATTTTTTGCCCCACGGCAGATTTTTTGCCCCGCGGCAGATTTTTTGCCCCGCGGCAGATTTTTTGCCCCGCGGCAGATTTTTTGCACAGCGGCAGATTTTTTTTTTGCCCAACGGCAGTATTGCCCCGCGGCAGATTTTTTGCCCCACGGCAGTTTTTTTGCCCCGCGGCAGATTTTTTGCCCCGCGGCAGATTTTTTGCCCCGCGGCAGATTTTTTGCACAGCGGCAGATTTTTTGCCCCACGGCAGTTTTTTTTTTTTTGCCCCGCGGCAGATTTTTTGCCCCGCGGCAGATTTTTTGCCCCACGGCACATTTTTCGCCTCGCGGCAGATTTTTCGCCTCGCGGCAGATTTTTTGCCCCACGGCAGATTTTTTGCCCCGCGGCAGATTTTTTGCCTCGCGGCAGATTTTTTGCCCCGCGGCAGATTTTTTGCCCCGCGGCAGATTTTTTGCCCCGCGGCAGATTTTTTGCCTCGCGGCAGATTTTTTGCCCCGCGGCAGTTTTTTTGCCCCGTGGCATATTTTTTGCCCCGCGGCAGATTTTTTGCCCCGCGGCAGATTTTTTGCCCCACGGCAGTTTTTTTTGCCCCGCGGCAGATTTTTTGGCCCGCGGCAGATTTTTTGCCCCGCGGCAGATTTTTTGCCCCACGGCAGTTTTTTTGCCTCGCGGCAGATTTTTTGCCCCGCGGCAGATTTTTTGGCCCGCTTAAAACCTTTTGTCAACGATCTGATCGGCCCCTATCAGTGTAGTTTTAGGCCTGGCAAGTCAACCACCGTCGATCAAATGGCAAGTCAACCACCGTCGATCAAACACTCCGGCAGATTTTAGAAAAATCCCGGGAATTCCAGATTGATACACACCACCTTTTTATCGATTTTAAAGTCGCGTATGACAGCGTGAAAAGGGACGAATTATCCCGGTCCTGCTTTATGGGTCAGAAGCATGGACACTGAAAGATTCGGATAAAAATCTGCTAGAGTGCTTTGAGAGGAAGATTCTTCGTGTGATTTTCGGTCCGGTGTGTATCGAAGGAGTATGGAGGAGAAGATTCAACGACGAGCTATACGGGCTATACAGCGACGTTGACCTGGTCGAAAAGCTGAAAATACAGCGGCTGAGATGGCTGGGGCACGTGGAGCGTATGGACAGCAACGCACCTGCCCGACGAGTCTGCGAATCCAACCTCGATGGGGTACGCAGCAGAGGAAGAACAGGTGGCGCAATCAAGTGAATGACGACATCAAAGCACTCGGTGTGCGCAACTGGAAGCGGCTAGCTAGGGACAGAGCTGTCTGGAGGGGCTTGTTAGTTGAGGCCGATTTGTATGTAACAGCAATGCTTTAAGCGCAAAAACTTCCGTATTACAGCTCCTCTCTTCTGTGCGTTGCAGGTCGTGTGTCGAAATTTCAAAATCTAAGGGCACCAATCGATTAAGGAGGGTGTTATTACCTTTTGTCTCGGCCAGCACTTTAGCACCAACAGAAAATAAGAAATTTCACTTTTCAATTTGACAGGTGTCGAAATGTCACGATCTGAGAGAGCAGATTTTTTGGCCCGCTTAAAACCTTTTGTCAACGATCTGATCGGCCCCTATCAGTGTAGTTTTAGGCCTGGCAAGTCAACCACCGTCGATCAAATGGCAAGTCAACCACCGTCGATCAAACACTCCGGCAGATTTTAGAAAAATCCCGGGAATTCCAGATTGATACACACCACCTATTTATCGATTTTAAAGTCGCGTATGACAGCGTGAAAAGGGACGAATTATCCCGGTCCTGCTTTATGGGTCAGAAGCATGGACACTGAAAGATTCGGATAAAAATCTGCTAGAGTGCTTTGAGAGGAAGATTCTTCGTGTGATTTTCGGTCCGGTGTGTATCGAAGGAGTATGGAGGAGAAGATTCAACGACGAGCTATACGGGCTATACAGCGACGTTGACCTGGTCGAAAAGCTGAAAATACAGCGGCTGAGATGGCTGGGGCACGTGGAGCGTATGGACAGCAACGCACCTGCCCGACGAGTCTGCGAATCCAACCTCGATGGGGTACGCAGCAGAGGAAGAACAGGTGGCGCAATCAAGTGAATGACGACATCAAAGCACTCGGTGTGCGCAACTGGAAGCGGCTAGCTAGGGACAGAGCTGTCTGGAGGGGCTTGTTAGTTGAGGCCGAAGCCCATCCTGGGCTGTGAGCGCCATCAAAAGTAAAGTAAGTAAGTATACCCCGAGGGGCTAGTAAAAATCTTTATAAACTTCGGCAAATTCACCGCTTTAAAATTTGTACTTTTTAAATTAGTATTTTGTTGTATAATAATTATACAAAGTAGGTAGTTGAAAAATGCAAAATTTGTATGCAAGCAAATTGTAATCCGCACAAGATTGTTAACTGTCTTAACTGATGGAAACTGATACCTAGTTTGATTCCGCAAATTTTCCCTGTCCTATCACCAACCGACATTGGAAAATATACCGAACTTAAATCTTTTCATTTTATTTGTTTTTAATTTCCAAGATCATTGACTTCATTAGCCAAAAACCCTCACTCTCGAGTCAAAATTCATACCATCACCCATTCGCTTTTTTTTCTCTTCAAAGTTGCGCCGAGAAAATCTGCACAAAAGTTTTCTCGCTTTGCAACATTTAGAATATCTTTAGCCTAGATCGTAAAAAAAATCTAGTACTATCCTTTCTTCTTTTACGATCTTTCTATTTCTTGTTAATTTCCTGACATTTCCTATTCTTCCATTTTCCTCTGTTTGTTTTCGTTTACCTAAGCATCCCGTCGTGTTAATGATTTGTTCTGTCCGCGAATACAAATTGTTTTTTTTTTTATCGTCATGAATGCATCTTACTATATAAAATATCAATTTCTGTATCACATGTTTGATTTACATGGTCGGTGAAAATTTAGTTATGTTGAAATCAACACGGCGAATACTTTCACAATCTCCCAAATAAGTGAGAAACATTCGCATTCGTGGTCACAATGATAACAAAAATGGTAACAGCAATGCTTTAAGCGCAAAAACTTCCGTATTACAGCTCCTCTCTTCTGTGCGTTGCAGGTCGTGTGTCGAAATGTCAAAATCTAAGGGCACCAATCGATTAAGGAGGGTGTTATTACCTTTTGTCTCGGCCAGCACTTTAGCACCAACAGAAAATAAGAAATTTCACTTTTCAATTTGACAGGTGTCGAAATGTCACGATCTGAGAGCGCCAATCGATTCAGGAGGTGGATTTTGCACTCTAAGTCCAGTGGAAATAAAAAAAGTCGCACTTGACAGTTGACAGTGATGGTGGTGAAACGTCAAAAATCCGAAAAATCACACCTTTTGCTTTGACAGTTGATAGTTGGGGGTGAGATAGCAAACCATACCAATTTTTCAAATATTTTCTTACAAGTAGGTGTCCTTAGCATAGGTATTTAGAAGTACGTGAAAATATAGTTAAGCTTTTATATTAATAACAATTAACACTTGCAAAATATTTCTATCTTTTGAAAATTTATTGATGTCGGGAATAAATTTTCCTGGGGAATTGGGAGGTCAATTCATCGAATTTATGTCAGATATATTCACGATAGCAGAAATATTTTTAAGGAAAACTATTTTCCATGGGAAATTTTTTTTTTCAAGATTTGTTCACAAACTATCCTTTAATAGAAGGGAACCGGGCAACGCCGGGTGTTTCCGCTAGTAAATTATATTTTTAAAGGAAGAGTCCAAAACTCATTGAAATTTCAATTAAAAGTTGACATAATTGAATAATTACTTTTGTATTGTACCAACCTATATATTTAAAGGAAATAACCGATCAGTACCGATCCGCACCCCACCGCGAACAGACGTGTCGGGAGTTGAGAATTTTACCGTGCGCACTACCCCAATAAACAAATTACAAACAAACTAGAAAATCAAAAAAATAAACAAATAAACCAATAAACCAATCTGTCTCCATCACCTTTTATCAAAGTGCATAAAGAAATAATATAATGTAATAAATTCCCGCGAACCCACCGTACGAAAAAAAAAATCAATAGCCTAAATAAAATCTATTCATTAAGCAAAAGTAAATTGCAAAAAAAAGTGCCAGTGTCAGTGCCAGTGCTTGTGCTTGTGAACAAAGAAAAAAAAACAACAAAAGTGTACCTTGCCCATGAAGCTGATGCTGCACAAAATTAAAACCAGCTAGCGGTAAATTTTGCATATCTCTCCTTCCCTCGTCATTCACATTGCTTTGGCTTAGTCATTACGTGCAATGTGTGGCTCATCTCATGCAATGTAAGTAATTGATTGAGTCGAAGCAAATCAGATAAATTGCTGTTATTGGTTTTGGGTTCCAGGGGCGGATCAATACAAACTATTAAGGCATAACACTGATAGTATTTTGTAATGTGAAGTTCTATTGGGGCCCAAACTCAATATCAGCGTAGATAACTGTCTGATTTGTTTTTTATTTGTTTGTTTTTTCGTAATGGTAGGTGAATTTAAAGTCGATATCAGCAACATTTGGGGGCAGAGAAAGAATTTCTGTGCAGTGTACGTCCAAACTGTAAAAAACAGGCCGGCAGTATTGGTACTTAGTGAAACCCAAGAAGGTGAAAATTCCGATTACTCCGAATTTAGCATACCTGGTTATAGCTTAGTGCCTCTATTTTTCTTACACCATGGTCTCGCAACCCTGAGAATTGTTTCCCATTATCCGCACAGTGAAATCGTTGTTACGGGCGAATTCAATGTACACAATTCTTCGTGGCTACGCTATTCTGGTCAGACAACACCCGAAGGAAGGTATGTCGAGATTTTTGCTGAGTTAAACCACCTGACTCAGCTTGTTGACGAGCCTACTCGGATTCCTGACGTTGCAGGTCAAATCGCCAACACTCTTAACTTGTTCTTTACCTATGAACCTAATAAATACACTATGAGTGTATTATCTCCTCTAGGCTCATCTGACCATATCTGCGAATTTCTCATGCCACCAAATCACAGTTAAAGAAAAAATTCCAAAGAGAACCGTTTGGCAATACGAGAAAGCCAACTGGGACGGTCTCAATAATTTCTTCAAGAGCTTTTACTGGTCACTATGCTTCCTCGATAGTGATGTTGACGCCAGTGCAGATATGATAACAAACTTGATTCTTTGTGGAATGAGAAATTTTATCCCGAATAGGGTGAAATCTATCAAACCCACAGAAAACTCATGGTTTGATTCGAGCTGTAAAGAGGTTATTAGGGTAAGAGAAGTAAGCTTCCGATGTTATAAAGCCAACCCTATTTAGGAAAACCGGAAAAAGTTTTAACAAGCTAGAAAGACCTGTAACTTTCATATTCGAAGAACCAAATTTTTGTATGATCAAAAATTACGGCATAAAATACTACAATGTCCCAAGGGTAGTAAAAATGTTTGGTCATTTGTAAAAAACATACGAAACACCACCTCGTCCTCGGTTCCAACGCTCGTCTTCAATGATACTCCTTTTGTCAGCTCGCAAGATAAAGCCAATTTGCTTGCAGCACAGTTTGCTGTTAATTCGACGCTGCCAGAAAGTGTTATGACTCCTTCTGTACTTGAGAGCGTAAATGATTTTATGGGACAAATCTTCTTTCGCACTCGTGCTGTTTGCTAGAGTTCTAAAAGATCTCGATGTACACAAATCCGCTGGCCCCATCGTTCTGAAGAGGTGTTCTTCAACGCTGGCAAAACCACTGCCTAAGCTTTTTCATCTGTCCTACTCTACTGGTCTCTTTTCGAGTGGATGGAAAACAGCATTTGTCCAGCCTGTCCCTAAAAATAATAATAAGATAATTTTTGACTTATTTTTTTGATTGCTTCAAAATTACTTAGTTTTTCAATTTATTTGTTTTTTTATTCATGGTTAGATATCAACACAAATATAACATGCATGAATTTAAAACTGATGTGGTCTTGTAGAACATTTTATAAAAAACAAGTTAATAGTGGACGTTTTTTTCCTTAGTTGCATATTTCCAAAGTTATAAAGTAAAATGTCGCAAAAAATGGGGTGATTTTAGCGTTTTTTTCACTGTTGCATTTATTTCTGCAGCGAGCACAGGTTTTTCGAAGTTGCAAACTAAGCTACAGACTACTCTAATATGCCCAACAACATATCAAAAATGCAGAAATACATTGCGCTTTGCGAATTTATTGTCGAATTGACTGGGCTATTTGCGAAATAAACATAAACAGTTATTTCGTATCGAATCCTAAAAGTGCGAAATTAATTAATTATTTTGTATTTGCTTGGATTTTAAATGTGAGTAAATATATTTTTGGGTTGTGGTGCTTTGAAATATGAGAGTGCGACATTGTTTTTTTTTTTTTTTGAGAAGTAAGATGGAAGTAAATGCATATATGCTAGAACCTAGAAATAATATTATTATAATAAAATAGATCATAGTTAAATAATTGTCAATTTATTTTGGTATAAAGTCGCTAGAAGTATCTTTTATCGGCTGACAGCTAACGTGAAATTTGTTAACATAGCTTTGAACGTGAACCAAATTGTTTAAAGATATGTAGGTACATACATACCTTCATACATTAATGTGGGTAGATAAGTTTAAATTTAAGATTTTTTGCAACGAAAAATCATATAAATATAGGATGTACCTAGATATTTATATTTATATAATTGTTATAGAAAGTGACGATTTTTATGATAAAGTCATCGAAAATGTTGTGTCCGTCGAACAACAAAGCGAATTTATGTATCGATAAATTTTTAAACTTTTATTTTATATCATTTATTAATGTTTTTTATTAATTGTCGTTATCAATAAAATTAAAAAAAAAAAATATGATTTTTTTTTATTTTAACCTTCCCTAGACCACGTAGCTAAACCAATACTAAGGACCAGGAATCGCCACTGTATAATAGAGATACCAAATACCAAGTTTGAAGATGGGATCTTAATTAGTTTAGAAGTAACATATTTTTTAGTGTTGAGGTGGGAACTACGTGTCGTGCAAAAAGTCCCACTTGGTCTTGCCTTCTCGCTTTCTCGCGAAGAGAATTGAAGTTGTATTATGTAGAGTAAAATTAATAGATACGTTTCTTTACTTTAATTTTCTGTGCATTATTTAGTGATTTTTAGTCAAAAACTCAAAATCCGTTCCCGAAATCAAACATTTCGCAATTTTCTAAATCAGAGAACGCTTACGAGAGAGTAATAAATTTCCCCAACCTGTGATTTTCTGATTGAAAATCACAGTTCAGCTAAATTTCATTTCCAGAATGAAAGCCAAACTTTGTGCCGTACTTGTCTGGCACATCAGGAATTTGTGTGAATTTGTGTTCCCGTACTTCTGCACAGCTTTGATATTTTTGAAAATATTTCTTTAAATATTGACATATTGTGGTTTCCTGAGCACAAGGTAAAGGATCGGACCTAAAATTTCATCTTCATATTTGTGGATTCATAATAATTCCTTCTTTGTGACCTTTTTAATGTTTAAATTCTAAAATCCATTTAAAATTTAATCATAATTGTGTTTGCTTTATTAATTGCCCATTGTGCTGGATTCATATACTCTTAACAAAATGTTAATACAAAAAATGGAACATTTAAAAGAACTGTCGTTTTCCATTGTTCCATTAACCACCATTCCCCCCTCTCCACCATCAAATAAAAAAACAACACATTTTTAATAAAAATCTTAAATATATTTATGTTATGTATGTAATCTATATTTACAAATTGTATTTGCTTAACTAATATCTCAGTCAGAATAATTTCACACGTCTCTTACAATAACTATACAATTTTTTCTATACAAACCACATTCACGCAACTATACAAAATAACATCTTAAACTTATAACAACTCCCAACAGCATAGACCATCGCGTTAGCCTATGTATCACACTGCTAGCTCCATCGTGTTGTTGGCCAGAACTTTCGGCATCTTCCATATCTGGTATATAATCTGAACATTGTGGGAAGTTCTTTGGCACCGGGACCATCTGATTGTGTTCCCCGACTTTAATTACCAAAGCCATTCCAACTTCTGCATGGAATTCAATGTGGCAATGAAGCAACCAATAACCAGGATTATCTGCCTTGAATCGAATAATGGTATAACCACCATCGGGCACGGTAACAGTATCCTTTACCGGGGGCCGATCGAAGTTTCGTTGAAGCTGACCTAATCTGTCCATTTCTTTGATCTGTAAAAAAGAGAAAAGATTTAAAATTGCGGTCTAAAGAAAGCCCTTATGGTGACAAAAACTTGCCGTTTCAATAGTGACATTCTTCCCCACACGATCCAGTCCAATAACTCTAAACGCATTGCCATGCAAATGGAACGGATGATTAGCATCGTATGCAACTCCCTCATCGACCAATATCAGCTCAACAACTGCATTCAAGGGCACCTGCAGCACATGATGACACTTGCAGAACTCCTTCCGGCAGTCGATTCCTTGTGCCTGAAAAGTCGATTCATTGCAAAACATTGAATCATCAATTAGATCTCTCGCCGGCATCAGTGGCAACGATGGCATTGTCATTGAAATGTGATTTAACTGTGGTGTCAATACTGGATTGCCATTTGTCACTTCATTAAAACCGTACAAACCAGCTGGATGGAAGTCTGGATTGTCCTTGGGGTAGAAATCATAATAAACAAAGAATTTATAGTCGGCTTCCTTTTTAAGAAGGGACAGGTCTTCCTTTTCTTCGGGCCCCTTCTCTAAAGCCTTAAGTTCGTTGATAGTGACAAAGCCCGAATAGCCAGGACCCATGTTGAGTGAGTTCAACTCAATTCCACCAGTCTGGAAGTCATAGTGTGGCACACCTTCAGGCTCGTTCTTCTCTGCACCTTGATAATGGAGGATTGCAACTTGGAAGGCTGATGTGAATCGCTCATCGCAGTCCATTAAACCCTTGAGACGAATCCAATAGTTTCCGATGGGTTGATTAGCATGGATTATAAAATCAAAGCGTTCACCAGCATAAGTCACCACCGAGGTCACATTGATTGCCTCAACATCATATCCATCCGAATTGATAACCGACAGGGTGTGATTGTCCACCGAAAGAGCAACGGGACAGTTCAAGAATTCAGCGTTTATACTACGGAAACGGTACTTAAAGCCCTCGGCGACAGTGAATACTTCGAGGGGAATTTGTTCTAAAGAAATATCCTTGGAACGCTTGGATCTAAGCCGGGGAAGTTCCATCTTCATGTTTTCTGCAACTTCCTCAGGTTGGAATAAGCTCACGTCAGCTGGTAGAGTTGTGGGTTCGGTTGCGAAGGTTTCGAACTCAGCGAGGGTGGTTTCGTCTTCTTCCATCAAGGTTGAATAAGCCTCAGTCGGTCTTGAAGTACTTTCTAGATGCTGGCCAGATTCTGGCATTTGTGCTGCTTGTTGGCTGAAAATATCTGGGTAGTATCTTCCACGGCCATTGACCAAAATATTTGGTGGCTTATTGTCGCCGACAGAATGGTAATGGGATGCATACATCGACACTCCTGGCTGATGGGTCCAGTCTTGGATCATGAGCTTATGTTCGGGCAAATCGAAGTCATAAGCTTTACCATGTGGATCAATCTCCCTCGGCTGTCGGATAATCATCGGACCGAAACAACCATCCCCCCGTTGCATTCCAGTGTGTGAATGCCAGAAATGAGTTCCAGGATTAACCGCCGCAAAAGTATACCGGAATGTTGAATGTGGCTGAATGGGGCACTGGGACACATGTGGAACTCCATCCATGTATGGTGTCTCTCGCTGATGCAGACCATGCCAATGTAATGTCGTACTCTCGCCGAGCAAATGATTCTTCACATCCACCATAATTGTATCGTTTAGACAAACTTCTATCGAAGGACCTGGCATCATTCTGTTCACCACGGTGATACTCCTCCTCACACCATCCCCAGTGATGCAATGTGGTCTTCGGCAATCTGTCATGTTGCTGGGGCAATCAAAGCAAGCATTGCTGAGGGTCTCATACCATTCGACCACAAAAGTGTATTTACAAACCATGGGCTTGGCCCCCACAGTGCAGTCCCTTACACACGGATGATGCTTGTAGAATTCCTTGTCTTGGATATCCTTGTCGTCGTTGGGGTATAAGCCGCTGTCAATGGATTTCCTATCGACAACACCTTGACGGCAATAAGTGCAACAGTTGTCCTTAAACAAATCGGATTGTGGACAGTTTTGTGGGACCGGAGGACATGTCTTTGTGTAAGCAGAAATAATCGCTTCGCCATTATGTAATGTACACTCCAGTACAGTGCAGTCTGAGTGCCATGTCTCCCCCACCATATACAGCTTTGAATTGTGTAGACATTTTGTTTTAACACATGTGCCACAACATTTATTTGGATCTGGGCGATATTCGTATTCCTAATAAGAGAAGAACAAAAATTGTATGTAAATGAGGTTCTTATGTGAAAAATGATGGGTAGATTAGAGTTGACTTACATTTTTACAATTTACAACACAAGTCTCTTCATGGAGTTTTTCATGTGGATTACCATCTTCATCGAGCTCACATGAATGCCGCACGCACGAATTATTTGTATGCCATACCGAACCGACATCCTTGATTTCTTGACTATTGCCATTGTTTGTAATAACACATTGTGGTGGTTTTGTATCTGCAAGTTTATACAAAAAAAAATTATAGTTAGAAAATATGAATTTAATTTCTCTTGATTTTTATGATGGTGGGTATGTGAAGTAGAGGTGTGTAGTAGATTTGCTTAGGCTTGTCGGTTGGGTTAATTTAAGAAAATATTTTGCGGGGCTTCTCTATGGAACGAAAAAGAAAAGGATACGTTCCACACAATTGTTACCGTGAGCTTGGGCATTTTTTGTGCATTCTGAATTCCGAAATACCAAAATACCGAGTTCCAAAATCTAAGATCCCAGAACCCAGAATGCTGAAATCCCAAAATCCTGAAATACCAATAAATGCTAATATTCCGAATATCCTATTCCCGAATGATGTAGAACTTTTGTTGGTATAAAAAATCACTCTTTCGAAAATATCAGCACGGACTAAAGAATGCTCAAAAGTTTTACAACTGATTGTATCAATAAGTTTATTTCTTGTTAAACTAACTGGCAAAAACCGGTTTTACTTGGGCAAAAAAAAACTTTCTCATAATTTTTTCAAGCAAATTAAATTCACCCTTTTTGCAAATTTAATTCACTCTTCTGCATATTAAATTTATAAATTTACAGTTTGAAAATTAAGTATTTCTACATAATGTAGAGGCAAAAATTCAAATTCACGCTTTTGCAAATTTAATTCACCCTTTTGCTAATTAAATTCACCCTTTTTTCAAATTTAATTCACTCTTCTGCAAATTAAATTCGTCCTTCTGCAAATGAAAACAAAAATTAAATTTACAGTTTGAAAACAAGTTGTTCTACATATTATAGATGCTAAAATTCATGCTATTGTACATTTAATTCATCCTTTTGCTATTTAAATTCGCCCTTTTGCATATTTAATTCATCCTTCTGCAAATGAAATTCACCTTTTTGCAAATCAAATTCATCGATTGTTAACAAAGTAGTTTTACATACATATATAGAGCCGAATTTTATTTGCAAAAAGGTTAATATGATTTGCAAAAGGATTAATTTAATTTGCAAAAGGATGAATTTTAATTGAAGGTGAAATTAATTTGTAAAAGGATTCATAAACTTGCAAAAGGTTGAATTAAATATAAAAAGTCTATAACTTCAATTAATAAGATTTGGCACTTAGCTTACTGATTAAAGATAATTCATGTATGATTTGCGTTTGTTAATGGGAATGGAGTCATTTGGAATCTTAAGTATCTCAGCTATTTGCCATTATTTTGATGACTTTGCTTCTCTTATCAATCCTTGAAAATTCTTTTTTGTATTTAGAAGATCTTTTACTTTAGATTCAGTCTTTAAGAATTATTAGCCTCCATTATTTAATGACTGCAAATGTATCCATCTTCACCTTACATTTATTTAAAAATTGAATAGTTTGTCTCATTAGTTTAACTGATTTTTTTTGCTATCTCCACTAAACCAAAGACCACAAAGTATTGAAAGTTAAATATATATCAAAATTTGTTACGAAGAACTAATTGGTTCTGATAACTAAGCGAACGTTTAAACGTTGGGAAAAACAATTCCCTACAGATACAAATTAAGATTAGAATGTTATCTATCTGTTACGTGTCCACGCGACTTAAATAAAAGTCGCAAAACTTCAACGTGATTATACCTCTTTTATTTTTGTTTGAAAGTACATATAAACAAAAAAAATGTCCCATGTCATTGGAGCGCTAAGATAATAAAAATTAAACCATTCAAATGCAGTGTCATAGCGTTAGGTAAAAGAGGCGGTTACCAAAGGTCTCTATAAATAAATTTAAACAAAATTGTACTCAGTCAAGCTTACAATAGCTAATAATTTGGTAAAAGATAGAATGACCTGTACAATCGATATATAATAGACAATTAATTATACATAAATCATCTTGATAATATGTCAGTTTTATGAATTTTTTCTTACAAGTTTGTAACATTCTCACATTATTAATTAAGTGTGCCGCAAAAATGTGATTATAGAAAGATTCTATTTTTTTTTTGTTAAGTCAATTTTGTTGTCTTACATACATTAATGTTGACAATGAAGGGCTTGAATTATAGGACTTTTTAACAACAACTAGCAAAACAGCCCATCCTGATGGCTTATGTACAAATGTCAAAATATTCCATCTGAGAATATTGTAATTTTGACTGAATAAATTACAGTTTATCAAAATAAATTGTTTGACGTTTGTGAATAAACAAGGAAGGGATATGTTGCTAGTTGAGTTGTTTATGCATGAACGTTTCCATACAAAAATTTATTGTAATCAAGTAAAACTTTCAAATTCAAAATTTCGCCAAAAACTTCTTTAAATTTAAAAGAAAAGTCATCTATTATTTCCTGTTGCAATTTTGCATCTATTGCATTCATCAAAGTACTAACTGACATTTTTGAAGTTGACAGATTTTCAGGAATGGGAGCAAAAAATCTTAGCTTGGCTTTCAAACAAAATACTGAGGAAAAAAATGTTTGGATTCGCTTTCTTCGCTTTTGACGGAGCAAAATCTCCATAAATCTGTTTACTCATAAAAGACGAATTGCCAAATTTCTTCAACAGTCTTGTATTGAAAATAGTTGACATTTTCAATCAGAAAATGTGTATGTTACTTGCCCAAAACTACCAGTTTCTACCAATTTTAAGCTATCATTTGTTTTAAAGTCTTTTGTCAGTTTTGCAAAGTAAACTAGCAGACCTAATTGACGAGCTCTTGAACAAAGCTAAATGTGAGACTTCAAAAGGCAGATTTGTATGAAAAAGATTTAAAAATCAAATTTGATGGCGTGATGACAGCTCCTGGAAAACGGAGGATTTTATATTTTTTTTTTTGGAAAACGAAGTAGTCGTGAAAAAATATGTTTGTTTTTAAGTTCTTATTCAAATGACAATGATAAAATACTTATGGTAATCACTAATGTTGTCATATGTCAAAGTATATTACCAGTTTCTTAAAAAGAAAAGTCTTAGCTGTCAAAATTATGGAATTTCACTGACTAGTTAATGGAACACCTACAATTTATTTTGACATCTGAAATTTTTCAGACTATTAAAAGCTGCTGTGGAAGTTTCCATAAAAAAAAGCACTGTCACATGACATAAATAAATAAACTTGCATTAAAAACTTGGCAGCACTTTTTTGTTTGGCAGTGTTATTTTTGCCAAATTATGGGGTGTTTTTTTCTGTAAACGTCATCGAGACTTAGAATCGGGGCCATACAATAATTCCCGACAATTTTTGTGGGTTAGCTTAAGGCCGAAGGGGATAAGTTGTTGTTGTATTTAGCAGGTAATGCATGTATGAACATATATTGTCCAAATTATATGATTGGAGATGATATGAAGGTCTTCTCTAAGTTAGTCTTCAACAAAAAAAATATTGCGCCTCTGTTCCATTTTGGAAATCGTGTTTTAACCATCATTTCGAAAACGACTCATCGGACAAAAAAATTGTCAAGTTCAATCAACAGATAATTTAATAATCACCCCGATTACAGAATCCGATGAATGGTTTGCGGATGGCTTTCGACAATTTTGTTCAGTTAAGAGTTAGAGAATCCGCTGTAAAAATTGCAGTAATGTCGGTAACGTAATTTGCAAAGTCGTTGTGGATTGAGTCAACTCCCCGAGCATACAATTTTGAGAATTCTATAATCAACATTAATCTTATTCTTTTGAAGTAATTATTCAGTAATCCACGTTTAATTGCATCTCGCTTAATTGAACATTCCGGTTAATTGACCGAACAAATTGCTTTTGAAAATATCCCGTATAAGTAGTGGAGTAGTTTTCAAATAGTTTATTGAACCCCGCTTAGTAGAATTTCTAGCTTAATTGATCTTAAAAAAATGCAGCTGAAAAACTAAAAACAAAGGCTAACAAAATTTATTATGAAACGAACCCATAAATAAATTAAAGTAACTTGGAAGCAAGATACATATTACAGGTAATATCATTAGCAGGTTCATTTTTGTTCAGCTCTGCGCATGTTGTCAAAATCAATAGTAAAAAAATTGAATTTCAATCAATCACAAAAAATTTGTTTTTATTTACTGTGTACTTACACAAACGACAACCATCTTGAAATTTGGAAAGCTGCGCCTGATAATACCTTAGATATGTGTACTGTGACTTGGAAGCACTAAAACTGACAATGAAATTTTTATAGTGAATTCATTAGATGAATATTTTATCTTTCAATTGACCGATTCGTGCAATTATATGGGTTTTGCTTAATTGAACTGGTCGGCCAATAAAAAAGGGTTTCGGTAATTGAACCACCAGGATAATTAACCGAAAAATCTGAAAAATTGGTCAGTGCAATTAAGCGGGGAATACTGTATATAATTTTAGTGAAAAAGCGGCGAAAACTATGTTTTCTTTTAAAGTATTTGCATCATATGCCAGTAACTTAATCCGCTTGTATACTCCCCAAAGTTGACTATTTTCAGAGTTCTGTCAAAGTTCATATAGAAAAAATTGTAAAAGTGATAAAAGTGTAAAGACAATTTTGTGACGAAATGACCGGCAGACACCAGGTTCCTGCACAGAATTACTTTGACTGACATTCTTTTTTAGATGTCAAGGCTAGGTGATCATTTTCAATACTTAAAAAGCTTTCATCTTTTGTTTTAAAAAGTATGAACAATCTAGCAATTTCAGAATTTATTTTACACCTACCCGCCAATTATTTAATTATTAATGTTAAAATATTAAAATTACAAAATATAATTATTCAAAAATTTGCCCTATTAAACATCAACGCACACGGAAATACTTTAATAATAGTGATGATTATTATATCGATACCCGTACTTTTAATTATATCAATGCGGATTTTTGTGGCATTTAAAAACGAACCAAGGCCGTTGTCGGCGTTCGTCGTCGTCGTCGCCAGCAACCTAGATTGTAAAGTTAATCAAACGGAACAAAACCAAGGGTATAAAGTGTACCATAATTACAATTCGCAATTGAATAAATAAATCTTTTTATATACCATAAAATACAACAACAATGACAAAATACAATAAAATTAAGCTCTATATTTATCATTATTGTCATATTGCCACCTTGTTAACCACAAAAATATTCCCTCAAACGAATGCACTTATGTACATACATTATCAACCCTATACCCCTAAAAGGCACATATTGCCAAAGCGGAAAAGAAAATGGTGTGTCTTCTTTTCTCTCTGCCGGTAAATACTTGTTAAAAAAAAAAAAAAAAATAATCACCGGAAATAGTCCCTGGAACACACTCATATCGAACCATTTGCTATAACCACTGACCACAAATCGGAAACAAATCAAGAGAGAAAAGACCGCTTCTGAATTTGATCGTGGCTTGGTCGATGTACAGAGCACGTTCCGTGTACCGGCTGCACTTTGAGTATGAAGTTGGTAGATTTATATGTGATGCGTATATCTATGTATCTACTTATGACTTCACTTTAGAGAAACATGCCGCTATGCTTTTTTGCAAAAAGTTTGCCTGAGGATTTCGTTCCAGATAATGAATATGATGCTGATGCTGCTGTTTCATGTGTCTTTTACTTACATTATGGCAGATACTACCTCCACTCCACACCCAACCAAATTGCTATTTTGCTGCAATACGAGTAGTGAGTGGCTTTAAAACATTTCACAATATTTCGTGTGGTTTCCTTGACGTATGTTTGTTAATTTTAAAAGCTTATACTTTGTATGACAGGAGAAAAAAATATAAAACTTTTTTTTTAATACAGCAAAGAAAAGAACCTCAAGCACATAAAGTATGCATTTTGTTTTTATTATGTCACCATCTTTCTTTTAACAACGAAATTATAACTTTAGTTTTAATTTAATTAACATCTTAAATTGCATTAAGCATACGAAAAAATCTTTTTAAGAATGACAAATGTCAATATTTGTTCTAACCACATCATGACAGGTAGTATGTCACATGAATCTTGAAGTCACTGACCAGGACACAAATTCACTGTCAAGGTCAATTCAGTAACATTGACTGAGTTCAAGAATTGTAAGACATTACCAACAACGATTAAAAGTGATGACTGGCAAAACGTATTCCGCATGGCAGATACGTCAAATGAATCTTTAAGTTTTTTCTCAAGGCACTGACCAGGACACAACTTATAACTGTCGAGGTCATTTACGAGGCCATTGGACGATTGTTGAGACATTATTTACAATGAATTGAACGAATTGACGAAGTTCAAGATTTTTGCTGCATGACATATGTCAGATAGAACCTGAAGTTATATCTGGAACTTCTTGGGTCCATTTCACGGGAAATCTTTATATTAGACATTTTTTTCTAAATACATTTAAGATGCATTTATATGCAACCATAAGTACTTTTTTATTAATTTTTTTTTTTGAAATTGGCACCACTGTTTCCGTTGCTCAGTGTATTTTTGACATTTCATAGTAATTTCATTAAAATCGGATAATAATTATGTTTTTTTTTATATACGTTTTACATCATTTTAGAGTAGAATACTTTTAACGGAACACCCTTTGCTTCTTGACTTCAAAATGAACTTTAAGAATCTGTCATGTGAAAAAGTGTCAGAACCGCTACTTTGTTAAAACTGACAGATGGAATTTTTTTAAACTCTAAAGAAGTTTGTTGTCAACATTGAATTTAAAGTGTACTTATTAATATATTGGTATGGAGGTACAGTTGGCCAATAAATCATTTTTAGTATCATACACAATGGCAATTTTTGATTTAAAAAATAGTTAAACAGGTGTCAGAATCAACAAAGTGAATTGTTTGACGTTTGTTATATGAGAGAGGAATATATCGCTATTTGGTAAAACATCGAATTCTTAAAATGTAATTACAACTCATCTCAAAATGCGAGTAAGTTTTCAAAAAATAGTCCAAATAGTAAAAAGTGATAAATGTCAAAATATATTTTGACAAGAATGATATTTATATGACAGTTTAATTTTGAAGTTTTCTATTAAATTTTTTAAAATTATTATTATTTATTAAAATTAGTAAGAATAAATTCAACCGCAACACGAAAAAAATTTCAAAGAAATAAGCTGAGTGGTTGTTAAGTTTTCTTTTTTTTTTTAAATTACCAGATCATTATTTTTTATCGAGTCTGATTAGCTGAGCTGTATAAAATTCCACTTAACTAATGTTAAAATTGACAACTTATTAATCAAATATTATTTATAATATCCCTAACTTGCAACGAACCAAACTTTAAAAGTACTTAATACGCATAAGAATAAACTTGTATATATATTTTGTTTATCAATTACTCAATGTTTAAAATAAGTGGTTTTATCTAAATAATTCATGTCATATATGAGAAATTCTGGATTTTTAATTTAATAATCACATAAAAGTACCTTCTAAAATAATTGCTTGGGGATTTTTTTGCAGATGTTTTGTCTAATTTATCATCTGACATTTGACAAATGACCATTTCTTTGTAATATGATTGTGAACATGTCTGAGAGGATTAAAAAAATATTAATGATTATATTGTTTACTCAAAGAAAAATGATTAAAGAATTTTTTATTGTCCACATTCAACATAAAATAACTTGTCCACTGAATTTTTTGAAGATTTATCAGATCTGTCAAAAGTTTGACATTTCGTTGCCTTTAATTATAATGGAAATGACAGCTGAAAGATAAAATTATATAGAAATTTTGAAGGGCTCGAAAGTTATGGAGAATTGTTTACAAATATGTCAAACGACAAAATTATTGCTTTATTATCTAATTTCTAGTCCTTATGCAGAAACATATATCGTCTTGGTTTGGAAGTTTAGACTATTTCGGTTTGACTATTGTCGATTTCGATTCAACAAAAAAAAATCGATTTTTTGATCTTTTTCAGATTTCACTTTCTTTCAACAAAAAAAAAAAAAAACGAATTTTCTGGTGGTCTGATTTCATTCAGATCAATTTTGCAAATCTTGATTTCAGACAAAGATCTACACAGACAGACACCAAATTGCACAGACACCAAATTAAAGGGATACTTTTATCGAAATCAGTAGAAAATGAAAAGTCACGTTTTGAGTTCGTTTTACCACGATTGATCTGAAGTCTGACCACCAAATCTGAATTTGTTGAATTGAAATCGACATATTTTTCACTGCTACCACTTCTAAAAGATTGAATAGGGAACTTTGCAAATCTGTAAATGTAAAAACGTAACACTCATTACTTTGATGAAACTGACAGATGTGTAATCGAAAACAAAATGTTCTTGACCAATTTTTATTGTTGATGTTAAATGAAATTAATCGGGTTATATATAACTTGAAGAGGATACATTTTTAGTTTAGCTGCAAAAATACTGAGGAAAAAAAAAAAGGTTTCATTCGCTTTCTCACTTTTCTGACGAAGCGAAAACTCTGAAAGCGTTATCTCTGAGGGCGTTATCCCTCAGAAAAAGTGCTCAGAAAAATTAAGTTTTCAGAGTTTTCGCTTCGTCAGAAAAGTGAGCAAGCGAATAAAACATTTTTTTTTTTCTTCAGTATTTTTGCAGCTAAACTAAAAATGTATCCTCTTCAGGTAACTGATAACTGAGATTTCCGAAACATCATTTTCCTGAACGAACATGTCTAATGTACTAACTTTTGAAAAATATATAATAAATTTCAGTTTCATCAAAGTGTAGTTTTTGGCGTTTGTGAATCAGTGAAATACTTATTTATTTGGTATAAAAAGACCGATTGGTTTTTCTGACTTATGTTTTTGGAGTCCTTTTTCTTTTTCTGGGGTCATGAAGGATAACATAAACGTAACACAATATGCAAACGTAAGAAGTGTTTTGTCGGACTATTTGTCAAAAGTGATAAATGCATAACGAAGCCATTTTGTTAAATAAGAAATGTGTGCGCAAAAAATGATTCTTAAATTTTTATTGAAAATGCATCTTCTAATAGACATAGTATTATAACTGAATATTTATAAAAAATAATATGTCATGTTTTTATAGCATTATACTTTTTTAAGATTACTTATTTATACAAATATAAACTTTTAAGCACGTCAATCAGGCAGACGGCAACGCCATTGTCCAATCTAATTATTATTATTTATACTGTATTATATAATGTTAATACATTAAACAAATGTTAATATTGTAAGTTAAATAAAAATAATTTTAAATCTAAATCTAATCAAAAATGATTCTTAAAAATTCTATAATGGCATAAAAAGTAGTAGAACAAATCGAATGTTATCTAAATAAAAGAAATACAAAAGAAAATTCTTAACATCCTCTTAAAAAGTAACCAAGCTAGGTGACGTGAAATAAGGCCCAACGAAATAAAGCAAAATGCCAACAATTTGGCCTTATTTCGCTTTAAATATGGAAATAACGCCAAATTTTAGTTTTGGCTTTATTTCGCTTTAGAAAATGAAATAAGGCCAATTTGGCTTTATTTCGTTTTCATGTTTTTTTTTTTTTCAGAAAATTGCAAAACAATTTGCCGTTATGTTATTTTCATTCGGTGTGGTGCATAAACGCACAAGGAACTAGCCCCACGGTTGTTATTTCCCAAAAAAGAACCCGCTTGGGTTAATTCCACTACAAAAAAGAATTAAGTTCCACAGGTGCTTTTGAGAATTGGCGTAGCGGGCCACCCAAAGTACTGTTTAGTACAAAAAACTTTGATTACAGATCGATTGATGGCAGGTGCCTATGTTGTCAGTTGTTCTGCTTTCAAAGCTTCTGTTATCACTGAATGTTTTCGTAAAAACAAATTTGGTCGTATTTCCAAATAAAATTTGGCCTTATTTCGTTTTGGAAATAGAAATAAAGCCAAATTTGGCCTTATTTCCATTTTCAAAGCGAAATTAGGCTAAATTAAAGATTTGGTCTTATTTCGTTGGGCCTTATTTCACGTCACCACCAAGCTATTATATATTTCTTTTTTCAATTCACTTGCACGAAATGTAGAAAATTCTGTATTTCTGCTTATATTAAAATTATTTATATACTTCTTTTTTTAAAAAAATGCTCTTAATATCCTTGGAATTCAACAAAAGTGAAGTCGTGTTTTTGGGTACCATATTATCTCGATTTCCATAGCTGCTCAAAATTAATTCCCATGTAAAACGAAACAATGCTGTTATATCGTTTAGACCTTTTTTTGTTGATAAGTTGTGTTTAAATATGAGTGTTTTTTTTATTATACAAATTCTATATACTACTGAAATACATCAGCCAAGTAGAAGATTTAGCATTATTTAATTGGACTTGTAAAAATTGCGTCTTGACAAGGCCCTCACTGTCAACTGAAGAGTCCAAGTGAGAACGCCGGGACGAAACGCCAATTTGTATGGACTAAAGGCCGTTAAAAGCTATATTTAATCAATAAGTTGAGTTTTTTTTAATGAGCTTTAGGTCAAACAAATTTATTTTGATATGTTGTTGTTTTAATAACATTTTAATCAGTAATGGAAGCAGAAACAAATAAGGCTTAAAAAAACATAATATCATTCAAAAATGACATCTGTCAATATTTATCATATTTCAACATCGGACAGATGACACTTATTTAAGATCTGTCTATATATAAACTCATAAGAATCTTAAGCTGTTATCCTTGTCACTTCTGTCAAAGTTGTATACTTAAAATGGAAAACCCATTAAACAAAAATTAACCCCATTTTGTAGTCTAGCTTTATCAAGCATAACACTCTATTGTCATAATTCATAATTTTCATCATTATCCTTGAATTTCTATACTCTTAGTTTTTTGTTTTTGTATTCTTTAAAAATGTCAACCACCTTTTATGATTGATGATGCTCGGCAATGAACTTTATTTCCCATTCATCAGCCATTACTCAACATACCTACTAATATAATGTAGGCAGGTAGCTGCCTATATGTATATACACTTTTGATGGGCAGTTAATCGGCATACAATCAGTATGTAATTAGCAACAAATCACGGGAAAGTGTTAACGTATCATAAGTGGGTTTAATTTCATCCGGTTTTACGATTAACAGTGGCTATTTGGTTTGATTTGAATGTCTGTTCAGTGAGTAGTGCTATGTGAATGCATAACGTTTGGTTGGTTGTTCGTTGGTTGGTAACGAGCGCGTTAATCTACAAATTGAATTAAATATTCCAACAAAGCATATGAAATGATGTTCGCCACCTCCCTCTTCTCTCTCTCTCTCTCTTTCTATCTCTCCTTTAGCTGTCAGTTTGAAAGTGCAGTACTGCAGGTGAGTTATAAAGGTATTTCAGGGGTGGATTTATGATTTCACTGTATCAAGATATAATTTTGCAAGTCTTTTGAAAACTTACATCTATAATTTCAATTTCATCGTTTTTAATAATTCATTTTATAGAAAACGAAACTGTTTTTAAAATATAAAATGAACAAATTGGGTGGCACAACGGCTCGTGAAGAACCAGGGCCTAGTGACAAACAACTCGCACCCATTCCTGTGTGTGCCTGTCGACAGGAATGGAAGGGACCTACAATTTTATGCCGAATCCGAACGGCTAGACGAGAAGCACTTATTCGTGACAAGTGATACTCTTGGAGGATTTGTCAATTCTTCGCAAGAGGCAGTAGCCCTGAAAAAAACTTTGTTAGTTTTTAGGTGGGCGAGGTCGGGAAGCGAACCCAGACCTCCAGTGTGACAGTCGAACGCAATAACCATTACGCTACGGGCTACTACAAACGGTTTTTAACAAAAACAAAGGTTAAAAGTTAAAACCCTTAATTTTATACTAAAATCGATTTCGACATTTAGTTTTTCAAAGAAATTACTAAACAAATTAAAGGCTCTCCCAAACCAACGTGAAATCGGAGCGAAATATTCGCAACAAAACAAAAGATTAAATATATCTTAGGCTCTCCCAAACCCACGCGAAACATTCGGTGCGGCGGAGAAACATTCGCCAGTCAAAATTTATTTACATGGTGCACAAACCAACAGCGAGTATTTCTTCGCCACGCGGAATTTTTCGCATTGGTTTGGGATAGCCTTAAATGTTTCCCTAGTAAAAACCCGTTTAATGCGCGCTTATTATAAAAAAGCTAAATAAAAACACATAACTGTCGTCAGAGAATTTTTCGCGGCGCCATAAGACATTTAAAATACTCAAAGGGTATTTGGTATAAGAACATACATGCAGTTAGGCTTCACAGCTTTTGTAGCGTCATATTATGAATATCAATATTAAAATATTTCCTTATAAAAAAATTCGTTTTTGCAAAATTTGGCGCCCCAAAAATTCTGTTGGCCCAGAAATATTGCATAAAGAAAAATCAATGTTGGTATGGAATAAAAACAGTGATTAAAAAGCTGCCAAATTAGATTTTACCGAATTTTAATATTGCAAGATTTGGCGCCCCCTTAATTTAACCGCCCTTTACAGCCGCCAATGTTAACTTAATGGCAAATCCCGAATTAATAGCAAAGAATGGTTGATGTAATTGCTGGTGGCTGTAGGGGTAATTAATTGTTCGTTTGGGTCTATTAGTGTGACCGTCACATAAATGGTGAGCATACACTGCACACACTATCCGGTTGAATGGACAATGCAGCCAGTTAGGGTTCGCACATTATTATATACGAACATGTGTATTTTCAAAACTCTATTAGCAATTTTGTATGTGGAATTGATTGGTCTTATGATATGTTTTGTGTTGAATTGATTGTAAGCGGATTATAAAACGTACTCACCTGCAGTTATAATAGTTCCACCGCTAACTAGCTCCATCACAGTCACCAGTGTGAATAGGGTCAGATATGGTAATAGTTGTCTTAAAGCCTTCATTATGATGTGTGCAGTGATCCACAGATTTTTATTATCTAGTATTATATACGAGTATTTATCACAGGTGTCGGCTACACTTGTTGTGTGGGCAGCAAGTTACTCCGACAATTATGGTTATTGTTGTTGTAATTTTATCGTCTGTCAAGGCTGATCTAAGTGAGAACATAAAAATAAAAAAATATAAATAAATAAATCATAAAACTCAGAAAAATCTATAATTTGCATAATAAATCTGTCAAATGTTAAATTAACATTAAATTGCAATTAAAATCGGTCGAGGGGGTTAACTTGAGGCCCGGATGTAATATCAACATGACAAAATTTCTTTATTGTCTTTATATTTTTATATTAAAAACCCATCTTGTTGATTCGATATTTTAACTATTTTAAATCAAAATATTAATATTGCTTGGTTGATTGTAAAGACAATGTATAAACTTAACGTTATGTGCATTTGTTTGCGAAATTCTACTATTTTGATTAAACAGATATCGTTTTCAACCAGACAACAAGAGATATCTTAACACAGATAATTTTTATTTTAACATTTAAAAAGGTTAAAGCTTATTTGATTAATCTCCACATGATTTTTCATCCTGATCCAAAAAAGTTTATGAGTTCTTAACCAAAAATTTGAGTTACGCGATTTGCACAAGATTTTTTTTAAATATTTTAATTGATCTCCTTCACTGGAAAATATCAAACACGTATATATTTTACATGATAACGGTTACGTACATTTTGCAATTCAGTGTTAATTGAGTTAAAGGTCAAATGTTTTATTTTTATATAGACATCATGACCCCAAAAACATAACAATTTGACCACACCCCCTCCCCCCATAAAAAGGCCCAATTGAGTAATAGAAATAGATTCTTAAAAAATTCAATATATACATATTTCATATAAATACAAAACAAGTACCTAAATAAATTATGTAAATTACATAGTATCTACCTATGGCTTAATGATAAGCAGATGAGCACACTCTTGATATTCATCATTTAGTTTTTTGCAAATATAGAGAATGTGTGTTAGAAAAACGTGTCTTCTGGCGAATGATGGGTTTATTCATTTTATATATATATTTTTTTTTAATATTTCAATTTAATTTACATCTGAAGCACGTTTTTCATTTATTAAGTGCAATAGCATCAGCAAATTAATTGGGATTGCAATTTAAGTTGCTTTATGTTTGGGATTTTATTTTTGTTTATAAGTTGTTGTTGCAATATGAACCTTTGTATGTATAAGCTGTTACTGTGAGGATTTCGAAGGGGGTTTTTAATATTGAAGTACATATATTTTGAATGATTATAAATTATAATGTATGTGTTGAAGTTGGTAATGAAGAGGTTTTTGTAGGTTAAGGCACGCTTATTCGTTATTTTTAGATTTACATCATTAAAATTAAGGAAGGGTTAAAAATTTAGGGTGGTATGGTGGGAAATAAAGGTTCTTATCGAGTTATTTTAGTTTCATTCTTGAAGTTTAAATCTGTGGCAAAGGTAAATGTTGGTTTTAATTACTTGAAACTATCGAAAGATTTCAAATTTCATTTGGTGCCCAACGTGAGATCATATCTATAAGAAAACAAAGTTCTTATTGACCTAGCTTATTTTCATTCTTGCTGATTTCACCACAATGAAAGTTAGTTTTTAGTTCAAAATATTTGAAAGTATCGAAAGATAAAAAATTTCATTTGGCGCCCAACGTGAGGTCATATCTATAAGAAAACCAAGTTCTTATCGACCTAGATTATTTTCATTCTTGCGGGTTTCACCACAATGAAAGGTAGTTTTTAGTTCAAATATTTGAAAATATCGAAAGATGAAAAATTTCATTTGGCGCCCAACGTGCGGTCATATCTATAAGAAAACCAAGTTCTTATCGACTTAGATTATTTTCATTCTTGCGGGTTTTACCACAATGAAAGGTAGTTTTTAGTTCAAAATATTTAAACGTATCGAAAGATAAAAAATTTCATTTGGCGCCCAACGTGGGGTTACATCTATGAGAAAGCCAGGTTTTAATCGAGTTAGCTTACTTCCAATCTTGAAGATTATATTTGGCCCCCAAAAAACTTCAATAGATCTACCGTAGCTTCCTGCAAACGCGGGCCTTAAACTAGCCAAAATGTCAGTAGTAATGATAATAACAGTCCTGAATTGTGCATTTATTGCCTTACAATAATTTGTCCATATAATTTGTTGGCTGTTCTTTGGAAAATAAAATAATCTAGCAAAAGGCTCGCATTATTCATACCCCTTTAAATGGTTTTTTTTTTTAAATACAAACAATATTAATCAACCAAAAACTAAAATATAAAAAAAAATTGCTCCATTTTTAAATAGTTAAATAATCACCAATGCTTTCTATAAAAATTTGTATTTATTTTTGTTGCCAATAAAATCACATTTTCAAAAAGTTAAATAAAATAAAATTGATACCAACCAACAAAAAAAATATTACTGTATTCCTTCTTAAAAAAAGAAACAAAAATAATTCTTTTGCATAAATATTTCTCACAAAATGCGTCAATGCCATTCTTAAATTCCCTAATTAGCTTCTATTAGCTGTACCTATGTGAATTCGTTCTTGCAAAAGTTTCCATCAAGAACAATAGCCAATTGAAATTTTCGGACAAAGCATATATAGCATATAGGATATGCAAATTATGGTTATTAATGGCAACCATCTTTCCCATAAGATGATTCCTTATACAAAAAGCATTAAATCTCATCATGACGTTACCTTCAAATTTTTGATGTTTATGTTTTTTTTTCATTAGCGGTTAACCTCTATCTTATAGCCATAAGATATATAGAGAATTAAATTCTATAATCAAGTAAAATCAGAATAATTTGTAGAAAGATTAAAAAAGATATAGAGGTAGGTAATGATAAAGCTGTATAGACAGCTTAAAACCTACATCACATTAAAAGGTATAATTTACAAAACGAGAAATAAGCCCAAGGCAGAAATCTAATAGGGCCAACAAGATCAAATTTTTATTCACAGCAGATTCTTTGTCTTTGTAAACTTTTAACTGATCTTATACACATTTAGCCACTTAAGCTGCCAGTTTTTGTTTCTAAGGAAAAGAATTACATTTCTTACATCAATCAATTATGTTTGTTATGTTGTTTAGTGTTGTAATTTTTTTTAGCTAGGTCACGAATCAAAAACAAATTAAATACAATAGCCCGAGGCAATTAAATATATATGTTTGTTGTACCTACATATAGTGTGGTAATTCAAAAAGAAAAGTTCATCTGGTATAGCGTATGGGCCTAAATCAGCTCAAAATGATGACGAAATAATTCTCGAACTTTTTGAAGGCTATAGATGGGTTTAACCCTTTCGGTACGGATGTGGTACAAGACAAAGAACATTTATATGGACTTGTTCCACATCCGTACCGAAAGGGTTAACCCGGGGCTTAGACAAGCGAGTAGGACTAGTAGCGTTTATGCGTGTTAGTGTATTAGAACACGAGAGAGCCAACTAGTAGCCCAAATAGTATAATATTTTTGCCTACTAGTAGCCTGCCAGTTATCCTACTAGTGTAGTGTATTTTTTTCATTTATTTGTTTTGTTTCCATAGTTTCCACAATTTGTATATTTTTCTGTATGAACTATCTTAAAAAAATCATACTAGTTGACAAAACGCGCAGAGAGCTACTAGTGACACATACATCCATAAAACCAACACTATGATACAAATGCTACTAGTTCTACTCGCTTGTCTAAACCCCGGGTAAGACACGAACAAAATTGTATGTGATTGGTGTTCTTTTCTAAAAAATGACTTAAAATAAAAAAAAGACAACGGCAACACTTGCAATTTTAATTAATATACATTTTTTATTTTTTATTTTTTATTTTTTTTTTAAATTAAGTTTTTTATTTACTAAATAAAATAATTAGTTTTCAAACTCAAAATTTAAAAAAAAAATATTTTTTTTTTTCAAACTGATTTTTGTGTGATATTTTCCATTATTAAGTACTATTTTGGATTTTACTATTTAATGCTCTTATAAATTCTTAGTCACACATTGAAAACCGGATGGTTCTAGGACTGTTCCTTTTTAAAATATGAAAAACCAAAGGAAACTATAGCAGCTATACCATAATAAGTGTTGCCCTTGTTGTTTAATATTTTGTACTTATTTTAAATTATTCATTTTTAAAACTGCCCCTCACGCCTAAATGGGAGAAAATAGACCCCCTATGGGATTTTTTTTTACTTCTCGACCCAACCTACACGCTCTCGCTGTTGATAAAAATGTATCTTGCTCAAATGTTAAAAAATAGGCAATTAAAAGAGAATGGGCATTTTGGTCTACCTATTGCCCACGAATATCGTTGGAAAGCTCAGCCATAGTAGGTACATGATTTTATGTATGGCCACAAGATTGCAATTAGAGCACAAATTAATTGCAATAGTGTTTCATTGAAATGACTTTTGATGAACTGAATAGATCCCAAAATAAAGGGACTTTTATAGCAATGGGAAATAAGCCAATAACATCATATGGTTCGCGAATAATTCGCTTAACAGTATGAAAATTCTACTTTATTTTTATTCGATTAAGCGAATTAATTGAATGGAAATAATTGTGCGTCTAGTGCCCATAGATGAGATATACAACGTTGGAAAGCTTAATTCAAGGACATCATTTTTGTATATGGACACAGAACTGTAAACCATGGGGCCTAGCCGCAGTATATTACAAAATATAACAGAATTCATCTGTGTTTATTCGAATTTGCAAAGTGTTTTTCTTATTTGTTGGTTAAGGACCCAAAAAATACTCGTACGTTGGTAACCTCCATATTACCTAATCATTTTCATAGGTCTGTTTCTGGGCACTAGGTAGACCAATTCCCATGTATTTTTGCCCATTCTACTTAACCACTTTCATCGAGTAAAGGGGTGAAAATGAAAATCTAAAAAAAATAGAGAATTAATTTTTTTTTTATTTTGAACTGATGTAAGCCAATGCAAATATGAAAACCAAAATAAATAATACAGCAACCTCCCTAATATAATTTTTTTTAGGTCAAGAGTAAAAATATTTGTTTTTCTGTCTGCAAATAAAAAATTTATGAATTAAAAAAAAAAAAAAAAACATTCCTTTGTTTATAAGTTTAAAGCTTTAAATCAAGAAATAATTTTCTACAGCCTCACTTTCCAAATAAATTTTAACCAAAAAACAAAACTAATAAATTAAATCTCGTCTTAATAAAAGCCGAGAATACTCTTATGCCATTTAAATTCACTCTGAGACAAATTTGGCAACCATAAATTGGGACCCAATTTTGTTTAACATTTATTTATAACTCTCGCTCTAAAATTGACATTCTAATTGATATGATAGGTTTCACACTAAATGTCGTTAAAATACATAAACAAAAAATATTCATTTTATTTATAACTTTTGTTTTGTATAATTCCTGTTGCTGTCACCCACATTAAAAATGTCCCCATACTTGGCGCCATACGAATATAACCACGTTACTATAAAAAGTCTAAATTATTGCCACTTAAACGCCAGAACACTCGTGATTCAAAAAAAAAAAAAAAAAGAGAAAAACAAAACAAATAACAACAAAAAACAAAAACGTTATTTGCACAAAGTTTCCTTTCCATAAAAAAAAAATAAACTTAAACCAATTTCAAAATTTTGTGAAAGTTTTTAAAGAAGGCGGATAAAATAGAGTTTATATAGGGTGGGTGGGTAGGTTTTTGATGAAAATAAAATTTATAAAAAATAAAAAAAAAAAAAAAAAAATAAAAATTGTTAACTAAAACAAAGGAATTTTAAGTAAAATGCCATAAGAAACACACACCAGTTATCACAATCAGTAAAGAAAAAAAAAAAAAAAACAGAAAAAAATGCTTAGAAACGAGAAAATCAATAAATAAATAAAATTTTATTTCATCATAAGCACATGATTGGATATGTTTCTATGTGCAATATTTATAAATATATTTAACAACCCATAATAGAGGCTGGTTATTTCCCAAAAGTGCCTATATTTGCTCAAATCCACGTCATTTTAAACGTTTAACAATTTTATTTTATTTTTGTATTGTTGTTGTATCGTTTGTATGTATCAAATATGTTCGCTGATGTTATTATGTAGCTATTTGATTTTGTTTTTTTGTTTGTCAGTTTTTATTTCTCTTTAAACAGCCTCATAATTTTTCGATTACAGCTGTTAGACTATAAACTTATGCAAATACTATGTATGTATGATGAAGATATATCATAAAAGTATTTGCAAAATGAAAAGATGTATAATAGACATATTTAACCGTTTGATTGTTGAATTGGCTTATAATTGTTTTTAATACAAAGACAGTTTTAGGGGAGGTCGGGGCTCTTTGGGCATAAACATATACAGGATGAATCACATGAAATGCAATAAAAATCAAAAGTATGTAGGTTAGGTTGAGACAAGATGAAGATCGTGTAGAAGGGAGGGACCGCATTTATACTCCTCCGTTAATGTGGAGGGGCAATTATCTACAAAAACTGTCTTAAAATAAAAAAGTAAATTATTAAAAAACAACGGCAACACTTACAACCTTATTATATGAATTGTTTTTGAAGTCCGAAATCCATTCTTTTATTTTAATTATAAATCAAGTTGCCTTTGTAAATATTTATTTGAAGAATTAGTTTTCAAACACAAAATTTTAAGAAAAAAAAAATGATTTTTTTTAAACTTATATTCTTGTAAATTTGTACTTATTTATTGAATTTTCTTATATGGGTGATTCTATAAGCTATGGAATGAATTGATTTTATTTTGGCACGACACTTCTTGGAGAAAATAGTGGTAAAAACTAACTCTAATTAAACATTATAAAATCCTTTCACATACCTCAAAACGTCCAGTCAAAAAATTTGTAATTATCAGTTTTATGAGCATTTTTTAAAAATTAAGTGGTTTGAAGACTTAGTTTTTTTTTTACGGCGACTAATATAAAACACATTGGGACATATTCATAGTCATTTTAGACCTGGGTCTTAGTTAAACATAGCTTTGGTTGAATTTTCGGACGTTGATTCTACTTTTTTAAGGTTATCATTTCAAAATATTTGAAGCTATTTGTGTAGTATACCAAGTTAGTTATCTTATAAAATTATAAAACAAACAATTTGGAATTAAAGTTGGTCTGTATTCATTGAGCTTAAACTGTAGTTTAGTTAAACCTAGGTCTATCTGCGACTATGAATATGCCCCATTACGTTTTCTTATAAATATTGTGACTTATATAACACAAAATAATAGCAAATCCTTAAGAAAAATTACATAAAAGTATCCAGAGTAATTGTTATGTAGGTACCTAACATTATATTTTAGATTTCAGTTGGATCTCTGTTGTTTCTAGTAAAAAGTTACTAAAAACCGTGGTAATTTTTTTTGTGTGAAAATAATTTATTTTTTACGAACTCGAAATAAAAAAGTAATCAATTAAAAAAAATGCCTCAATTAAGAACATTTTATTAAAAAAATTGCCAGGGACTGAGGCCAAGGGACTGAGTGTTTTCATAGTTTTTGCGCCAAAAACATAGTAACGTTTTATTTTACATAAGAACAAAAAATTGTTTATACTGTGGTTTCACTAGACCTATGCAATAGCGTTAAAAAATATGCATGCTTTCACACAAAATTTGTGCGAAACTCTTTGCCAGGGGACTGAGGAATTGAGTGTACATTCCACGTTTTCTATCACAAATACCTTCTTCACAACTGACATACATAACGGACGCAATGAACTTTTACTATTATGTGTTAACGAGATTTGAAACTTCAATATACTATATCTGAAACTTCGATTGGTACATTAGTTATCGAAATATTTAACTGTTTCAATCTGTCAGGAAACTGATAAGAAACACGGGGGACAAAGTTTAATGATTTTTTTTTTGTAATAAAATAAATAGTTATCAAAAATTTGCTTACATCATAATAAAGATTTATTACAAAAGGTCATTAATTTATTGTTGGTTTAAGTATGGACCCAAAAATAAAAGAACAGTTATGACTTTTTCTTTGAAAAACAAGCGGGGGACACGTAATGAAAATGTATCAGATCTTCATAACTTTTTTTGCCAATGTGGGTATCGACTAGATTGACTGCTGTAAAAAAATCAAATTGATTGGTTGAGGTGTTTTCAAAATATCAGCATGGCCATAGAAAATTCCATCATTTGTAGAATCACCCATATATTGGATTTAAATACGCCATTCCCTTATTAATTTTTAATCAAACACCGACAACTGGATTGTTCTATGACTTAAACTTTTTAAAATATTAAAAATTAATTGAACCAACTTCTTCATAAAAAAAATAACAAGAAATAACTAAGCCGAATTCTTCATATTTGTATGAGAAAGTTGGTTAACTATTCTTGGGCTATTTGGGAAACTTTTTAAATACGTATTCAAGTTCTTATGATAAAACATTATGACAGACAAAAACCTAGAAAACATTCAATCAATATGCTTAAGCAACCCAAATCAACTAACCGACTAGTTTAAATAGGGTGAAGTGGGTTGATTTGAAATATTTTTCATTTGAAAATTCGAAGTTGTATGCAAAGTCACCCGTTTTTTTTTCGAAAATTTACTCTAAATAAATAAATAAATAAATTGGGTGGCGCAACGACTCGTGAAGAACCAGGGCCTAGTGACTAACAACTCACAACCATTCCTGTGTGCGCGTGTCGACAGGAATGGAAGGGACCTACAATTTTATGCCGAATCCGAACGGCTGGACGAGAAGCCACTTATTCATGAGAAGTGATACTCTTGGAGGATTTGTCAATTCCTCGCAAGAGGCAGTAGCCCTGAACAAAACTTTTTAGTTTTTTCGTGAACGAGGCTGGGAAGTCAACCCAGACCTCCAGCGTGACAGTCTAACGCACTTACCATTACGCTACATGGTACTACGGAAATTATGTCTGCAAAAATTAAATAAATGGGCTAAAGTAACTTACATTTTCTTTACCATAGAGATAAAGCAAGGTAAAGTGGGGTAATATTCGATATCGAAAATTGAATACAAAGTTGGCCTTTTCTTCTGAAAGTTTTTCTGCAAAGATCTAATAATTAAGTGAGGTAGGGGGAAATTGGGTAATTTTAAATATTGGTCATTTGAAGATTCGATGTTGGCTTCAAGGTCGGCCTTTTCTTGGGAAAGTTTTTCTGCAAAGATTTAATGACTGGGCTTAATTAACCTACGTTTATTTATCATCGGGGTAAAGTTGGTATAATTTGGAGAATTTTTTTAATTGCAGATTCAGTGTCTATTGTATTCAAAGTCGGTTTATTCGTCGGGAAGTGTTTATGTTAACATTGAATAATTGGGCTTATAAACTGAAATTAATTTACTATGGCGGTAATTAAGGGTGAAGTTGGGTGATTAGAAAGATTTTTAATTTCAGGATTCGATATTATGGGCCCTATTATGACTCGCGAGTCGAACGTTCGACTCAAGTCGAACGTTTTTAAAATCACTTATGTCGTTGGTTTAAGAATATCAAACTACGTCGTTCAAATAGAGTAACATCTCAATTCAACACATTTTTGACATTTTAGCGGAATATAGTTAGGTGAGCCATAAACGGTAATGCCAAAAGTCAGATTCGCCTGATATTTCTTGCGACTCGCGATTCATAATAGATGCCTATATTTTCCAATAAGAGGTTTTACTTATTTCGGTAGCTGTAGTTTTTTTGACATTTGACAAGTTGAAACTACGCCATTAATAAAAATAGCGATACCCGCTTCAACATCGCATTTGAATTATTAAAATTCACTAAGAAAAATGCATGAAAATAATCCGGAATTTCATCGAAAAATCATCTTGACTGATGAGGCCCATTTCCACCTCGGTGGCTACGTCAACAAGCAAAATTGTTGCATCTGGGGCTCGGGAAACCCAAGATTTATTGTTGAAAAGCCTCTCCATCCTCAACAAGTAACTGTTTGGTGCTTTTATGGTCCGGCGGGGTCATTGCACCTTACTTTTTCGAAAATGAGGCTGGAGCAACAGCTACGGTGAATGTATTACGCTATCGAGAGATGATTAATAATTTGTTATGGCCGGAATTGGATGGTATTGATTTAGACAACGTTAAATTTTAGTAAGACGGTGGCGACACGTGCCATACAAGCAACGAAACCTGCGATCTTTTACGGGAAAAGTTTCCAGACCGTGTTATCTCTCGAAGAGGTGATCACAATTGGCTACCCATATCTTGTGATTTAACACCTTGCGACTTCTTCCGTTGGGGCCATGTGAAAGATAAGGCCTACGCCAACAGCCCAGCGTCGATTCAAGACCTCAAATATGGAATTCGTAAAGCTATTGAGGGCATACAGAAGCCACTTTGCGATTTGGTGATGGAATATTTCATAAAAAGGATCTTGTTGTGTAAGCGTAGCCGTGGCGGCCATTTAGCTGATATTGTTTTCCACTATTAATGGCATACTTTCCCCTTAACATTGAAATTAACATCCGTTCATTTATCTCAAACAATGCCATTTTCATTTGAATATCAAAATTACACCTCTTGTCTTTACAATGTCGGTCTATTCACGTGTAAGTGTTGGAACTGTTTTTGAAAAGACTAATTTAATGGGCTTAAGTCGCCCAAACTAATACACCATCGAGGTATAAATTATGGTAAAGTGGGGTAATTTGGAAGATTAGTCATATGAAAATTCAATATTGAGTGCAATAAAGGTCTACTCTCCGGGAAGTGTTCTCGTAAGCACTTGCTTACTGCCTACTAAATATACTTGTAAATATATTGATCGAAAAAACGTTTTGAGGCAACTTTTTGGCAATTCAATCCCTTCCAACCGTTTCCATTGGTGCACACATAGTCAGCAAAAAAAATTGCAACCTTAATAATCAATAATAATAATCATTCCAAGTTTAGAGTCTAACAGCCCTATTCTGCGGTCACAATTTCGGATTCTGTGGAAGCCCTCATAATAAACCTCACAAGAGCAACGTGAGTTGTGATCTGCCAAGGAGCAGATCATAATTTTTAGGTTTTTATGAGGCGAGTTCACCACAAGTTATGAGGTTATTGTGACTTGTGAGGCATCAGTTAGGTTGCCAGAATAAGGCTGTAAGGCAAAAGAGTGAAAATTGAACTTAAATTGAAATCGGTTTATACCTACAGGTACTACAGGTCCAACTTTCTCTGTGTACCAATTTACCCAAACTTTCCTTATTTTCGTTCCATTTATAATTTCAATGACCCAAAGAAACAATTTTAAGTATTTAAGAATTTAAAACCCAAGGAGGATAAAAACCATTGATTATGTACCTTCGAGCTATACGGTATACCTAAAACACAGGTTTCTTCATCTTCAGTAAATAACTTATCATCAGGAACCACTCAAGACATCCACAAAAAAAAAAAAAATATAAAAAATAAAATAATGTTCGAAATCGATATAAAAATGCAGTGCAATTCAATTTGTTTTCTTTTCTTTTCATTTCGATTTCAGTTCAGTTTTAAATCAAAGATCAAGCTGAACAAAAAATCCAATTAAATCGATTCAATGCTTAGTGGATGTACCTATCTTGAATAGTAAGTACATCTTTGAATTATTTAAAAGTGATTTTGATGTTTTTTTTTTGGAGAAACCTGATTTTTTTTTTTTTTTTTTTGCTAAGATATGTTTGTTTGAGTAATGAGTTAGCAATGCAAAAATAAAAAAAAAATATGTGGTTACCCATCGATATTATTAATAGTATGGTACCGGTCACAGGTGTTTTTATTTTGTATATAAATAGATTTGAAGGAAACAGAAAATACCCTCTATTTTTTTGACTAACCGGATCAAGTCGATGTATCTACCTTCTCGCACCGTCAACAGTTAAACCGGGTTTTTGTTGTTTTGTTTATTCTTTTTTATCTCAGCTTCAATAAAGACAGTCTTTTAAAATTGATTGATGTTTCGTTTTTTTATTTTCAAATCAAATAAATAAAAAAGTTTAATACCTGCATCATTTACATATGACATAATTTTGTTGTGTTTTTTTTAATTTTTTTGCAAGAAATCACGTAGGAGGTTTTTGGATTTAAATGATTTAATGTCTTGCCCTGGAAATATCTTGTATATTATGGATTTATAATCACTTTAATTACCATAAAGAACGTGATCAGCAATTTATACATATATAATATAGTGGTTTAAGAATGGTCTTGTTTTGTTTGGAGATTTATTTTTTTTCTTGTTTGATTTGACAAAGACTTCAAAACAGGAGCCGAAAGTTTGGTTCATATGCAGGTTTGTATAATTGATCGAGTTTTTGGAAGGTCTGGGTAATTTTGTACTTTGAGTTTTTTTTTTATATTTCATTTGGTGTCATTAAAAGGTCTTAGATTTTATCGCTTTTCTTATAAATTCATTTCTATAAACATGAATACAAAACGTGAAAGTTGTGTCGGTTGAATTCGTTACAGAAGGTTTAGAAAAAATACTTAAAAGGGATTTTTAAATGGAATCATTTATTGTTTTAGGGCCAATTTATTCACGGTTCATTCAAAACTGGATCGGTTTAACTAATATAATCCTTTATGTAGGTTTTTGGAGATATTCCAATCAAAAATCATTGCAAAACTGTTTTTTTTTTCTATTTTAGTAATTTCAGTAAATTTCTTTAAGTATAAGATAATGTCTCAGTTGAAAGATAATAATTACTGTCAAATCTCTGAATATAAAACGTGCAGTCACAGACTTTTTATAAAAAATTATAACGAAATATATATATTTATCTAAAACATTTATAATGTTTCCAGATTGTTTTTGTACGAGAATAAAAAATGAAGAACCAGGGCCTAGTGACTAACAACTCGCAACCATTCCTGTGTACGCCTTTCGACAGGAATAGAAGGGACCTTCAATTTTATGCCGAATCCGAACGGCTAGACGAGAAGCACTTATTCGTGACAAGTGATACTCTTGGAGGATTTGTCAATTCCTGCCCTGAAAAAAATCTTTTTAGTTTTTAGGTGGACGAGGCTGGGAAGCGATCCCAGACCTCCAGCCTGACAGTCGAACGCACTAACCATTACGCTACGGGCTACTACTTGCACGAGAAGGTGTTTTTAATTTTGTGGGCTTTTGTTTTCCATATCGCACTTTATCACTACAAAGCAAATTAGAAAACACAAAACTGATTGTCAACGCAAATTGAGAGTGAATAAAAAGAAAAAGTTCGTAAATTCTCTATTAAGGCTAAATAACCTTAAAAGTTGGATTTTGTCGGTTAAGCTAAAACTAATTTTAAATTAATTAAACCATTAGTTAATAGAGGAAATGTAATAATTTAAAATCGTTAGAGGAGGATAAATAAATACAAATATTTAAAATCGGTCAATTTCTAATTTTTAATAGCGAATTTAAATTTAATGGAAAGTGAATAAATTGGGCATTAGTCTATAAGATCGATCATTACAAAAATAAATAAAATGAAATATCAAAATTAGAATTACTTTGCAAAGAGATACATCTTTTCAAAAAACATCAAAGCAAAAATAAAAATGAGTATTTTATAGTGTAATAACTTTGGGTTTTTGGATGATCAATATATAGGCAGAAATACATACAGTGCAAAATGTGACATTACCTACATTTTGTAATTAGCTATTTATAATAGTATTTTTTTTTATTTTGTTTTGTACCTAAATAGCTTACAAAATTCTATGAATCGTTCTTATATAACTTTTTTTCCTAACCCTTCTCGGTATGGAGGTATTAATTATTTAAGCCAATTATTTCAAAACAGGCCATTGGATAAAAAAATATAATCTAATCAGGGGATTGTATGTACTTAAAAAAAATCATGGTTTCAAAGAATATAAAAGGTCAAATTAAGTGTCGTATTTAAAATTTCAATTTTGAAGCGAAAGGGTGGTTTTAAAAATCTCAAAATTAAACAACATTTAGTCGGTATATATTTTTGGTAGAAATTTGAAATCGATATCATTGTTTGTTTTTCAAAATATTTGAATCAGACCTCAAAACGTGAAGATATGTCAACATTTTCAATTCGACAAATCGCACCGTGCACCAATTACAATAACTTCTAATGGGAAGTTAAAAATAAAAATAAAATATTGACTAAAGCATAGTTGAAAATTCCCAGGCAAAAAATAAAATACTAGGCAAAAGTGAATTCCAACGAAATTTACATGTTACTAATATTTATTGAGAATTCGCCTAAATAACGTTATCTATATAAAACTAGCCTTAAAAAAATTGTGCAACCATTTGCTTGAAAAGTATCCAACCAATTTCTATAAAGTAACAAATTGCAAAGCCATAATTGCGTATAGATGTGCAGAATAGACACGCAATTACACACTGTGGGTCGAATTTGTTTTTGCACTGGCGATCACTGTGCATATTTGAAAAATGAAATTTAAAAAATATAAAAATGATTTTCTCATTTAACATCTTCTCTGTCCCCATACAAACTTATATAAAATCATCCATACATCCATTATTTTTCAAAACATCAACCATACAGTGGTGTCAAAAACATTCCGGATTTTTTTGGTCAACTGCATTGAGTGTTCGTTTGTGAGATAAAAATGAACAAATCAAATGTTTCATTTTAAACAAAAACATGGTAAATTATCCATTAAAACAAAAAATAATAGTCAAAAATTAAAGTTGATTCAGAATTTTAATGTGACAAACTAACCGGAACAATTAATTATTATTTTGTATTTAATATTTTGTCCAGTAACCCCTATTTTTTATCACAGCTCGACATGGACGAGGCATTGGCTGAATTAAATTTTCGAAAATAGAAGCAGGAATATTCTCCCATTCATTTTTCAAGGCTGCAAAAAGAAAAGATGTTGACGTGTGCTTTTTTTCCCCACCCGCCTTTTTAAAATGGCCCACAAGTTTTCAATTGGGTTTAGATCGGGTGATTGAGACGGTCATTCTAAAACACGAATATTTTCAGTCGCAAACCACTCTTTTAGCAGCTTTGAAGAATGTTTGGGGTCATTATCCTGCTGAAAAACCCAACGCAAAGGCATTTCTTCCTCTGGATATGGAAGCATTACTGACTCCAAAATGTCCTTATATTGAAAACGGTCCATAATTTCTGTGATTTAGTGTATTGACCGCAGTCTGCGCCTGAAAAACAGCCCCAAACCATCACCGAGGCTCCACCGTGCTTAACTATAGGGAGTACATTTGCAGGCTTTAATCGCGTACCTTTTGAGCGCTTTACTGTCCTTGCACCATCGGAGTAAAACAAGTTGAATTTGCTTTCATCACTGAAAAGCACGCTCCTCCATTTGCTTAAAGACCAGTTTAGATGATTTTTTGCAAATTCAACTCTGAGTTAAATAATTTGATTAGGAATTTAAAGTCTTTTCCAAACACCTTTCATGGCTTACCTTTTTCTACGATGTTTAGCAGTAAGAAAAGGTTTCTTCGCTGGTCGAAATGCAAAAAGACCGAAATCTCTTAAACGCTTCTTTACCGTACTTGGCCCTATAGGTAGATTTAGTTCATCACAAATTATCTTTGAAGTTGCAAAAGGGTCTTTAAGCACAAAATTCTTTATGCGCCTATCAGTTTGAACAGTTGTTTCGCGAGGGCGTCCACCAAAATGATCTGCTTCTACTGATTTCCCGCTTCTAAATTTTGTAATGATGTCACAAGCCGTTGACGTTGGAATTTGCAATATTTCAGATATTAAATTTTGTTTTGTACCGGCTTGGAACTTTTCTATTACCATGTATCGAATCGCGTTGCTATAACGTGTTTTATCCATTTTCTGCACTATATAATTTCAACTAACACAGCTCTTACCTTGTAAAGTCTGTTTAATCTACGGCGTGAGTCAAAAGACTCGAAAAAACCTCTACTTTAACATCGAGACTCGCAATCTCCCTGCAATCCGGTTAGTTTTGCACAGGCATGTTATAGAATAACTTTATAAAATATTTTTTTTTTATTGTTCTTGTCATCGTAGCATTACATTTTTAAGGTTATTATTAAATTGTCTCATACCTTTTACAAATTATTGAAAACCTATGGAAAGTTATTAGTTTTCTACTTGATATTAAGAAAAACATTATACTGAGGAAAAATCCGGAATGTTTTTGGCAACACTGTACGTCCCATGAATCATATATGATACACAAAATTTGTTTTTTTTTTAGTCTCCTACGTCCATGTATCATATATGATTCATAAACATAAATCGGCTTCACTGTCCCCATACAAACTGATTTTAAAACATCTCCACGTCCAATACTTTTTTTTCCGAAAAAAGCATTATTGTTTAGTAAGATGTAACATAGAATGGATTGGTTGCGTAAATAGTTGTTGACTGCTGTTAAAAAAAAGATTTAGTTTCGTGCTCATATAATGGTTCATCGACGTATGCTAGCTCATATCATATCAATACGTCCAATGAATCATATATGATTCATTGAAAAGAATGATAATCCATAATGCTTTAAACTTAAAAACGACTGGACCGAATTCGAAACTTCTTTCTGCAGGTTTGTTTGAAATTAATACGTGAAGGCTTAGGAAAAAAGAACAGCGGTATAGGCGCAGATTTAGTTTTTTTCATCAGCATAACTCGAAAAGGGATCGTTTGATTTTCACGATTATAGGTTTGATGGATTTGTATTGGCCATGGAAGAACACTATGGAGGAAAATCCCGGAAATTTCCAGGAAAATTGGAAATCCGGGAAGATCCGGGTTTCAGTGTATTTCTTCGCATTTAATCGAGAATTGGAGCGAGAAATGGATTTAGATCGAGTCGCATTGAGTCCTTATGTTGTATGAATGGATGCAAGTAGTCGAAAACGGAAATGGTGGCATTTTCTTCCTTGATACGTCCAGTGGAATTGGAAAAAAGATATTCCCGTTTTCACTGTTTGTATGGCTACGATTCGTACGAGATCTGAGATCGCCTTGGTTTCGTACTCGTAGGGGATGGGGGATAAATTGTTATAGGGGGGTCGAACCATTCTGCATTGAAATTGACATTGAATATGTAAGTGGAGGAAGAACCTACATGCAACACATTTCAAAGAAGTCTGAAATGGCGAAAGTATTGCAGAAATGAAACAATATATCACCAAGGACGAGTGCACAATGGCCTACAAACAAGCATTGGAAGCTTTGATTGAATCGCACGTTGAAAGATATACAAAATGAATCGTTGCCTGTCATTGCAAGATCAACTCTGACAATTAAACTGAACACTTGCCTAAAAGCGTGGGAGAATTTTTTAGCTGCGAAAACAAGGATGTCAATCATTTGAATTCGGCATTCAAAATCAAATCGACGAAGAGTTACATTCATTCAAATCCATTGACTCCTTGATGGATGAAAATGTACATTATGTATATTACCTTAATAAAATATTTAGTCCTGTATATTCCAAAAATAAAATTGTTCAGTTAATAAAAAAAAGTAAAAATTTACTTGTAAAAAAGTTTTTTTTCTTAAACATTTTTTCCATTTTTGTTTGCAGTTTTGTAAAGTACCGGGTTTCACCTACACGATAATATGCAATTAAGGCTCCTAGGCAATTTTTTTCATATAAAAAACTTGTTTTTAAAACTACATGTTTATGAATCAAATATGATACATGGACGTATAGGCGACACAACACAAAAAAAAAATATTGTGTATGATATATGGGACGTATAGTCGATGTTTTTTTTTTCTCAGAAAAAATAATGATCGTATTGATGTTTTAAAATCAGTTTATATTGGGACACTGAAGCCGAATTCCAAAATGTATCAAATATGATACATGGACGTGGCAGAGACGGGAAAAACAAAATTGTATGTATCAAATATGATACATGGGACAGTGAAGGTGTTAATTTTCAAACAAATTGTTTGACACTATAGTCCGTGAGATGTTGTTGGTCGAATTTCGGCCAGTGGTCGATACTAGTTTGCATAAAAAACAATTAATTGTCGTTTTGCATGGTGTATTGAAAACTTTTCCATTTCAACAAAAAGCTTGAGTGTGTAAGTTTGCGTCGAGAATGCTGTAGTTTTTTCAAATCAGAAATCAATTCCTCTATTTCTAAATCAAGTTAAAACTATTTACCAAATTAAAATAGTTTTTGAATAATAAGTTTTCAAATTCAAAATTTGAACATTTTTGTTCAAACTGATTTTTTTGAAAAAATTTCATTATTCTTATTTATTCTTAGTTAATTACTGAAAACCAAATGGTTATAGAGCTTTTACTATTCAAAATATTTTAATATAAATGAACCAATTTTCTTATAAGAATAAAAAAATCCGCTTATAAGCCTAATTGAGTTTCTTATTTTTACTAAGAAGTATGTTCCTTTACTTTTTAATATTTTGCTAAGTAAAAGACCTAGAACCATCCGGGATTCAGTGTTTGATTAAACATTAATAAAACCATTGAGTGCTCAAATCCAAAAAAGTACTAATTAATGTAAAATTTTCAATCAATTTGAAAAAAATTTCACTTGTTTTCAAAATTTTGAGTTTTGTTAACTTTTCAAAAACTAAGAGAACTTGATTTAAAAATAAAATAAAATGACATAGTGGATTTCTGGCTTAAGAAAAAACCTAGGTATACCATAGACTGTATTGTCAGTGTTACCGTTGTTTTTTGTTGTAATTATCTTTTTATTTTAAGTAATTGTTTTTTTTTTAGAAAAATGCCCTCATCCCTTATGATTTATTTCTTGTCTTAACTTAACATACACACTCTACGTTTTAGTCGAATAGCTTACGAATCAGTTCGTACATACGTTTTTTTATTTCAGGGAAAACATTTTGAGAATAGATATCATGTAATTGAATGCAAAAAAGAGTTGGCAAAGTTGTTTGCTTTATTTTGTTGTTTGCATGTGAACAATAAACTGGGCTAAATGTAGAAACCTAACAAAGCAAGGTACAAAATAATATGGCTTCAGTGAACCTTTATACTTTTGTCTCAGTTTAATAGTAATTTTCATAAAGCTAAGACAAATTGCAAAAGTAATAAAAGCAATAGAACGATAACAAAGAATATAAGTTGTCCCAATTGATTGAGAATAAGGGTATAATTATCTTATGAAATCAAACAGATGTTGCCGAGTTGAAGCCATCAAAGAATGCTGCCCAAGGTGTGACTCGAATCCGCACCTCTAAATTAGCAATCAAGCTTAACATTATCAACTGTATCATTGCCACCCGTATTATAATAATAGGCCGGGTGTGTTGTTTTATTAACTTTATTTCAATTTTCATAATTTCTTATTCACAATCATTGGATTAAATTCCATACATTGTATGGATTTACCATAGCGAAATAATTAAAATTACTAATTAGATTCGAATAAATGAATTTATATAATTTTTGTGTTGTTTAAAAAAAAAAAAAAAAAATAAAATAAAGCAGGAAAAACTAAAAAATATAAGAATAAAAAAGCCATACAAAATTTATATTTACAAAACGACTATCCTGCTTGTTTTATTTTAATATTTTTGTTGTTATTGTTGATTAGTTTCAAAAACCAGTTTTTTTTTGTGAATTGTTGTTTTCAAAGGGACAACAGGGCGTATGTGTAACATTTATTTTCCATTTAACTGAACTCCATTGAGAAGTAAATAATTGTGTTGTTGTATTATTCCCTTATAGAATAAAAATCGATTGGTTTGTGTTAATTTACGATAGATTCAGAAATTCCAATTCCGAGGGAACGGCCAATCCTTATATGGTCGATGTACAGAATACATAATGTCAATATGCATGTGATGTGTTTGGCGAACCGAAAGATATAATAATAATATGCAACGCGATACATTTTCTGTATGAATTTTTAATTTTGTATATTTTTTTTTTGAGTGTTGTTGTTATATACACAAGCATGGTATATTGTTTTAAAATTAAACGTGATGTCCTATCTATTTTGTAAAGCAATTCATTATTCTTTTAATGAACTTTAACAAATAGTGGATATGTAGTTAATTTGCATTTTTAGTGCGGGAGAGATTAAATAGTGTTTAAGAGAACATTCCGAGGTGATGATAATTTGATTAAAATTTTTAAATATCTACCTAGTGCAGGTATTTTTTTTAAATTAAATTAACAGACACAACTATTTTTGGATCAGTTATTTAATAAACACAAAAATAAAGTATTTAAATTAACATATGCATAAACATAATTTGATACTGAATTAAATTAAATTTATATTAAATTTAAAATTAATTCAATTTGTGGTGGTGATAAATTAATGTATTTTTGTATATCCAAATTTGAAAAATCTTAACTTTGGTAATGATTGTTAAAAAAATTGTAGTCACTTTTGTCATATTTATAAAAATGTATCAGAAAAAAATGTACTTCAGTTACTTCCCTACTCATAGCCATTTAAACATAAATATTTTTTTTTATTTAATTGTAAAATTTTTTTTAATACATTTTTTTCAAACATGACAAAAGTTACTACATGTGTGCAAAAATATCATTCATTACTAAAGTTATGAATTTTTAAAGTTGGATGTACAAAAATACATGCGATTTCCCATATAAAACTTCAGACATCTTGGGGGCCGGGCTAACGTTAATAAAATGAGCTTAAATTTTACAGGATTTTTTTATTTATTTAGAACAAATAAGGGGGAGTGTTTCATTCAAAATAATACAATGACCTTTATAAGGACCACCCTAATGTATATAGCTTCTTATAAATTTTATTGAAAATAATTAAGTTGATGTTTTTTTGACAGCTGTTTAAAGTTTACCGTTAATTGAGAGCAATTTATACATTTTGTTTTGTTTGATTTTTTTACTGACAAATCAAATGGTTGATTAGGGATATTTTTTGTTATTTTTTTTTTCCGGAATTTTTGCAAACATTTCCAACTGTTTAATATCTATAGGATGTATGTATGCCATACATATGTATATTGCTGCAGATTTATTGCTTTTTTAAAGTTATAGACTAAACAATGTTTGTTGATTTGTACATAAAAATATGTACATATTCTGGGTTTCAATGTCGTCGTGCAAAGTTTAACACATTTCGTCTGTTTTTTTTTTTTTGTAGACAAAATACTGCTGGGTAGGGTGTCCCAAACTCCACATAAAAACAAAGTTTATGTCAAACCATATATTATATTTTATATTATATTGGGGCGACCTGCATCGTGCCTGATCGGGAAACTATTGATTGCTCAGAACTTGGTCTGGGCCAGTAGCGCAACAATCAGTCACGATGAAGTGCTTGTTTTACCTCCTCGTGGTGGTCCCCGGGCAACTATTTATGTATCCCAATATACATAAATAGGCCAAAATTACAAGTGCGAAAAGGCCTAGCTTTCTTGGATAGGTTACGGAGGTTAGCATTCTCCGTAACTGAAATCAACCCGCTACCGAAACCAACACTACGCCTCGGATAATTGATGATAACTCGTTGACGACTTTTGGCTATTGTACCCGGACAAAGATTGGTTTCTGGAATGTGAAGACGCTTCTTGACAACGGAAAAGAAGGTCCTCAGAATGCCAGATTCCTGCAACTAGAGAGGGAATTCATGCGGTATAGGATGGACATCTTAGGGATAAGTGAAGTTAGATGGCTGGGTTCGGGGAAGTTCAAGTCACCAACCCGTAACACTGTACTATTCTATTCCGGAAAAACACCTGGAAGCGCTCGGGAATCTGGCGTTGGATTGCTGCTTTCCAAAACAGCTCTCAAAAGCCTAATTTCCTGGGAGCCTTTAGGTGACAGGATCCTGAAAGCCAGGTTCCGGACTAGAGTACGTCGCGTCACCATTATACAGTGTTACGCCCCAACTTTGCTCTCTTCTGACGAGGAGAAGGAGGCCTTTTATAACCGGCTGAGTGCTGCTTATGATAGCGTTCCACGAGGTGATATAGTTATGGTGATGGGAGACTTAAATGCCAAGGTTGGCAATGACAACTCTGGGCTAAGGCATGTCATGGGAAAACATGGTGTTGGTAACCGAAACGACAATGGCGAACGATTCGTCGATTTCTGCAACGCCAACGGCCTTGTTATTGGAGGGACCATGTTCGAGCATAAGACGTGCCACAAAGTCAGTTGGGTGTCGACTGACAGACAAGCAACTTCCAACCAAATTGACCACTTCGCGATCAGCCGGCGTTTTAGAAGCAGTCTCCAGGACGTCCGTAACAGAAGAGGTGCGGACATGGGAATGGCCCGGGACCACCATCTGATGGTTGCTACCGTAAGATTGCGTACAGCTGCAGTTCGTAGATCCCAAGGAAACACTCGAATGCCCAAGTTTAATACAGATCGACTAAAGGATCCCGCAGTGCGCCAACAACTAGGGGACCACCTTTCACAAGGATTGAACGCAATCAGCAGCACGGAAACCACATCCATCGAAAATCATTGGTGTGCTGTGAAAAATGTGTTCATATCCGGTGCTGAAAGTATAGTCGGCCGGGCGCAAGGGAGAAATAGTGCTTGGCTTTCCGACGAAACTTGGGAAAGGATCGAAGAAAGGAAACACCTTAAAGCTCGCATCGCAGCTACCCCAGCAGCAGGGAGAAACGAGCTTGAGTCTACGTACCGCATGAAGATGAGGGAAGTTCACCGTAGTGTGCGACGTGATAAGCGTAACTACATCAACGCACTGGCTACAGAAGCAGAAGAAGCCGCTAGTAGGTGTGACAGTAGGACCGTCTACAGAATTACCAAAGAGCTCACTGGTGTCCAGAGCTCTAAACAACACCTGGTTAAAGACACAAACGGATCCCTGCTAATTTCGGATGAGGACCAGCTCATAAGGTGGAGGGAACACTTTTCTGCGGTTTTAAACCGCGTTTTCGCAAGTGAAGTGAACCCTATTCCCACTGAGCTACCCGAAGTAACAATTTCCCGAATTCGCACCGTACCCCCCAGTAAAGAAGAAATTATCACCGCCATCAAAGCACTGAAGAACAACAAAGCGGTTGGACTTGATGGTATTCCTGCAGAGCTCTTAGGAGCAGCCCCAACGACATCGAGCGAGCTACTGCACCCACTTATTAAGAGAGCTTGGGAAACAGAGAGCTTTCCTGAAGAGTGGAAAAAAGGAATGATTGTCAAGCTTCCAAAGAAAGGAGATCTCACACAGTGCGAAAACTGGAGAGGAATATGCGTTCTGCCTGCAGTAGCCAAGATAATAGCAAGGATAATATTGGACCGAATTAAAGACCACCTCGAAGACACACTCGACGCCGAACAAGCAGGTTTCCGCACTGGATCTTCCTGTGTGGATCACATCAACACCTTGCGGATCATCATCGAACAGTGCGTTGAATATCGATCACCACTTCACCTGCTGTTCATCGATTTTGAAAAGGCGTTCGACAGTGTCAATAGAGAATTTATTTGGCTTGCTTTGCACAGGAGGGGCATCCCAGATAAATTGATTGCTATTATCAAGGCTACATATGATGGATCCAGGTGTCACGTTTTGCACAAAGGTAGGCTGTCAGAGGAGTTTGAAATCCAAAGTGGAGTTAGGAAAGGCTGTATACTGTCACCAATACTGTTCCTGTTGGTGGTAAGTGACGTACTGCACGCAGCTTTGTCAAATGGAAATGGAGGAATTCAGTGGACTCTGCAATCTCACCTCAAACATCTGGACTACGCGGACGACGTATGCTTACTCTCTCATAGGATCATGGATCTCCATCAAATGACAACAAGGGTGGAGAGAGAAGCAGAAATCGTAGGGCTTAAGATCAACTCGGCAAAAACTAAAAGGATCAGCCTTGGAACTTCCTCATCAATCCAAGTAAATATTTCTGGACAACCCGTAGAGATGGTAGAGGATTTCCAATATCTTGGGAGTATTGTCTCTACGGGTGGCGGAACTGAACTGGACGTAAACAGCCGAATCAGAAAAGCAAAGGCTGCGTTCGGAATGCTGTCCAAAATATGGAGAAACAACTCTTTTAGCTTAAAGACCAAGCTACGACTGTTCCGCTCCAATGTTGAATCCGTTCTGCTTTACGGCTGCAGCACTTGGAAAGTCACTGAAACTGTCACTAGAAAGCTGCAAACCTTCGTTAATAGATGTCTACGAAACATCTTGAGGATTTTTTGGCCCAACCGTATCTCCAATGCCGAACTTCATGCGAGAACGGGTCAGGAGCCCATAGTCTCCATTATACGAAGAAGAAAGTGGCAGTGGATTGGCCATACGCTTCGAAAAGGCGATCGGTGCATTGCATCTCAAGCAATGCAGTGGAACCCGCTCACACAGGAGGGAAGACAAGTGGGCCGGCCTAGAAGTACATGGCGAAGAACGGTCGAACAGGAATCGGCACGACTGGGGAAAAGTTGGAGAGAGCTGAAATACATTTCAAAGATCGTACACGATGGCGCGTAGGTGTAGTGGAGGCCCTATGTCCCGTAAGGGAAACATCACGGACGTAATAGGTCCGAGGACCTAAGTAAGTAAGTAAGTATATATTATATTACAAACAAAAATTATATGCCTGAGGTCATTAACCTGTGCCTCTAGGAAGGCCATACTTTTCACTAAAATGTAGGTATAAATAGATAAAGTCAAATGCAGTTAATAAAACGTTTAGAAGATTACATAAAATACATATTTTTTTTTTAATCTACTAGACCAAAATTTTCCTACATTATTTAACATTTTTAAAAATTATCTATTTCAAAATTATTATCTTCTTAATATAATAATACGGATATAGAATTTGTGCGCCCATTTTACTGTCTACAAACATTGAGTCTTATTAAATAACAAAAAAATGTGTTATCTTAATCATTTTCAAAAATCTATTCAAGTTCACTTTAATGTTAATTTAATGAAACAAATAAACTAGCAATTTAAGAAAGCAAAAAAAAAACTTGATATTATCATAGACTCATTTACCTGTAGACTATATAAATAGTATTGATGTCATAGGTACCCTCTGCCGCATAGTTATGTTAAGTAGTTTAAATTAATTAAGCAAAATAGATTTTTAATATATTTACTTAAGTTGTTCGAACATAAAAATTTAATCATAATTGTTTTTCTATTTTGTTCTCTTTTTATTTAATTCGAGTTAAATTTATTTAATTAGATAGAAAGAGATTCATATCAAATATCTTATCGATTTAATATATTATACTCATAAATAAATAATGAAAACAAACGACAGCCATATGTATATTTGAATGTTTTTTAATTGCTATTTAAATCATAAAGATCAATTGATATTTAATTAATTTTGCGGAATTTGATGATTAAGTATTGATTTTTTAATCGAAGTGTTTTATGCTTAATGTACCTTTATCAGTTATTACAATAATCGTGGAACAGTTTTGTTAATTTGTATGGAAAAGAAAGTAAATATTTTTCGTATTTTCTTAGAATTTTATCTGAAAGAAGATCATAAGTTAATTTGAAAACTTAAATTTTGGTACGATCCACAATACTCTCCTAAATAGTGAACTTGGACACAAAAAGTATAAATACAAATTTTATTTAAATTGGTGCCTACATCGACGGTACGTACAGTGTTTTTTTTTTAATTATTCCTTCTTCGTGACCTTTCTTAGAATTTCAACATACAAATGACTCTCCAAAATCGCACAAAAATATAAAAATTGTCCATTAGTTTCTTGCATTTATTTTTCTTTTCTCAAAATTTATTGCAACAAATACAGTTTCGTGAACTTATAACTCCCCAAAATCGCACAAAAATATTTAAATATAAAAATTGTCCATTAGTTTCTTGCATTTATTTTTTTTTTCTGAAAATTTATTGCATCAAATAAAAACTACAGTTTAATACAAAACTCTCCAAAAAAGTGTCAAGTTTTTTTTTTTTTTTTTTTTAATAATAATTTCATATTCATTTTCGTATGGAAAACAATCATTAAAAATTAAGTAACAAAAAATCTTAAAAAAGTGGGTATGTGATAAATTGTTGAAGTTCAATAAATTGTTGAAATTTATTGAAAAAAAAAAAAAAATAATCTAAATAGTGGACCTGTCGAAATAGATAAACTGATATTTTTAAAGAATATCGTTTTTATATTTTATGGTTGTTTTTTAATATAATAAACTTATTTCAAAGAAATGCTTAAGTCAAAAAGTCTACAAAAAAAAAAATTCAAAAATCTTGATATCTGTTAAATTTTGGAAAATTTTGTTTGCCTTGTATTTTCCGACAAAATGGACTCTTAAAAATAAGGGCACAACATCAAAAAAAAAAAAAAAAAATCATGATATTAAAGTCATTTTGCATGTAAAGATGCCTTGTATAGCATCAATGTATTTAAAATTTTAGTTAGTTTGATAAAAATAAAACTCAAAAATTATACTTGCCAAAAATCTTTAAATATAAATAAAATCTTCAGAAGGACAATCTTTTTATATTTAATTTTATTTTCCTAATTATTTCTGAATGTTTTCAAATATCAATGAACAAATATCATTGAACAACAAATAATATTTTGGTGTCTTCTTATTGTTTTTTCTTAAAACAAATACTTTGACAAGGCTTTAATATAAAACTCTCCAACAAAGTTTACTTTCCAAAATACTTTTAACTAACTATTTTGAAAAAAAAAAATTCATAATTTTTCTAATTTTATTTACTTTTTCGTTTTGTTATGGAAAACAATCATTTAAAAAAAGCTCAAACAAAAATCTCTCCAAAAAGTGTTATTATGCGAATAATTATTGAAAATTAAAATTATTTTTGTCCTTCTTTTTTAAGACACTTATCTAACAAAATTCACTGGTTGAAAAATCTCCAAAGGTGCATACATTTAAATACATGCCAATTCATTGACTAACCAAATATTTGAAAATGCGTTAAGGAATATTAATATTTATATTAGCAAAAATGGAATTTGATCCAAACATTTCCAAATAAAAGTGGATTGTAAAGAAAAAATCATTATTTGGATAGATTGTCAAAGAAAATTTTCTATGAAGTTACTTATTTATACGAGTGTATTGCAAATTGTTGAAAACTCTCCAAAAAAGTGGACATATGTAAAAAAAATTTATAATTTGGACAAATTGTTAAGAAAAAAAAAAATTTTCTAAATTTTTTATTTTTATTCTTTAAAAAAATATAGGTATAAAAATAAGGACTGTGTATCAAACATATCTCCAAAAAAATTGAACGTGCAAAAAACAAGTTAAAATCATAAAGAAGCATAACGTTCAGAATTGGCAAGGAATTTCCTTTTTCATGAATATTTTATTAAATTAAACTAATTATGTCATAGATAATTTTAGGATCACTTTTTCATACATTTTGGACCACTCTTTGGTTTAGGTAGTCCATCTGCGCACTAAACTTTGAATAAATTTCTTAAACTTTCCCAAAAAAAAAAAAATTAATGAAATATTTAAACTGATTTTATACCTAATCAATAAATTTTATCTAGACAACAAAAAAAAAAAACTGTGCTCACAATTTTTCTTATCTCCCAAAAAAACCCAAACAAGAAAAATTATACAATAAAGTAATAAAAAAAAATATGTATATAGGAATAATTTTGGTATTTCACCATCTACAACGGTTCTTATGGTGCCGGAAACACAATCTAAGAAGTATTTTCCTATGAGTACCTGGGAGTATAAACAAAAAAAATACCAAATTACTATTCATGCTCAATCGTTAATTTTGGCAACCAAATTTTAACCTCACAGTCACAACAAGAACAACTAACCATCATTAAAAAAAAATATATAATTACATTAATTTAAGGTCAAAGACAATGAATACAAAAAAAATAATTTAATGTTTGATTGTTTCTAAAAATAAAACCAAACAAAAAAAAGAATGACACACAGAAGGTAGCTAAGGTAACTAATGATAATATTTTTACCTACTAAAAAAATAAATATCACTTAAAAGCACATTGGCTTTATAGCTTGCATGTTTGAAAACATTCAATGAACGTCCTTCACGAAGTCATAAACTCAAAACGTTCAACACCAACAACAACAACTAAACAAAAATTGTAAATTAAATAAGAATGTTCATACCAAGATGTTGCAACATTATATTCGGGACAGGTTTTACCATTAAAAAAAAAAAAAAAAAAAAAGACTTGCCACCACCGATCTTGGACACCGATATGTGCATTATATTTGTGTCAAAGAACATTCCATAAGCCATTCGCTTTTATTATTTCTGTATTGTTGTTGTTGTAAATTCTGGCCATCGAACGCCATGGTATAAGCACATTCATTCAGAAAAAAAAATTTAAAAAAACATTATACCATGCAACAAGAACGTGTCTTTTATAGCAGCAGGAGATCACTTAATTCATTACTCTTTCAAAACAAAAAAAAAATAAAATAAAATATAATACAATTAAATAGATAAGAAAGATCGTCATCACTTAATGGCACGTTAAAAACCTTTAGACCTTCTTTCTTTAACCGCATTTATCTAAATTAAGTTTATATTCTTAGTTTTCAAAGATAAGAAGCACAGACACTATCTATACAAACAAAACCTAAGATTCCGGGTTTATTACCTTTCCAGCTCTAGACGATATCCACAAAGTGTATATTTTAATTTTTGTTTTTAATATTTCACACGTTCCTTTTTTGATTTGTCTTCGATTGGTATTTCTTTTTCTTTTAAACGATCACCTCCTTTTCTGGTTTACAAGCAATTTACAAAAAAAACCTAATTAACTAACTTCAAGCACCAACGACGATATTTTTATTCACAACTCAGCGCATTTTATAACACCCCGCTTATAGAAAGTTACGATCTCTACTCCACGCCGAATTAATACCGACTAAGTTATCTTAAGTCTCAGCTGTTGGTAAATATATTAACAAAAAATAACAGAAAATATAAAAAAAAAACTCTGCGATATAAGATACAACAATCGCGGATTCAGTGCAATTGCTATACCGGGCACAAGTTCAATCTCTTAAAGATCTAGACAATTTTTAATGGTGTCTCTTATAGTTTCTCACCGGTAACGACAACGACGTCGATGACGATATTGTGTGTTTGACGGTCTAAAAGCTTTCCGGCATTGTCGTCATCAAATAAATATCAATTTGAAAGCTTACATTTGAAGGCTTGATATGAGGTAGTAATTTTTTCCCACACAAGTCCGTAAAACTAGATAGAGGGAAGCCCGGTTTGATCTAACTCTTGATTCATTAAACTTTCCTCATATGAAGCGATGAGTTTCTAGTTTGAAATAGAGAAAGAAAGCCCAATGTGTTCTTCGCGGGGAAGTTCCGGGGCTTGGCGACGATACCTTTATTATGGATTTCCCTTTTGTTTGGCTGAGTGGGTTTCAATGTGTTTGATTGAAATCGTAACTGATTTGATTACAGTTTGGTTCTTGGGAAACACCAACAGATGCGTCACAAATTTAATGATTTTGCGTGATGTGGGCTGTGCACTTGTCTAGCTAGGCAAGGCGTTTAGTTTTTTTTCCAAGAATCGTGAGGTATTTTTGTTTAAGATGTTAATCAGTTCCTTTTATTTATGAATAGTAGCGGTTGATTATTATTAATCAATTTTTTTTTTTTTTCTTAGATATGATGAGTTAGAATTTTGGAGTAATAGAGTAAGAGCCCAGGGCCGCCAGACATACGTCATTTTATCAAAGCTAAGATTTTTTTTGCGAACAGATACTATGGTAGGTAAGAACAAACGGATACTAAGAATCTTCAATCCCAGTGCAATTAAGAGGTAGCGAGTGTTGAAGTTGCGTACAAATGATGCGACATTGCGTTATTTTATCAAAGCTGAATTTTTGTCACATGTCTTAAGGGATGGTGTCATTTACTTTATTGGACATCTACAGGGGGGCCTAACGTGAGCCAGACACTTTAAATATGTCAAACTAATCGTGCCATTTACGTTGTAGTTTTAAAGCTAATATTTATATTGATAGTATTTGTCCAAAGAAAACATTAAATCTTGATTTGATTCTGTTATGTAATTGGCACGATTAGTTTGACAGATTTTAAGTGTCTGGCTCACGTAAGGTCCCACTGTAGATGTCTGGCAAGTGTCAAATAAATTAAATGACACCATCCCCTAAGACATACCAAAAATTCAGCTTTGATAAAGTAACGCAATGTTGCAACATTTGTATGCAACTTTTTACACTCGCTACCTCTTAATTGCACCCGGATTGAAGATTCTTGGCTACCATAGTATCCGTTCGCAGAAAAAATCTCAGCTTTGATAAAATGACGTATATGTCTGGCGGCCCTGGGCTCTTAGTCTATAAGTTTTTGTTGCAAATAGTAAATTATAAATGACTGAGTAGGAAGGAAGCGCGTTGAGAGTCATACCTATCGAGTTTTGAATAAAGACAGGAAGACAATTGTGGTATTGTTATAGTCAATATTCATGACAAATAGAAATTAATTATCTGATGGATTTAAGCATTGAGATTAGTCAGAAAATTATATTTTTGGTTTTGATTGGGTTGAATTCTTAGAATATATTTATACTTCGATAGGCCCTTTTAGTAAGGAATAATATTGTATTCATGAGAGAGAGAGAGAGTAACACTGGTTATTTTTCAATATTTGTTTGTATAATTCGAAAAATAATCACAATTTGGGAATTTAACTCAAGATGATTTTTGTTGAAAATAGGATTTTCTTTCAAAATAAATGGTTTAAAAATTGTTTTAAATATTGGTTACTTTCTTTAGGCCATATTACTTACTTACTTAGACCCTTGACCCCTCTAAGGGGCACAGGGCGTCAACTACCGCTACACGCCATCTCGTTCGGTTTCTGAAAATGTATTTTAGCTCTCCCCAGCTCTTACCGAGCTTTTGTGATTCCTTGTCGATTGTTCTGCGCCAAGATTTTCTCTGGCCTCCAGGTCTTCTGCCATCTTGGATGAGTGGATCCCACTCCATTGCATGTTTTGCAATAGAGTCTGCACCACGACGTAGGATGTGACCAATCCACTGCCACTTTCCTTTCCTAATAACGGTTCCAATAGGACTTTGGCCCGTTCTCCGAAGGAGTTCTTGGTTGGAGATGGTGTTCGGCCAAAAAATCCTTAGGATGTTTCGAAGACATCTATTTTCGAAAGTTTGTAGCTTCCTTGTGACAGAGGCGGTCACTTTCCATGTACTACACCCATATAGTAGTACTGACTCTACGTTCGAGCGGAACAGTCGCAGCTTGGTCTTCGTACTGTAGACGTTGCTCCTCCAAACTTTAGACAGCATGCTGAAAGCAGCTTTAGCTTTGCCGATTCGGCAGTTAACATCTTCATCCGTACCACCGCCGTATTTTGAGACAACACTACCGAGGTACAGGAAGTTGTCCACCGCTTCAACCTGCTGCGCAACGACACCTTGAGAAGAAGATTCAGAAATGTTGAGGACTTTTGTTTTCCCGGCGTTGATCCTCAAACCGACTTTGTTTGCCTCGCATTCCAGATAAGTCACCATATGATGAAGATCCATAATGTTGTGCGAGAGCAAACAAATATCGTCAGCGTAATCAAGATGTTGCAGGAACGAAAACATCGTCCATCGAATTCCACGCGCTTGCTGGGCTAGAGCTGCATGAAGGACACCCCCTATAAACACCAGGAAAAGTAGTGGAGATAGCAAACATCCTTGACGAACTCCGCTATGGATATCGAAGTCCTCTGATACCTTTCCGTTGTGTAAGACTTGACACGATGCACCCTCGTAGGTAGCCTTTATAATGGCGATAATCTTCTCGGGTACTCCTCTCCTACGTAAAGCTGACCAAATGAAATCTCGATTCAAACTATCGAAAGCCTTTTCGAAGTCGATGAAGAGGGAAGCGGAACTCCACGCATTGTTCTATTATGATCCTCAAGGTGTTGAGGTGATCAATGCAGGATGAGCCTGCACGAAATCCCGCTTGCACTTTGTCGAGAGTAGAATCGAGATGTTCTTTGGTTCGTTCCAAGATTATTTTCGCCATTATCTTTGCCACCGCGGGGAGGACACATATCCCTCTCCAGTTTTGATAGTTTGACGATCATCCCTTTTTTCTATTCAATGGGGAAAGTTTCGTTCTCCCATGCCTGTGCTATTAAGGGGTGTAGCAACATCGCTGATGTTTGTGGATCTGCTTGATAGAGCTCATCGGGAATGCCGTCCAAACCTACCGCTTTGTTGTTCTTGAGGGATTTGATTGCTGATGTTATCTCGGCTAAACTGGGAGGGCAGGTGCGAATACGGGAACTATTTTCTACGAATAGCTCATTTGGGTTAGGGGCTGGAACACCTCCGCTATCGCCTATGTGGTTGAGCACGCTAGCAAAATGTTCCTTCCATCTCCTGAGCTGATCCTCATCCGTAACTAGCAGGGTGCCGTCTACATCCTTGACGAGGTGTTGTTTTCGGGAGTTGTTGTTTACAACCAATTCCTTGGTTATCTTGTAGACGGTACCACTGTCGCACCTAGATGCTGCTTCCTCTGCCTGTTCTGCGAGGACATTTATGCGCCTCTTTTTGTCACGTCTGACACTACGCTGCACTTCTTTCCTTTTCCTACGGTACTGAGACTCGATGTTAAATCTCCCACCTACTGGGGCAGCCGCAAGTTGGGATCTAATCGCATTCCTTTCTTCAATCTTACTCCATGTATCTGCAGAAAGCCATGTGCTTTGGCTTCTCTACCTTATACCCACAGACTCAGTTGCGGCAGTTGCAAAGGCCTTTTTCACATTGTTCCAGTGTTGGTCTGCATTTTCTGGCGTGGCAATGCTGATAACTTCTGCTTCTGTGGCGAGGTGGTCCTTATACCTTTGGCGCACTGTAGGATCCCGTAATCTGTCGGTATTGTACCTGGGTGTACGCAGGAAGTTTTGCCGATTTTCATGTACTGAAGCAATTCGAAGTCGAACGTAGGCAAGCATAAGATGGTGATCGCGAGCTAACCCTACATCAACACCGCGTCTGTTTTGGACGTCGAGAAGACAATTTTTAAAGCGCTTGCTAATAGCAAAGTGATCGATTAAGTTAGCTGTACATTGACGATCTGTGGATAACAAACTTATCTTGTGCGAGATCCTATGCTCGAACAGAGTACCCCCAATGACTAGCTGATTTGCGTTACAGAAGTCAACAAACTGCTCTCCTTTGTCGTTCCGTTCCCCGATACCGTGGTTACCCAGACATGCTTCAACGCTGTGTTGTCCTGACCAACCTTAGCATTAAGATCTCCCATTACGATAGTGATGTCTTCATTCGGCGAGCTTCTGAAAACCGCGCTAAGTTGGCTGTAAAATTCGTCCTTCTCGGTGTCCGACGCTCCCTCAATTGGGACATAGCCCTGGGTGATGGTAATTTTTCTTAATTTACTCTGGTACCTGGCTGTCAATATCCTGTCGTTGATGGGTTTTCAGGTTATAAGACTTTGCCGCGCCTTTGGAGTCAACATTAAACCTACGCCGGAACATCGGGGCTTCCAACTGGTTTTCCAGAGTAAATAAAGAAAGTGCTTTTCGAAGGTGAATCCACCTGCCCTGCGCTCAACCATCTCACTTCACTCAGACCCAAGATATCTAGGTTGGAGGAATCTGGCGTTGTTAGGGCCTTCTTCGCGGTTATGGAGAAGAGTTTTAACATTCCAGAATCCAATCTTTGTCCTTGTTCGATAGCCAAAAGTCGTCATCGTTAGATCATTCCTTATCCGAGGCTGTAGTTGCCGATTCGAAGCGGTTGATTTCTTTACATGTGGTAGGTTTCCAACCCGTCACACGACCCCCAGACCCGGAGGGCCGGATCCTTGTGTAGCCTTAGGACAACAGGCCGGATAATCCGATACCAGTAGCCCACTACGGGGGTATGAGTGCTGCCGTTGACCCTTGAAGGGTTCATCCGGCACCATCTCTTTTTCAGCACCCTGGCTAGTACTGAAAATCCTTAATGACCTCAGCTCTAAATATTCCAGAGTAGCTCACTGTAAGGTCTCTGTCGTCCATACTGTTGGTGACACCGTTGATTCTGATGAATTCATCCGCCGCACACCTTCTTTCTGATGGGCTCGTCTAAGACTTCAGCCGACTTATACAGCCAGTCATTTCCGACAGAGTACTTACAGTTTTGCTATTTATGTCTCTTGTTCAACACTCGCGCTTATTTGTTTGGCAAGTCAAGTTCGGATGGACGAGACCAGTACCCGATGGTTACCACTTTGAGGTAAAATAAGCACAATTGATGTGTAGTATTCGTTACATCACTGGACATCGCCGTGTTGACGCCACTCAGTGACTACCCGCGTCCTACAACATCCATCCATCCATATTCCGGTTTATTGAATATCCTTCGGCTGCAAGGCTGGCATCAACAAATTTAGAGCAACTGCTTCCCATAGAAATAAACTGGTATACGTACAAGGGTGGGTTTATTTTGAAAAAGTTCGTATTTCTCTAGAGCTAGACCGCCTCCACTTAAAGTGATAACAATATACGGGTGATTCTACAAATTATGGAATTTTCTATGGCCACGCTGATAAATAACAGTGAAAGTTCATGATGTAATCGCACCCTCAAAGTACACTTAAATTAAAAGGCCAAAAATATTATAATGATGTCTGGTTGTCAAAAGTCTAAAAAGTTAGACAAACTTCACTTGTTCATAGACTCCCGCCGACACCAGTTCTTTTATACTTTATGAATTTGTACATTAGTTATTAAGTAATAACTTGCTAAATTAAATAGATCGTCTTATTTTAATATTTTGGACCATATCAGTTCATTGCGTCCGTTATGTACGTTCAATGGTAGAGAAGACATTTGTGATGGAAAACATGGAATTTCCACTCAGCTTCTCAGTCCCCTGGCAAGGATTTACTGAAAAATTTTGTACGAAAGCAGGTGAATTTTTTAGTGCTATTGTATTGGCCTAGTTATACCACAGTATAAAATATTTTTTTTTCTTTTTTCAAATAAAATATTACTATGAAAATTCTCATCCCCTGGCCACAGTTCCCTGACAATTTTTTAATAAAATGTTCCAAATTGAGGCTATTTTTTTAAATTTATTGCTTTTTTATTTAACATTTCTAATAGTTAGGGCGTTAAGGCCATATTTTAGATCAAACCTTGCACTTCATTCTGACGGGATGAAATTTGGTGCACTAATAGTCACCATCCTAGGTTTACTTTTGAGAAGTGTTTCCACGGTGGAAACACTGGCAGACCGGAGATATAAGAGTTGCCTTCTGACCATGTTTTAACACGCAATTTCACATAAATTAGCCTATAAATCGGGAACCAAGCATCAGTTGATATCGTAGAATGTCTTGTTGGGTTAAGTATACTTAAAGCTATAGGAATATAATAATTTTTTGACCCCTCCTCCACCCTTGTACGCGGGGGGAGCAAAATACGTTCGGCGGGTAAGGGTTTTTATTTGTCAGAAAATAATTGTTATAAAGTGAATATTCATACAATTTTAAGATAAGGGTCGACGTAGAATTTTGTACTCTACAGCATATCCGAAGTCCATTTTTATCCATTTATTAGTTTTTTGTATAATCGCTTTCAAAACGGGAAGAGGGGAAGGTGGACAAATTTCAAACCTCTGTCTATTCGTCTTGTTATAATCTAAGCATATGGCACATGAACTTATAGGGTAATTTTGAATGCCCAATCTTTTGCAATCAAACTCATATCAATATAATTCTCCTAGAAAAAGTTATAACCTTTTTATACAATGACGACTAAATTTTCAGTGAAACGAGTATAACATTCCTTAATTTCAATGATATGGTGATGAAACTTGACACACGTGTCTCATTTGTCGTATCTAGGGCTAAAGGGTGTTTCTTTGAGTGAAATAGAAAAGTTTAAAACTATGCCCCGTAAATCCCCCCAGAACCAGTACGTTGATGAAAGTTGGTAGGAATATTTTGTTTTTTATTGTTACCAAGAATAAAAAAAATATAAATCAAATATCTATTGTCAAAGGTAGCTTTTGAGGGAAAAAGATTTATCTGCTCTACTCAAGAAATACATTAGTTTTTCCATTAAAACGACCATTAGTTTTTTAATGGTGATTGTATCGTCTTAATTTTACTTAAATTGGATTCAGCTTTAAAAAATACTTTAAAATCATGTACCATATTATATATTTGTGCCTTGATTACATAAAAATAAAATTTTGGGTTTATAACCCATATTTTCCTTCCGCCTAAAAAAAACACCCCTGGAACCAATATATTTGCATGGATCCTTTTGAGTCTTGGTTCTTACAAGAATTAAAACATTTCTAACAACTTTCAACAACATACCAGTTGGTAGGGGTTTACTGGTAATAGTAATTCACTTTTCCCTTTCACTCAAAAAAAACACCCTTTCGCCCCAGATATTTTTATGGGCTCTCTTGATTCTTATTTCTTACGACAAATGAGACATGTGTGCCAAGTTTAATCACCATACCATTGAAATTTGGTTATGCTCGTTTCACTGAAAATTTAGCCGGCATTTTATAAAAAGGTTATAACTTTTTCTAGGGAAATTATATTGAGATTATTTTGACTGCATAAGATTGGACATTAAAAATTACCCTAAGGTCATGTACCATACGCTTAGATTATACAAAGGCGAATATAAAGGGGTTTGATTTACTTCCACCTTCATCTCCCCTCATTTTGAAAGCGATTATACAAAAAACTAATAAATGAATAAAAATGGACTTCGGATATGCTGTAGAGTATGAAATTCTACTTCGACGCTCATCTTAAAATTTTGTGAATATTTACTTTATAACTATTATTTTCTGACAAATAAAAAACCTTATCCGCTGAGGGTACTTTGCTGCACCCGCGTACAAGGGTGGGGGATGGGTCAAAAAATTAACATGTTCCTATGGCTTTAAGTATTCTAAATCCAACGAGATGTTGCACAATATCAACTGATGTCTGGTTCCCGATTTATAGGGTAATTTATGTGAAATTTAGTGTTAAAACATGGTCAGAAGGCAACCCTTATATCTCCGGTCTGCCAGTGTTGCCACCGTGGCAACACTTCTTAAAAGTAAATATAGGATGTGGACTATTAGTAGACCAAAGCTCATCCCGTCAGAATGAAGTGCAAGGTTGGCTCCCCTAACGCCCTAACTATAAGAATAAATTATTTGGAACAAAAAAAAAAAAAAATTATTTACCACATTTTTAATATTTTTTTATTGGAAACAACTAAGATAAAACTGAAGTCTAAAATATAGTGTTAGGTACCTACATAGCAGTTACTCTTGATACTTTCTGTAGGCCTCGATTGGGAAGTGAATATCACGAAAAGGGACCGCTAACAACCGACAGTGCGACAAAAAAACTTATTTGTCTTACGTTGATCTTTCGTGGGCGTGTTCACTAACACCAGATAATGTCAAAAAAAATACGACTTGCAACCGTTTTGTGGGGAAATATATCTTTTACAAGCGTTCAAAGTGCATTTAACGTTTCGGAGTTACAAATATAAGAAAAACTGATATTTTCGATATTCAACCTTGAATAACTATTAACGCCGAAACATCCTAAGGATTTTTTGGCCGAACACCATCTCCAACCAAGAACTCCTTCGAAAAACGGGCCAAAGTCCTATTGACATCGATATTAGGAAAAGAAAGTGGCAGTGGATTGGTCACACCCTACGTCATGGTGCAGACTCTATTGCAAGACATGCAATGGAGTGGGATCCACTCATCCAAGATGGCAGAAGACCTGGAGGCCAGAGAAAATCTTGGCGCAGAACAGTCGACAAGGAATCACAAAAGCTCGGAAAAAGTTGGGGAGAGCTAAAATACATTTCCAGAAACCGAACGAGATGGCGTGTAGCGGTAGTTGACGCCCTGTGCCCCTTAGAGGGGTCAAGGATCTAAGTAAGTAAGTAACGCCGACACGATCTGGTAATGGACTTTTGCCACAGCATTGCTAATGTCATAATACAGACAACTGGGTTTAAAGATCTTAACTTGGATTGTTTTTGGCAGAATAAGTCCAATTTCGAACAATGTTTGCACTTTTGGGCGCTTCTTTGTTAGGAACAATAATAATCCAAGTACCAGTTTAAAAATATTTTTTTTTTTTAATTTTTAATCTGAAAACTAATTATTCAAAAAATTTTTACTGAAAAACCTTGATTTAAAAATTAAATTTAAAAGTTGACTTCTGTAAGTAAAAAAAATCTTTTTATTTTAAGTCAATTTCTTAGAAAATTTCCCGTCCCACCTAAAAACTAGGAAAATAACTCCTCCACTATTCATTTTTTTTCTTTTTATCGACCTAACCTACACCCTCTGGTTTTGTCACATCTCATCCCTACATTTGTGCCAAATTTAAATTTTTAATTATTACCAAAGCCTCTTATATGGGATATACGCCAAAATCTATGCCATCTAAAAGGTCAGTAATTGGTCAAAAAAGGTCAACTAGTTTCAGAAATTGGTCAGCCATAGGAAATTTGTAATCAATGATTTAAGTTCTTCAAGGTCACCAACTATTATTGGCACCTCATATATGGGATATTCGCAAATAAAGTATACCAATTGAAAGACCACGGACTCGTGACAAAAGGTCAGATAGTTTCAGTAATTGGTCGGCCATAGGTTTTTTTTTAATGAATTTTTAAAGATTGTTTCAATTAAGGTTGTAACATAGGTAGTAGCCCGTAGCGTAATGGTTAGTGCGTTCGACTGTCACGCTGGAGGTCTGGGATCGCTTCCTTCAATTAAGGTTTTTCAATTAAGGTTAGGAGCCAAGTTTAAGATAAAAAAAAATATGCGTGTGGTCTTACTTACAAAATACCCGTCGTCGACGGATATATTTTGGATAAAATCAAATGGTTGCGTCAATAAAAATAAAACAATAATATTTATAAGGATCACCCTAATGTTGATGCATCTTACGCAAATCACATTTAGGTTTTAGTCGAAAAGTAATTTCGAAAGTAGAATGTCGCATTTCAGTGCTTAACTAAACGATACTAATTCATAAATCCTGTCCTTGAATACCTTGTTTTCTTTGGTAAAATGCCGCCTTTAAGTGGACAATCTGAAGAAGGGCTGGCCACGAGACGAGACTCTGCGAGACTTTTGTAAGTCTCGTCTATCGGTCTCGTTAAAATCGAAAATGTTCAGTCTCGTCTCGGTCTCGTGTCGCTTTCGTATAGTTAAGTCTCGTCTCGGTCTCGTCTCCGAAAAACACGATTTTCGGACAACCTGTTGATTTTCGAACGAAATATTTTCAATTATAGTTTGAATACGTGCAAAAGAAAATTAATATTTAACTGAAATTGGTTTTTTTTAATTTATTAGACTCTCTATAAATTTCGGTCTCGTCTCGGTTGCTCAAAAGCCAGTCTCGTCTCGTCTCGTCTCGTCTCGTCTCGTCTCGTCTCGTCTCGTCTCGTCTCGTCTCGTCTCGTCTCGTCTCGTCTCGTCTCGTCTCGTCTCGTCTCGTCTCGTCTCGTCTCGTCTCGTCTCGTCTCGTCTCGTCTCGTCTCGTCTCGTCTCGTCTCGTCTCGTCTCGTCTCGTCTCGTCTCGTCTCGTCTCGTCTCGTCTCGTCTCGTCTCGTCTCGTCTCGTCTCGTCTCGTCTCGTCTCGTCTCGTCTCGTCTCGTCTCGTCTCGTCTCGTCTCGTCTCGTCTCGTCTCGTCTCGTCTCGTCTCGTCTCGTCTCGTCTCGTCTCGTCTCGTCTCGTCTCGTCTCGTCTCGTCTCGTCTCGTCTCGTCTCGTCTCGTCTCGTCTCGTCTCGTCTCGTCTCGTCTCGTCTCGTCTCGTCTCGTCTCGTCTCGTCTCGTCTCGTCTCGTCTCGTCTCGTCTCGTCTCGTCTCGTCTCGTCTCGTCTCGTCTCGTCTCGTCTCGTCTCGTCTCGTCTCGTCTCGTCTCGTCTCGTCTCGTCTCGTCTCGTCTCGTCTCGTCTCGTCTCGTCTCGTCTCGTCTCGTCTCGTCTCGTCTCGTCTCGTCTCGTCTCGTCTCGTCTCGTCTCGTCTCGTCTCGTCTCGTCTCGTCTCGTCTCGTCTCGTCTCGTCTCGTCTCGTCTCGTCTCGTCTCGTCTCGTCTCGTCTCGTCTCGTCTCGTCTCGTCTCGTCTCGTCTCGTCTCGTCTCGTCTCGTCTCGTCTCGTCTCGTCTCGTATCGTCTCGTCTCGTCCCGTCTCGTCTCGTCATTCGAGACCGAGACTTTACTCGTCTCGTGGCCAGCCCTATCTGAATTTTTTTTTTTATTTTAGTTAAATGTTGTAATTTTTCCGTTCAAAAATATAATTCGAGTAGGTATATATCACTCCAAATCCTTTTCTCCTTTTTCAAATATTAAGCGTGTACTAAAAGGGCTTTAACTACCCTTAATATAATTTAACATAGTGTGAGCGTTAAAAAAAGGAAGTGTTTAATGGGAAATACCCATGTACATTGGCTTTGAACTTCTAAATATCAAAAAGGCAGGGAAAAACAGTGCCAGGAGTAGTGCGGCTGGAAAAATAATCTCCTTACTTGAATTGACGGAATTGGGATCGAGGGTAAACTCATGTGCATGGCGTAATTTCAAAATCACCTTAAATCACACCTCTACGCCCTCATTTGAATCATATAAGCTGATCAGTATACCTACAATATATTTTGCATTACAATAAATCCTGTTTGCATACGTGCGGATTGGACTAGCTTATAAGTGAAGATGAGTTCAGTCTAAAAATAAAATAAAAATAAACCCTTAACCACTAATTACTTAACAACTCAAATAAAATTTTTCCATTGACTCTGAGTGAGTTTTGAAATTAATAATGCGCTTAATGAATCTAATGGCAAGCAAGAAAATTGATTGTGCCTAATTTAATTCAAGGGAAGCACCGGTTGATGTATCATGAACTGGTATTGTATTGCATGTGGTTTGGAAGTTTTAATTAGTACTTTTGAAGAATTGTCCGACCAAAACAAACTTTGTTTTGTTATTTTTTCTTTCTTCTTTAATGAGTAATGGATGCTCTGCTCAGTTATTTTAAATTTTTGTAAATTATTTAATGGGGTAATCACAAGATCTCTGTTCAAATTTGTATTTTTTTTTGTTCTGTTTACAAAACACATTTATGATTTAGCTAAGTAAAAATATGTATGTAAGGTTCCTTTAGTCAGTTTTTACATATTATATTTTCCAATTCCGAGTCATCGCTAAAGTATACGAGCCCAAACGCAAAACAGTTGGACTACCTCTAATAAAAAACAAAAATCAGCTGGTTCTTAAATTCCATCGGCAATAAAGTCAATATTTTGGTATTTTTCTTTAGATATATTTATTTTAGATAGAAATAAGTAACAAACACAAAACGACTTCAATTAAATAACCATATAGAGCAGTTTTAAAAAATAAAATAACGATTGATACATTTTTTTAAACGCAAAATAGTTGGCCTACGCGTCTTAATTTTTATTTTACCATGGTGTTACGTCGCCTCTGGCCTAACTGCTGATAACTGCTTCTATGCGTCGTGGAATTGTGTCAACTAATTTTTGACATTCTTCGGTACCAAAAAATTCCCAAATATTTATGATTTTAGCTTTTAGGCCTTGAAGAGTCCGACTTGGTTCTTTTCGGAGGTTTTGCTTCATTTTATGCCAGACATTTTCAATTGGCGAAAGGTCAGGGCTGCTGGAAGGCCATTCCAGTAAAGGAATTGCTTCAGCAGATAACCACGCCATTGTAGAACTTGCTGTATGGCAGGAAGCACCATCCTGTTGGAAAATAAAATCTCCATCACTAGTTTGAAGTCGTGGTATTGATGGGGGGAGTAGCTCATTTTCCAGAATATCCCGGTACTTGGTAGCATTGACAGTTCCATTTACAAAATGTAAATTTCCCAAACCTCGCCCAGGCATGCATCCCCACATAATTAGAGATGCTGGAAACTTGACAGTTTTTTTAAGGGAATCTTTTTTTTTTGTTTTTGTTCGTCACCCTTGCAAACTTCAAACCTCGACTCATCACTCCAAATAATGGACCGCCATTGACTTAAAAGTCCAGTTCTTACGTTGCTTGGCCCACTCTAGGCGCATTTTCTTTTGTTTAGATGTTAAAAGTGGTTTTTCTTTAGCCTATGTTTTAACGAATTAAAATAGCTTTAATTTAAATAAATCTAAAACAAACCTTATAAAATGTATATCCAATTTTTTTCATTGTCCGCTTACAAGTGTCGACTGAAACACTTTTTGGATTCTTTCTCTCCACTGAACCATTATTGCAGCGGCAGTTTGACGTCGATTTTCCTTTATTATTTTTTTAAGACTCCGCAATCTCGAGGTTTCACAATTGGTGGGCGTCCCGTTTTTTTACCAACCTCCACATTTCCACTATTTTGGAACTTTGTGATAATGTTTCGAATTGATGAGGTAAATTTAATTGGTTTGCTATTTTGTAGCTCGACAGCGTTTCGAAGGCTTTAACTATGGATTCCCTAAGGTCTCGTGATAATGCAACACCACGCACCATGATTGACACTAAACTGTTGCTGGCTTACTTAAAACAAGAGATCAATAAACAACAAAACAAGTGCATGTCATTTTTTTAATAACGGTTAACTGAACATCTATTTAAATCGTCATAGGCCAACTTACTTGCATCTTTACTCTTATTTACTCATTAAATGTAATTTATTACATTGACAAAAAAAAAAAAATTTAATCAACAACTGCTTGGGACAGAAAATGAAGGTATATAAAGAGGATTAATGTGTTAATTGATGAGTAGGCCAACTATTTTGCGTTTGGGTCGAATTCAAATTGTGTGGAATGTCGTAGCTTCTGGCCGTTCTTGAATTATTAACTTTGCAGAAAACATTTATTTTACAATTTATTATTTATGAACATTTTCTAATTTGAAAAAAAGAAAAAAAAACACAAGTACGAATCAAAGCTTTTGTTTAACAAGGAAGAGTGTTGGAAATTTTTATTAAAAAATTCTTCCTTTCTTCACAAAAAATCTGCTTTCTAAAATTCTCCTATTTTGGTTGGGGTTTAACAAAATTTTTCTTTGAAAGATACTTGGAATGAAATGTACCCATGATTTGTCAATATTTTTTCCCGATAGGGCCCTTTAACACGAAAACTTTCGATTGCCAGAAGATTTTCTTAAAAATAACATGCATCAATAAAAATTCAACGTGAAATGTCATTTTTTGGCAAAAATAGTTTCGGGCTTTAATATTGATTATCTCTTTGATGTTCGGGTGTTTGGGATTTTGATTTTTCAAAAAAGGGGTAGTAACAAGCTTTTGAGTGCGCACCGATTAAAACAATAAAAAAGAAAAAAGTGATCTCAACTCAAGAAATGCGTTTCTCCAGGTATGCCAATGGACACATCATTTAGATGCTATCATATCGAAATTTGTGTCTAAAATGGGTACGACAGGACAGTATCTTACTGATGCTTCCACTACTGAGGTAATTTTTTTGGATAGCTAAAACTTTCCAGCCGTTGATTTTTTTCTTTTTAGCAATGTTGGTTTTGAAATCTTGATTTTTCAAGGTTGTGAATAAACTCTTGATTTACCCAGATTTTAATTTTCTCCATTTTAATTTGATGGTATAATTGCCTGCATGCATATTAACATATTTTGATTTTTAATTTTTTGAAGATTTTTGGAACTTCCCGCATTAAATATTAGAAACATAATTTCCAAAATCTTAAAAAAGTTCTAATCTCTTTAATAAGAAAAGCTTAGGTTGGGTTTGGTTATATTAGGGGGGCTGATGAAGCGGCAAGCAGAAACAACTCACTCGGATCCCAGTGGATCTATTGTGCTCCCCGGTAGCTGACTTGGGTAGGAGAAAGAATGGATGAGGAGAGGTTGGCGGGTATCAGGGAGGGGTTATGGTAGGGGGAGCCTCCCTGAACCATCCTGAAATCTGGATGATTTTCATGATGTTTGCAGGTGGCAAAATTGAGAGTCTATCTAATTCTCCGAGCGTTGCTCTTCTTATTTTAGCTAGGCTGGGGCATTCGCAAAGGAAGTGGTATGAGCCTCCTCGTCTTGACACCCTCTACATAGGTCAGATGAGCTGATGCCCATTCTGCTCAAGTGGGTTCCCATGGAGTTGTGACCCGTGAGTGTACCAACTAAAAGGGATAATTGGGGCCTGCTTAGCTTAAGTAAATAGTCTGTTTTGTTCCTAGAGAGTAAAGGCCACAGAGTCCTTGAAATCCGACAGGTACCAAGTGTTGACCACCGGTCGTTTGCGGCTTTTAAGAAACTGTGGTGAATTCTACATTTTTCTTGTTCTAGAGGCATAAGTACCCAGGGTATGAATTGGCTCGGTTCAAGTGTTGCCCCGTTTTTGGCCAGTTCGTCTGCTCTTTCATTACCAAAAATGTCACGATGTGACAGTTACCCAACGATGGGTAACTGTATTTGCTGCGCCCAACGATTTTAGTTCGCTGCGACAGCAATCAATCAGTTTGGATTTTGTAACAATTGATAATATGGTTTTGATTGCGGCCTGACTATCTATGAAGAAACCAATGTTCTTACCCGTCAATTCAAGCGTGGAGAGATACTTTGCAGCTTCACAAACTGCAAGGACCTCTGCTTGAAAGACCTCGTCTGATTTGGACCCGTCAGTGAATACCGATACATGAACTTCGTTAGTGACCCGGTTTTCCTTCCAGAGTTCTCTAGATGTAAAGTCTGCTAGTACAACTGGGTTGAAATCAGTATGCGGTAAGATGTAGTCAGTTTGAATATTAATATCAGTAAAGTTAATTATCGTCTTATGACCATAATGGCCCTTTTTCCAATATTTGCACACTTTTTTTGTAACAGAGAGCGCTATTGGTCGCCAGCTCTTTTGTAAAAAGATCAAGTGGGGCAGCGAGAGGAAAGTTTCTAGGGCTGCGGTTGGTGTAGTTCTCATGGCACTGGTTGTACCTATACACGCCAGTCTTTGTATTTTTGTCATGTTCTTGAAATTGGTGGCTTTGTCAAGTGCTGGCCACCAGACCAAACATGCATATGTTAGTATTGGCCGTTTGATGGCTGTATACATCCAGTGTATGGTTTTAGGGCTAGGCCCCCATCTCCTAGTGGGAGGGTTAATAGTTGGAATGTTATGTTTTCTCGTAAACAAAACTAGTTCAGTTTTCAATGGGTTGACATTTAGTCCACAGCTATTGGCCCAATTACTGAGCTTGTCAAGGTCGGTTTGCAAGAGATCGCGAAGTGTGGAAACGAATTTGGCAGAGGTCATTATCACGATGTCGTCTGCATATGCCACGACTTTGACTTCACTTTGGTTTAGATCGACCAAAACCTGATTAACAACCAGGAGCCAGAATAGCGGTGACAATACCCCCCCCTGTGTTGTACCCCTACATGTTCTGGCTTTTAGCTTGCTGGCACCCAATTCCGCATTTACAAGTCTAGTTTGAAGCATAGAATCGATCCACTTTGACAACAATGGATCAATACCCGTAGGGCTTGCCGAATTGATTTACTTTCGACATTATTGAAGGCCCCTTCTATGTTTAGGAAGGCTCCTAGAGTGAATTCTTTTTAATCAATTGATCTTTCAATTGTGCCGACAACCTCATGAGCAGCTGTCTCAACAGATTTGCCCTTCAAATACGCATGCTGGGCTTGTGAGAGAACATCATCACTAAGTTTAAGGCGAATATGGGTCTCTATTAGTCTTTCTAATGTTTTGATAAGAAATGAAGATAAACTAAAGTCCTTCGATTCAGTGTGCGTGGGCTTGCCAGCTTTTGGAATGAAGATGACATTGACCTCTCTCCATCCTGATGGAATATAGGTAGTACTTAAACATCCCCTAAAGATATCCACAAGGATTAAAACAATTGTGTCTTTAGAGCTTTGGAGCATAATTGGAATTATACCATCGGGCCCTGCGGACTTGTATGCTGGGAAAGAGTCAATGGCCCAAGCCACTTTCCTACTATCTACTATTTCATTACCTATTTGGGAGATTACACCTATGTGATGGCCTCTGTCCCCAAGAGGTATGTCATTGACACACCGTGAGAAGTGAGTGCTCATAAGTGCCTCCAAGGTCAGAGCAGGAGTCTGTCCAGGTCTAATCCGGTCTTTTTAGGAAGCCCGGGGGAGTGTAGACCTTCGACATGACTTTCCTGAGCCTAGCAGCATCATTTGTTGACTCAATGTCTGTACAAAATTTTCGCCAGGTTGCTCTTTTGGTATAGGTTGTTCGGTTCTTATATTCGTTTTTGCTGATCTTGAAAAGATCCCGGTCAGGATTGGTATTACTGTGTTTCGCTCTGTTGAAAAGCCTCCTTGAGTATTTCCTAAGGACAGAAAGCTCGTTTGACCACCAGATGGGGTTGAGTTTACCTTTTCCTTTGGTTATGAGGCAAGAGCTATCATATGAGTTATGAATAGATGTTGTAAGTTCACTAACGCGTTTTTCAATCTCTGAACAGTTCAATTAAGGTTGACCCACATAACTGCCCCAGGATGAGGCCATTGACGTATTAAATGCTTATCATTCTATAGTCAGAGTATGTAACTTTATTTGATACTTTCCAGTTACTAATTCGAATAAAATCAGAGTTCTATTTAGTATCACAGTATTGAACTTAATAATAAATTCAAAAAGCGATAAGAAAAGCTTTTAATTTCATATTTTATTTTGCTCATTTTTCAATTTTATATTAATTTTAAATGTATTGTCTTATTCAGAGTTTAATATTTTGGAACATTATTTTTTAGAATGCTTATTTCTGTGTTTTTGTTTAAAAAAAAACTCTTTTTTTTTGAAATTTAAATTTTTGCTTTTTTCTTCGTCTAATGTGTTTTAATTTTCAAACTTTGTTTCCTATTTAATTTTTTTTTTTGAAATTTAAATATTTTTAATTAAATTTTAAAATAGACAACAAAATTTAAAAGTCACAAGAAATTAAAACACATTTTTAGAAAAAATGTTAGAAATTTTAATTTCGATGAAAAGGATTTTGATTAAAAAAAATCAGGATTCTAAGAAGTAATGTTCCAAAATATAATTCTCTTTTTTAATTTTTCGAAATTTTGATTTGACGGAATTATAGGACTTGAATATAATTGAATTTAATTTTTTCGGTTTCACTATTTTGTCTTCAACTAATCTTCATGCTACAAGTATCCTTCTTTTTACTCTATTTAATGCGGACCACTCTACAGAAAAACTTAAACGTCTTCAAGTATCAACAAAAATTAAGAACATTCTGCACACCATATCCTCCCATCTAAGCAACCTCCATCCTTTATTATAATTTTTAGTGCCAAGGTGCACACAACACCAATTGACGGCACACAAGATTTTCTAAAAATATACTTAAGGTATACTTACTCATCTTGTCATAATGGCATCTTGCAAAGGTCTTTGTGTCTTCTACCGTATCCTGTCAAACATAAGTTACCTCTCCCAACAGGAAACCTTAATATTTTTGTACAAGAAAAGTGAAGGCAACATAATTTTTGTTTTTTCCTTAAAATGAATGCGGTAATTATCTTGTCTTCCACCAAAAATACATGTACGTACTCTTATGTAGAAAGTAAAGTAAGACACTTTTTCATTTAGAATAAAAAGCAAAAGAACCCGTTCGTTGCCGCTTCTCATTTTGTATATGCAGCGGCATAATATTAACCTTGAATTAAATCATTCTAAAGCTAATCCTTACAAGTCCGTATGCAATGATGGTGTAAACATCGTATGATTTCTGCCTCCGTCCCCATACCAAGCACCATCAAAAAACCTGACATTATTCCAAATTTATTCATCAGACTGAACCCGGAACATAGCTTATAAGATCCAAGACCGCACATACATCCATTTCTATGAACATCTTCTAGAGGATAATATGTCTTTGCTGATGATGATGGTATGTAAGACTCAGAGTGACTCAATGTTACCTTTTTCTATACGAGTGTCAATGACGGTTTTTTTATGATACCCCCATCGTCATAGTCGAGTCATCGAGCTTAAGAATTATTCCATGTGGGGTTGGAACATTTGTGTGTGGTGTGGCATCAGCATCCCTTTTCTTTAAAACCAAGAGAAAAAAAAAATAAGAAAAGGAAGAAGATGCGAGTATACAAAGTGGGTAATAATCTTTGACGAAAATTATGTACTTACTCTTTCCGAAGATGGTTAAAGATAAAAAAAAGGATTCTCTAGCTTTTTGACTTAAAAAACTTCATTCTTTCTATCACACGAAAGATACTTTCAATTTTGTTGTTTCTTTTTATTTTTAGCTTTCATCAGCTGAAAAGATGAAAGGAACAATGTTAAAAAGGGATAATGTCACACTTAGTTGATTTTTAAATAAAAATAAAATAGAATGACTACACCTAATGCGGGTGCTTACTGGGTGTATCTTTCTCAGCTCACTCTCTCAATCTTAGAATGCGATTTTAAATCAGAGATACCATTGTATGTTCTTTTTTTTTGTTTTAAATATTATTGCCAAACGACAAGCTGAGGGTTGCTTTTGATATAAATTTATTTTAGAGTGGTAAAGTGGACTAAAAAGATAATAGTTAGGATGAGTTGGTTTATATCAATTGTTTTGGTTGAATGTTTTTGGCAAATCATTGGGAAAACAATAAAACGGTATACATATTTGGAAATTGAAATTTAGGGTTACTGCAATCTAATAGTATTGGATATTAAAAACAAGTAAAATGTTTAAACGAAATAAACAATAGGAATAATAGTTTATTGAAGATTGAAAATAAATATAATTTAAATACGATAATTCAATAAAAATCTAACTCAATACAAAATAAATTTGTTATGCAAAGTGTTTAAAGCGCTGAGTTGATTTTCTCTATAAATAAAGTTCTAACACGCCTTCCTCAAACAGCGCGCCTTAACATGCTGTCATCCCAGTGTCTCTCATACATCGATAGTGCGCTGGTCCAGGTAGTGGCTTGGTGAATACATTTGCATGCATCTTTTCAGTTGGAGTGGGTACGACATTGATTTTTCCATCTTTTAAAAGCTGTCGTACAAAATGATATCTTGTTGCAATGTGTTTTGTACGTGAATGACATACTGCGTTTTCTGCTATGTGTTTTGCCCCTCGATTGTCAGTACCAACAGTAATTGTAGCTAACTTAGGCAAATTCATTTCCGTCAGCAGGTTTTGAAGGTAAGAAGCTTCTCTTGATGATTCCGAAAGTGCCACATACTCTGCTTCCGTTTTTGAATTGGCCACAGATTTTTGCTTTTAAGAACGCCATGTAATTGGTGCTCCGCTGAGTATGAAAACGTATCCTGTATACGATAATCTGTCCATCTCGTCATTTGCATGATCAGCATCTGAGAAACCTCTAATACCAAGATTGTCCTTTGTGTACACTAACCCAAAGTTCTCTGTGCTTTGCAAGTAACGTAGAACTCTCTTCGCAGCTGACCAATGCACATCCTGAAAACTTTCATTATACTGTGACAGTCGATTCACGGTAAAAGCTATGTCCGGTCTGGTAGCTATCGCCAAATACATAAGTGACCCAATCAGCTGCCGATAAAGTGGTTTAAATTGTTCCCCTTCAGATAGACGTTCTCTCCTTGATAGTTTCGCATTTGCATCACTCGGTGTACTAATCGGTTTTGACTCATCCATCTTAAACTTCTTCAACAGCTCTTTTAAGTATCCTTGCTACCTAGGTCTGATTTCACCATTTCAATCCCCAAGCAGAATCGGGCCAATCCGAGATCTTTGACTTCAAAAATAGCCGCAAGTACTTTTCGGATGCTGTCCAAAGTCCTCTCACTTCTTGATGCAAACAAAATGTCATCGACATATACAGCAACAACCGTACATGCGTCCTCGCTTATTTTATAGTAAAGACATGTGTCATTCGAAGCTGGTTTTAAGCCTAGGCCACGTAGTGTATGATCCAGCTTTTTATGCCACTGACGTCCTGCCTGCCGAAGACCATAAAGTGCCTTCCTCAGTAGGCACACATTGTTTCCTTTTTGGAGTTTCTGCAGCATCTGCTTGGCTTTTCTTCCTACTCCATCCTTTTTCCCATTTTCGTCAACTAGCATTTGCAAAGCCTGTTGAAAGTATTTGGGAGGATCCATGTAGATCTCCTCTTCCAAGTCACCGTTCAAATAAGCCGCAACGGCATCCATCTGATAAACTGGCAAGTTTTCACGAACAGCTAATGCCATCAAAAATCTAATGGATTTAAGGTGGACTACAGGTGCAAACGTTTCTTCGAAGTCAATTCCTTGGCGTTGCGAAAATCATCTGGCGACGACACGAGCTTTCTTTCGATCAAAAAATCCATCTGGTTTGAACTTATTACAAAGATCAACTTTGCTAGTCACAACAGCTCTATTCGCTGGACGCTTCCACCAGATCCCACGTGTTATTTTTAATAAGACCTCGAATCTCATCTTTGATCGCCTCGAGCCATTCTTGTGCATTTGTTCCAGACATCGCATCCTCAAATGACAGTTCACCAATGTTTGCCATTTCGACGAATCTGGCCCCATCCACTGAATCAAAATAGACTTCTTCGTCTGTTCCTTCTTTCTCCTCGTCATTTTCCTTTTCCTTCAGGCTTCTATCGTTTTGGCTTTGGCTACGTGTTCTGGATCTCGTTTGGTATGTCTGTCTGACTTTGTTTTGGTTTTTGTACTTACAGCCAACTTTCTATTTCGTTCTATAAATTTTTTGAACTGAAAAAATTTTGAAATTTTCTGACGATCAGTGGACGATGTGCTGACGATGAGCTCTTCTTCTTCTGATCTTGTCAATGGATTTGATTCGTCATTACTTGCAGAAATTACTACGTATTCCTCACTTTTACTTGCGGTCAACTCGTTTTCGATGAACTTCAAATCTCTAGTGATAACCACATTTCGTTTTTCGGGAAGCCACACCCGGTAGCCTTTAGATGCTTCAGAGTATCCAACCATGATAATCTCACTTGAACGCGCCTCAAACTTTCCCTTGCCAGGAGCTTTGTCTAGCACAAAAGCCTTTGCCCCAAATACCTTAAGATGACTCATGTCCGGCAGTCTATCGTTCCAACGTTCAAACGGTGTATGTCCATCCAAGCTAGGTGTAGGACACCTATGTATTTCGCAGATAATTTGACGCTGCAAGAGCTTCTGCCCAAAACTGGTTTTCTAGTCCTGACTGAATGAGTAAGCATCTGGTCATCTCGACAAGCGTTCGATTTTTTCGCTCAGCCACCCCATTTTGTTGTGGCGTATGGGGAAGTGTAAGTCTTCGATTTATTCCATTTATCTTCAAGAACTCATCAAACTCGTGATTGCGGAATTCTCGCCCATTATCTGACATCAAACATTTAATTTAAGGGCGACCTGCATCGTGCCTGATCGGGAAACTATTGATTGCTCAGAACTTGGTCTGGGCCAGTAGCGCAACAATCAGTCACGATGAAGTGCTTGTTTTACCTCCTCGTGGTGGTCCCCGGGCAACTATTTATGTATCCCAATATACATAAATAGGCTAAAATTACAAGTGCGAAAAGGCCTAGCTTTCTAGGATAGGTTACGGAGGTTAGCATTCTCCGTAACTGAAATCAACCCGCTACCGAAACCAACACTACGCCTCGGATAATTAATTTAAAGGCTGCGTTCGGAATGCTGTCCAAAATATGGAGAAACAACTCTTTTAGCTTAAAGACCAAGCTACGACTGTTCCGCTCCAATGTTGAATCCGTTCTGCTTTACGGCTGCAGCACTTGGAAAGTCACTGAAATTGTCACCAGAAAGCTGCAAACCTTCGTTAATAGATGTCTACGAAACATCTTGAGGATTTTCTGGCCCAACCGTATCTCCAATGCCGAACTTCATGCGAGAACGGGTCAGGAGCCCATAGACTCCATTATACGAAGAAGAAAGTGGCAGTGGATTGGCCATACGCTTCGAAAAGGCGATCGGTGCATTGCATCTCAAGCAATGCAGTGGAACCCGCTCACACAGGAGGGAAGACAAGTGGGCCGGCCTAGAAGTACATGGCGAAGAACGGTCGAACAGGAATCGGCACGACTGGGGAAAAGTTGGAGAGAGCTGAAATATATTTCAAGAAATCGTACACGATGGCGCGTAGGTGTAGTGGAGGCCCTATGTCCCGTAAGGGAAACATCACGGACGTAATAGGTCCGAGGACCTAAGTAGTAGTAGTAGTAGTAAACATTTAATTTTCAGACCAGTCTGAGTCTCTACACACAAGCTTTAAACTCTTTGAAAGCACGGAAGACCTGTCTTTTGTTGAAAGAAAACTTCACACCATCGGCTGCTGTCGTCAATAAAGGTAACGAAATACCTTGATTTACCAAATGACTCTGTCCTTGAAGGTCCCCAGACATCAGTGAGCACTAGATTCAAAAGCCTTGTACTCCTCTTTCACTTTTTCGGAAACGGAAATGACATCATCTTTCCGCGAAGACAAATTTCGCAATCTTTGAGCTCTTCATCAACTTTGATGTCTAGTCCAGTTGCCAATTTCTTTCGAGACAAATCTAATAGGTCCTTTTCATTCAGGTGACCAATTCGGCGGTGGCAAAGTTCAAGATTTGCTGTTGTTTTATTAACCACGCGCGCCTGGGAAGTACTTTCTTGAACGTTACGTAATAAAGTCGTCCAATTCGATTCGCAATCATTTTGGTTTTGCCATCGTTTCCACGGATAATTGCTCTCCTTGTCAAACGTGATAGTACATTCGTGGTCGGTTATCCTCGAAACAGAGAGAAGGTTAGTCCTCAAATTCATTACCAACAATGTGTTCTCGAGTTTTACTGACCTTTCAGACTTTCCGTCTGCAGGCAAAAATAAACGTTCATCGTTGCACATATGAGACGTGCAGCCACTGTCCAAGCACCATCGTCCTCCATCTGCATCGTTCAGCATTCCCAAAGCCTTATCTTCTGCTTCCGCTGTGTGGAAAGTACTTTCTGCTTTTGCTGAAGATTCACCTCTTGAGTAATTTCTGGATGTTCTTTTGTTTTCCGGACATTCTGATGAATTGTGACCGATTTGATGACATCTGTAGCACTCAAACTTGAATGTTTTATCGCTTTCATTTACATTATCATAGCTCCTTCTATGCTGTGCTCTTCGTTCTTGTTTTCACTTACTCTGGCATGCACTTCGACGGATATACATTGCTTCTGTATCACCATCCGCCTTCCTTTGATTTTGAGATTCGATCTTCTCAAGAATTTTCTACCTCAGAACCTCAGGTTTTGGGAAATTGTCGTGCGATTCCATCGCACATCGGAACAACTCGAAACTTGGTGGTAGTCCATTCAGCAGAAGTATCGACAACAATTCTTCGTGTATATCGACACCCATGCACTTCAACTGTGAAACTGCAACGAAAAATTCCATCAAATTTTTTCGCAGATCATCACCCTCTGACATTTTGTATGTTGCCACATTTTTCAGCAAAGTCGCCTTCTTGACTGGACCTGTAGAGGCAAATTCTGACTTTAAACGATCCCAGACAGACTTCGCCGTGCCTAATCCTTTTACCAGCCGCAACAGACTTGGATCAATAGCGATGGTCAAATCTGATTTTGCCTTCGCATCTTCTCTCACCCATTTCTGCAGTTTAACTTCAAAATCTTTCTCAGCTGCATCAGGTCTCGGTGATGCTCAGCTAACGTGCTTTTATGTCCCCCATTTGGTCATCACCGCTTCAATTTGCATTAGCCATGTGTCGTAATTTTCGCTCGTCAGCGGCCTAATGGCATTATTGCTTATAGACATCTCTTACTAAAATTTAGAGCTTTTATTTAAACTGGTTACATTTTAATTTTAACTATTTGTTATGGACTGGGCCCATTACCTTTTGGATATTAAAAACAAGGAAAATGTTAAAACGAAACAAACAATAGGAATAATAATGAATTTTTGAACAACAACAACAACAACTTAAAGGCCAATTGTTTGGCTGGAGATATAGCTATTTTGTGCTTTGCCACTTTTGCACTCATCAGTCTCCTTTTTGTGGTGCTGAGCTTGAATCCAATTTTATTTGAAAAACTTTTTATGCACACCATAGGATTCGAACCCACGCATATCAGATTTGGCCAGTCTTAGCAGTCGTGTGCACTACGCACTCCACCGCTTTCGATCACTGACGTCACAGGTCGAGATGTGTTATTTGTTTATCAACTGCATTTGGAGCATCAGCATTTTTATAAGCGCCTTTAAGTATGCTGATCTATATATGTACATATATCTCCAGCTAAACAATTGGTGGTAGCGCCTTTAAGTTGTTGCTCAAAAATTCAATGAAATTGACGGAGTAAAGAATGCTCAAGCCTAATAAGCTGACATTCTAGTACGAATAGTACAATAATAACAATAATAGGAATAATAGTGTATTGAAGATTGAAAATAAATATAATTAAAATACGATAATTGAATAACAAACTAACTCAATACAAAATAAATTTGTTATGCAAAGTGTTTAAAGCGCTGAGTTGATTTTCGTATAAGTAAAGTTCTATCAAATAGCCGGCCCCGGATCTCGGAATCTGAGTATAGAAAAAGAGTCTGGGCATGATCAAAGCTAGTTCCAGAAACGTTTCGCTTGTTGACTAGAAGACCTAACGACGGATTTATCCACCTCATTTCAAAAATGGATGAGACTTTGATCACAGAAAGGATTAATGGCGATAAAATATACAAACTTATCAGTCTTACACTCCAGTTCATTGATTATTTTGTTTGTTTCCAATTAGTAGGTAAATATTGTAGAAAAGTAAAAAATTACGTAATGGAACGACTCGAAGAGGTTTTTAATTACAAAAAAATGTTCTTGAAAACATTTACAAATAAATAAAATATAATCTTTTTACGGTAAGGGTATAATCCCAAATGTTGGCATCATTTATCAGGATTTTAAGAAAACCCTGCCCCAAAAAATATTAATAAAAAAATTGGGTGGCCCAACGCCTCGTGAAGAACCAGGACCTAGTGACTAACAACTCGCAACCATTCCTGTGTGCGCGTGTCGACAGGAATAGAAGGGACCTACAATGTTATGCCGAATCCGAACGGCTAGACAAGAAATACTTATTCAATACAATTGATACTCTTGGAGGATTTGTCAATTCCTCGCAAGAGGCAGTAGCCCTGAAAAAAAGTTTTTAGTTTTTAGGTGGACGAGGCTGGGAAGCGAACCCAGACCTTCAGCGTGATAGTCCAACGCACTAACCATTACGCTACTTGCTATTACAAAACCTGACCTATGCTAACGTAAATTTCTTGGTTAATACTAGACTAGTTAAGAACTTAAAATTTTGAAAAAAATCTAGTCTTTGTCATTGCATTCAAATAATGTTGATATTTTGTTCGAGTTTGCAGACATCCAATTTTAATACCGTTTCATTTTTCCTTTCCCACGCTAATTTTTGACTTTGAGGTGAATTTTGTCCAAAATATGACCAATAATAAATTATAACATTTTACTACTTTTTTCTTATGAATGTAAAAATTATTAAAATAAAAATAAACGAACATTTTGTGGAAACATATAGATTTTATGATAATTGAGGAAATCTGCAGCACAAAAATCGATTTTTTCACCGACATGAAGGGTAACCTTTACCTAAAAACTTTTCTTAATTTAAATTGACAAACAAAATAATAACCAAATTGATGACTTGGAAAAAAGCTTCTTAAATTTCAAACTTTTTGACAATAAGGTAACCTAACTTTGGTATGCCAAATTAAATTCACACTAACTATGCAACTCTTCACTATTACCATAATTTTTGTTTTTTGTTTTTTTCTTGTTTGCAAAAAGTTTTAATAGCTGCAAACACTTTATATTAAAATTACTTAAATTACCCAACTTCATGCATCCTGAAAGCAAACTTGTATACCTACTCGTATGTCCCGCCGACAGCCGCCAGGCCGCCGCATTGTGGTACCATCAATCAAATACATACGATTATATTGCTATACCATGAGTGTGCTTTGCTTACTTTCCACTCTTGTATTTTTTGTTTCAAATGTCAAATAATGTTGTAATAAATAACCTTCGTCACCGAACAATAAACGTGACATGAATATGGTTATAGAACCTAAATGGAGAGCCAACATCAGGCGGTACTGAAAGCGTGCGCTTCAATATTGAAATTAAATCAGTTCAAGTAAAATCATACAACAACAAAAAAACTTAAATTTTCAGATTTTTCACATTCAAACGCCATCCAGCGAGAGTCCGGATTCATTCATGACTTGTTTTGTTTTATTTTATTAAAATTCAATTTAATCGATTAAATTATAAAAACAAAAAACTTCACCATGAACATACGTACTCGATACTTGCTCCGGATGTAATGAATACTGGAATGACTTTTTATAGACACTGATTCGTCATCATCATTATCATAGTCTATCGAACTAGTCAAATAATTAGTTTTTGTTGTTGTAGAAGATTCAAAGTGTTTACTCATATTTCATAAACTCAATAGCTACAAATTGTAATTTGTTTGATATTTAAAGTCAATGCCGCATTTGGAATGCCCACTCACTCACTTTATGTTAAGTAATTTTTAAGTGTTAATAAAGTTGATCATTTTTCTTAGGATACATTTTGTATCTCTCGTATTTAACTCAGATTGTGGAATTCCAGTTTATATCTTTAGGTTAAATGAAATGCGTTATAAAGAACAAGGAACTACATTGTTCTTATATCGGTATTTCCTAGAATTTTTAATACACATTCTCCTATGTGTAGTGTGTCTCCTATAAAATTATTTTAAAGCAAACAATTCAAATAAAGAGGTATAGTGGTTTTACTTATGCAGTAAATAGGTTATTATTTGACATTTTTTTTTCCAACTTATTGACCGCAAAAATCGTGATAAAAGGTAAAAAAAGAATGGCATTCAAATGTAATTTTTTATATTGGACAAACAAGAAGAGCTGCAGAGATTAGATTCAACGAGCATAAACATGCGTTAAAAAGAAGGAGATAGACAAAGCCATTCCAGCACACATCTTTGATCAGTCAGTGATGAGTCAATACACAATCACATAAAGGATAATGTGATGAATTTGGAAGCTGGACGGCTGGACCAATTGACTCTTTTTTGTTCAATGTATTTAAGAAGGAGAAAAACTAAAAACACTTTGTTTACTCTCTTTACTTTGTTGCATTAAAGTCCAACTAGTTTAATGTTCTTGCCATGTACCTAATCTCTTTATGTTTTGTTTAATTGTCGCTCGCAGATGATGGTTCCGCAGCCGAGAACCGAAATGCATACGTGCTAAATAAAAAGTTTAAAATTTAAAAATAAACGTTTTTTTTTTAATTTAATTAAAACCGCGAAGTAATTTTAATATTTAAATTTCTTAATCTTCATTGTTTTTTAATTTTAATTTTTCTTTTTATTTCTTTTCATTTCGATTTTTGCAGTCAATATGGTGGAAAAAAAATGTCAAATAATTAATCTGACCACAAACCTGGCTATAGTAAATGTGCGATTAAATTGTGAATTAAATTAAATCAGTAAATAAGTGTTAAATTGCTTACATTTTGTAGTGGCAGTAGTTGTGGTACCGACATAATTTGATTTCTTGAAGAAATATGAAGGTGTGTGAAGTGGGAACTCCGAAGTCAAAATTTTTGGGTGGGGTTTATCAGAATTGTTTGTCCATCGCTTGTACACGTTTGTCCAACCAAAAACATCGTTTGCTCACCCTCAAGAAAAAAGTTATTAAGCTTTTCTTTTTTATAAGAAGTCCCCAAAATCAAAAAACTTATCTACTGCTCCCAATAGATGACTTAGGAAGATGAGACTAAGTGCGTTCGTTTGTCCATCGGCTGTTTAAGATTAATCACCAAAAATAATCGTTTTTCCACCCTTAGTTCATAAGTTATTCAACATTTCTTTTTTATAGAAACCCCAAAAAAATTAAACATTTTTTTTATCAAAATCGTTTTAGTCCTAATCGTTTGGTCCACCGTTTGTCCAGGTTAGTCCAGCAAAAAAAAAAATTGTAGACCTTCGTTCAGAAGTTATTCAACATTTCGTTTTTATAGCAAAACCCCCAAAGTCAAAGAGCTTGACAAACACCCCAAATGATAACTTACGCGAATGAAACTAAGTGCATTCGTTTGTCCAGCGGCTGTTTAAGATTATCCATAAAAAATAATCGTTTTTCTACCCTTAGTTCAAAAGTTATTCAACATTTCGTTTTTATAGCAACCCCAAAAAAATTAAACATTTTTTTTATCAAAATCGTTTTAGTCCAAATCGTTTGTCCACCGTTTGTCCAGGTTAGTCCAGCAAAAAAAAATGTGTAGACCTTCGTTCAGAAGCTATTCAACATTTCGTTTTTATAGCAAAACCCCCAAAGTCAAAGAGCTTGACAAACACCCAAATGATAACTTACGCGAAGGAAACTAAGTGCATTCGTTTGTCCAGCGGCTGTTTTAGATTATCCATAAAAAATAATCGTTTTTCTACCCTTAGTTCAAAAGTTATTCAACATTTCGTTTTTATAGCAACCCCAAAAAAATTAAACATTTTTTTTTATCAAAATCGTTTTAGTCCCAATCGTTTGTCCACCGTTTGTCCAGGTTAGTCCAGCAAAAAAAAAAATTGTAGACCTTCGTTCAGAAGCTATTCAACATTTCGTTTTTATAGCAAAACCCCCAAAGTCAAAGAGCTTGACAAACACCCCAAATGATAACTTACGCGAAGGAAACTAAGTGCATTCGTTTGTCCAGCGGCTGTTTTAGATTATCCCTAAAAAATAATCGTTTTTCTACCCTTAGTTCAAAAGTTATACAACATTTCGTTTTTATAGCAACCCACAAAGTCAAGAACGAAATGTTGAATAACTTTTGAACGAAGGTCTGTAATTTTTTTTTTTGCTGGACTAACCTGGACAAACGGTGGACAAACGATTTTGGTAAAAAAATTAAATTTTTTTGGGTTGCTATAAAAAAGAAATGTTGAATAACTTTTGAACTAAGGGTGGAAAACGATTATTTTTTATGGATAATCTTCAACAGCCGCTGGACAAACGAATGCACTTAGTTTCATTCGCGTAACTTATCATTTGGGGTGTTGGTCAAGCTTTTTGACTTTGAGGTTTTGCTATAAAAACGAAATGTTGAATAACTTTTGAACGAAGGCCTAACATTTTTTTGTTTTTGCTGGACTAACCTGGACAAACGGTGGACAAACGATTGGGATTGAAACGATTTTGATAAAAAAACATTAAATATTTTTGGAGTTTTTTGATTTTGGGGAGTTGCTATAAGAAAGAAAAGCTTAATAACTTTTTTCCTGAGGGGTGGACAAACAATTTTGTTGGTTGGACAAACGTGGACAAACGGTTCTGATAAACCCCACCCAAAAATTTTGATTTCGGGGTTCCCACTTTACACAGCTAAAATATGAGTTTATGCAGATAAATTTTTAAAAATCGCTTTGTAAAGGATTAACACAAAATTCGTATGTAGGTTAGGGTGGCGCTTATGAAAGTTGGAATTTCATTTGGGTCCCCCCCTAAAAGGGATCTAGGTAGTAAAAAAAAAAATGGGCAAAATTTCGTTGAAATCGGTTGACTTTAACACGTGCCACCGAGCAGTTGGAATTTCCCATACAAAATACATGGAGATTTTTAGCCTTTTACGAAAACCATTAATTTCCCAAATTGGTAGGAAAATAAGCAAATTTAGCAAAAAACTAAAATTAACTAATTTTCATTTCGATTTTTAACCGGTTAGAAAAATGTTTAAAATTCTGGAAGTATTTTTTTTTTTAGTCCATATAGAACTTAAGATAAATGGAAAGTTTCATTTATATTCATCATTTTTTGCACTTTTGGTGATTTTTTTCGTAGAAGGCTAAACATCTCCATGTATTTTGTATGGGAAATTTCAACTGCTCGGTGGCACGTGTTAACGTCAACCGATTTCAACGAAATTTTGCATAGAAAAAAAGAATTACAAAAAATTGGATGTCAATTTAAAGTTATTAAAAATAAGGTTTTTTCAACTGTTTTATAAGGTCATAAAAAATCACTTAATGCAGGAAAATCAAACAAATTGTTTTCGATATATTAAATTTCCAAAAAAAAAAAAAAATTAAAATAATAGGAGCCGGTTTTGAGAAAATTGATATTTTCCTTACTCTCTACATAAATTTGTTTGCAAAAATACCATTTGTTTTTGATTCTAAAAAGAATCAAAAAATTGTTTGAGTAAAATAATGATTTTGGATATTCAATATATGTAATCAATATATGTAAATGTATGTATGTATAATGTTGAGTCTTTATATGGCCAATTTAAACATTTTTGATCAATTTGAACCTAATTTGTGAATAAAAGAATGTGAGGTCTACGTGCAAACGTCGTGTCATAATCCAGACATAATACATTAGGTAATCATTCCGAATCTTAGTACTTTTTTTAGTACCTATGTATGCGTCTCAATAATTTTTTACAGGACTTTTTTAATATATTTTTTTTACACAGAAAATGTAATCAGCGATTCTTTCATGAAAGTTTTATTTTTAAAAATAAAAATCTGTAACAACAAACTTTTGTAACAGTTTAAGTGTCATAATCCACACATAAACAAAACATTTTTGAATGCCAGAATCCCAAATGGTTAAGCACCTCTTTGGTATAAAACAGTTCCGCCCGCCATTCGAGATGTTGGGATTCGAATTTAAGATTCGATAATTTGGCATCGGAGATTTCGTCAAAACGACGATGTGACGATAAACTATGGGCCCAAATGAGCTTTTCCGTCTTAAAAATCTGTATCTCTCATTCCTCTTGAGTTAATGTAATGAAATGTTGAACATATTATCTTGACGGTATAACGCAACGTTTAAAGCAACAGGATTTTTTTGGTGTGAAAATTGTCTATTGGCGAACTTAAAAAATATGCAAAGTTACGAAAGCATCTGTTCCTCCACTGTAGATAGTTCCATAGATGAAAAAGTAGTCCGCCTGATGATGGATACGAAACGCATAGTTTATTATAAGAAGAATTGTAGTTTATTATAGATTAAATAAAGTTGTGATACTAAATTCATTTAATTAAAATTAAATAAAAGCAAGAAAAAAAATAGTTTTACTTTTCATTTTATTTATTTTAAAATTTAAAAATTCTTTAAATAACCACAACTTGGAGACAAAGAAAAAAAGAAAACAAAACAAAAAAATGCACCCTAGATAATATTCATTTTTTTTTATTCCACATCTAGCATTAACAGGCCCGTCAAGCTGGAATCGCCACAAATAAAAATTCAAAAACCTGATGATGCCATATTTAAGTTCCATTCTTGGGCTAATTTAGAGCCAGTTTCACAGTGGACACTTAACGGAATGAGTTGCACTTAAGTTTTGCATATTTGTACTTTTAGTAATTTTCACAGTCTGAGTTAGTGACATTTAAGTGACCAACACGAGATACTTAAGTGGAACTTATTCAGGTAAGTGTGCACTGTGAAAATTGCCATTTTGTATCCTATATTTCGCTCTTAAGTGCCACTACAACTGTTACTACGAAACTGGCTCTTAGTACCCTAATACCAAGCTAAAATCCCTTCTCCGTCGTACTTGTGCTGGACCCAGTTTGTCGTCAAGCTGGAAGCCCCACGCATTCGAACATAAAAGTAAAAAAAAAAAATTAATGACGGAAAAATTTAGCTCCATTTTTGTGCTCGTGATATGGTGGAACTCCAAATTAAATATTCCATGGTTTGACCTTCAAATTTAGTGTCAAACATATCCAAAGGTCTTCAATTACTGTATACCCGACATTTAAAAAACATATTGACTAGATATATCCTATCAGCCGTATTCATTAGAATCCGTTGAGCAGATGAATAGTTATACACTGCATAAGGATTTATGTAGCCACTATACAACGTTGCATAAATTGTTATGCATAAAATATTTTTCAACCCATTATAGTTATGATGAGCTTGTGTCAAAATTAGTACCATAAAAGAGGAATCTAGTACGTTTTACTTTCAAAACTGACGAAGGAGACCCAGCTGTGTGTGTGCTGTGTGAAAAATCAATAGAAGTAATTCCGCTGGCGATTGGATTCTTTTTGGTTTCTTATTCATTTCATTAATATTATTATAATTATCTAGTTACTTTGTTGTTTTTTTGTGTTCGCAAATAAAATTAAAAATATTTGAAACAAAAAATACGTCGTTTTTGATTTGTTCCATGAATTTTTCCATTCACTCATATCGTGGTGTTTTTGTTGAGGAGAAAAATAAAAGGGTGGTGCTTATTTTGTAATGCTTAAAATTCATTTGTATTTTCCCATGAAAGTGATGAAGGTCAATCTTTGTATAATTTCATTTAAATCACGCATGCCGTCGAGCATTTGCAAAAGCTGTAAGATTTGATGGAAAATCTTTAAATTTTGCACATTTATTAAGCAGCTTCTATAAAATAAAGTGTACAAAAAAATATTCTTTATTTTTTTAAACAATACCCCAACAAAAATGTACAGTAAATTAACAAAACCAACATTATTAATTGTTGTATTAAATTTTATAAAATATTTTGAAAGTGATTGCAAAAATAAGCGCCTCCCTAACATCTATCTACATTATTGCTATGTGTGAGTCAAAGTGACATTCCGATACTAAACAACCCTTATGTTGGCTCTATACAACCTCCAAACGCGTTTAGCTTATGTTGCTTCTATTCAACGTTGCATAAGTTTATGAATAAGGATTTTGCGTTCGGAGGCATTATAAAGAGTGCATAGCGCTATGCACTCGCTATAATTCATTTTTGCATAAGGCTGTATATTAGGGTGGAGTGAATTTTTTTTTTTTTTTGAAATTCGCTATGGAATAGTTGGGAAAAGCTGTATGGCGCTATTAATTAGCAACACAGAAAATATTTGTTATCTAGGTTTACATTTAGAGGTGCCCCCGAATAGATGAAATTTTGACAAAAACACGAAAAACCTAGTTTTTTCAAAAAAAAAGATTAAAAGAAAAACTTTTTGAATTTTGTTTAACTTAGTTTCTCAATGCAACCTGCATTTGATAATTATCGTTAAATGTAGCAGGTGTTGAGTTCCTGAACGCATCCTCATACAAATTAGAATAAAATATCACACTTATGAGCATTTGAGTAGCCTTACAGTTGCAGGTAAGCATTTCCCGACGGAAACTTTAAGTTGCATAAGTGTGTGTTCTACTGATATGAATCGCATAATTAGTTTCTGTACGCATGAGGTAATTCGCGTCAAAAATCACAGTTAATGAGTTTTTTAACGCATCCCCCAACGTAGTAGAATAAAGCGTCACAACTAATGGGTAATGGTTAGAATTATTACGTCAAGTCACCAAAGTAATGTTGTAGATCGTTCTTAGTTTCGACGGGAGAGATCAATGAAAAGGTGTGTTTTCAAGATTTGAGCCGAAGTCAACAAATGCCTGGTTTATTCTTTGATGGCCGAAAAGAAAAGGCTTTGGTAACAGTGAAGAATGGAGATAAATGGCACAGAAAACGGCAAATTGAAGACCATTACGTTATTGTGTCAGAATCAGGGAGTGTTTTTTTTGGACATATCACGGTGCAAACAGGATCAGCAAGGACAATCAAAGATAGTATTTTAATTTTTTTAAATGATAATCCGATTGACTTGAGTCCATTAACAGAAGGGGGCTGTGATGTGGTAAACACTGGATCTAAAGGCGGTGTCATTAGATTGATGGAAGTTGAGTTGCAAAAATCATTACAATGGTTCATCTGTGCGTTACATTCAAATGAATTGCCATAACGACTCCTATTGCTACATTTGGATGGTCAGAATACAGGTCCTCGATGCTTTTCTGGCCCAATAGGATCAAAACTGCAACATTGTGAAAAAAGCCAATTGCGAAGTTTGCAGTCATACCTACGCAACTTCCAGCTATAACTTAAAATCTCAGCTCTGATCAAAAATACTTATTTGATATAATGACTGCGATTAGCACTGGCATCTTCCCTTTTGACCTGGCAAATAAAGAACCCGGTTCACTCAACCATTCCATGTGGCTAACTACTGCGAATAGAATTTAACGTTCGTATGTTACAAAGACATATCCGGAAGAGAATCTCCTTATATAAGCCAATTTTGTGATGAAAGTTTATGTGCGAATGTGGTTTAAAATCAAATGCAATCCTTCGTGTATCAATGGAGAACTTGTGGTTAACGATTAATTGAAGTCGTTATTTAAAAAGTAGTTTAAAAAAGGTGATTGATCCAGTCATACAAAGGAATGGATATTTTGAACATCCTGACAACCTTCTAATAGCTATGCTTGCAGATGACAACAAAGTAATACGGGAACTGGCATGCCGACGTATTCTGAAAGCTAGGTCTGAAAAAATCACAAAAGTCCGGAAGTTTAAAATTCCTTCATTTAATTTCATTCCTTCACATTATACTGATATAATTGTTTGGCAAGGTATTCAGATTACCGAGCAACCATTAACTAAAAGTTTATCTGTTGAAGCTTTAAAAGAAATTGTGGAGAATGGGCTTAAGAACGAAGAAAATATATCACTCTTTCCTTGTCACACTCAAGCAGTGAAGCGTTGCATCAAGCTCGTTACCGAAGCTTCAGGTGCTGTATGTGGAGAAAAAAAAGCGTGATGGTTTTATCAGAGCCAGACTGTCATCACGCCAGATGATGCCTGGTTTTATTACTAAACGTGAATTTTCTACTTAATTAGCTATTTTCATAATAAGTATTTGATTTATGTTTGATTTTAAGGTGTTTGGGGTACCACTCAATTCCATTTTTTCTCTTTTTTATTAAAACATACAAATATATGTTTCAAACAACGTTAAAAATACTATTACAATAAAGAATTAAGGTTAATATGCATCTGAATGAGGGTGTCAAATATGAATGAAATGACACTTTTTTTCACCTCTAAACTATTTAGTACAAAAAAGATATTTCACACACTTCATTAACTCATCCATACACAGCTTTTCATTGCTATGATGTTTTAAAAATAACAAAAAAAAAAAAAATGTTCATACAATTTCAATCCGCCCTACTGTATATCTTTATAATTATAAATTGCTAAGCTGTATTTCAACATTTTCCACACGCGCCGCCGCTGGCCGTTTCAGGTTCTACATACTTTTTTAGAGGATTCATAGCTATAACCATTTTGTTATATAATTTTGATCATAAGATTAAGCAAAATCATTTTTGTTTTCTGTTCTTATTCAAAGTGATTATAATTTTATAATTTATTATTTTAATTATTAACTACATAAATATCCCTTTAAGACCTAAGGTCTTTTAAATGCAACTTAAATTGCTCTGATATTTTTGTCGCCTTTAAAAGTGCTTGTACTTGTTTTCATTAATCCACCTTTCAAATGGTAAAAATTAAAAAAATACATATATTTCGATTATTTTTGCACAACTCACGAGCGATAATGTTTTGCGAAAAAAAACCGTTACCTTTTCAAGTCCCCAACTTTATGTACTTTACTTATTCATTATCGTGCAATATCTGAAGTGTCATTATTTTAGCCATTATATTTTGAATTGAAAGAATTTAATAAAATGGTGATAATATGATGAAAACAAATAAATTGATCTGTTAAGATTATCTCAAACGTCAATTAGTTAATTAAAAAAACAAACTTAAAAAAAAAAACTTATCGATGACGATACTTAGTTATCAATCTATTTTATCATTTTTATCTTCTTTTTTTTTTAATTTTAATTATATCATTTGTATTATATATATATCTTATTATGTTTTGTCTATATTTAAAACAAAAACAAAGGAAACTTACCTCGCTTATGGCCCACTCAAAAAGATAGGATCACTCAAAAATAATAAAAACACAATATCCAATCTCATTTTAAAATGTCACTTTAATTAAAAACGGGTACATATTTGTCCAAATTTTTAACAAAAAAAAAATGATTTTCATCAAAACTTTTGTCTTTATTTACCATACATTTTAAATGTTAATGTTTTCTTTTTTTGTTATAAGAAAAGGTACATATGTCATTTTAATATTTTTTTTAATGTTTGAGGAGTTTAAAAAATAAAAAACAAACACTTAATATTTTATGATAAATATTCTTTTTAATGTTTTTATTTTTTTTTTCTTGTATTTTTATTTATAACATCCATTTTTAACAATAAAATTTATTATTATTTTCATAAAATTTACGAATACTATAATATTTATTTTTTCGTTTTTATTCTATTATTTCCTTAAAAAATAATTAGCTAGTTTTTATATTTATATTTCTATTTTGTTTTGTTTTGTTTTTTTTTTGGACCAAAAAGATATCGGTTGTCAAGAAATTGTTATTATTTTTTAGTTTAAATATCTATTTTTGTATTTATTTTATATTTAAAAAAAATTTAAATATTAAATTTTCCGTATTTTTTGTTTCTTAATCGTGTACAAATTATGTTTGTTGTTTTTTGTTTGTTTGTCTTTAAAATAGAAATTCCTTTTTATTTTTCTATTTTTTGTTTTTCTTCTTTGTGGAAAATTGTTTCTCTTAGTTTTTGTTTTATTTCCGTCTATGTGTGACACAGACACCTCAAAAGGTCAATATAAATGTCAGTTAAAAAGAGATTTGGGTTCTCTAAATAACCATTTCCCACAATCAATCATTCGGTGAACTGTCACTTTCTTCTTGCAGGTCACACTCGCTGTCCTTACGTAAAGTTACTTTAGGCTGCTGATGGTGATGGTGGTCTACAACAGGATTGATTTTTTCTGGTGTCGCTGAGTTGACAGCGATAGTGATATTGCAACCGACACTTGTCGGTCGAATGCTTAGGTTCGGAGTTCGTGTCAACATGGAAGAGTAGCTAATAGCTGTAGCATTGCCGATGCCAATGCCACCAGCTCCCACGCCGCCGCCACCGCAGCCACTGTTGATATTGCCACCCCCAGCAAGCAAATTGCCATTGAAGAAGGGCGGCGGAGCTTGGGGAAGTCGTTCCAGAGAACACGGCAGTAGTGGTGTACTGTTCAAATGGGCTTTATTGTTGTTGTTGATATTAAAAACGCTGCTTTGTAGTTGTTGCATGGTGCAATCGCCTCCTTGATGGCTGTCAGCTGCCATTTGCTGTGGTGACAACTGCAAAGGATGCTCTTTTCGTTCTGTGGAGAAAGATAGATTTTAATTAGATCAAAAAAGTGTTTCTTGCTTTATTTGTAGATATATATATTTTTTAGTTATTTTTTTCCTTTTTGCAAATGAATATGGTTCGGGGGTGCTGTATCTGTATATCATTTTAATGAAACTAATTTGAAATTATTTTTTTCTTAACGCCAAGTGAAACTTTTAAGTGCCGTCGTGGTACGAGTACGGTAAGTAATATAGTTTTAAAACTTTTAACTACAAGGTGCTTCAAAAATGTGGTTGTATACATTACGTGAGTTTTTGAAAGTGAAATTGAAATTAATCATATAAATCTATTAATTTGTTTGTGTACTAATTTTTGTTTGCCTTTGTCGCTCTAGGCAATAGTTGCGGTTTTATTAGACAAAGTTTTTCACTTTTGCATATACTTACTCGGTTGCTGGGTTACGGACCGGTACAGCGCACACTTTCGAGAGTAAGTAGTACTCAAGTCTCTCATATTTCCTACTTAAGTGCAACTTACTCAGATTATGGAACTTAACGTTAATAAAAGATGGACAAACAGTCTGAAATATCAAAATGATAACTCCTCCAAATTATTCCTAAAAAAAATTAAATCAAATATGAATCCATTTTGCAACATTAGTAAAAATAAGGTAACAGCTTATCGAGATTGAAAAAAAAAACATCGACATCGAAAAATGTTGAGCAACCGCGATTTAAACTATGAAATCCCAGTTGAATTTTGTAGACTCAAATTCTTGTGACCATGAAAAAAAATTCATGACTGAATCAAACGAACTTGCTCTTGCGGCTTAATAATTTAAATGGATTAATATTTAAAATTATTAATATTTTGGTTGCTATTACTTTTCGCACTAAAAAAATAATAATAATACCTTAACCCCCATATTAATAAACGGAGCTAGCGGCGAGTTATCATTAACTCGTGGATAAGGAGTAAGCTTTCTGCCATTTACGAGCTAGCTTAACCAATAAGGAAAGTAAATTTACGTTTTAATTCACGAGTTATCTCTCAATCCATGCTTAATTGCTTGCTGGAGAGCTCGAAAACTACAGGTCAGTTAAACGCTGTTTTTATTAATATGGCTGTAAGGGTATTTTTAATTTTGTTAAACCAGAATTACACTCCCTGTCACATGTTTGAGGCCACTATTTTCACAACAGTTTTTTCTCGATAAATACCTGTAGGAAATATTTTTCCTGGACATTTTTGATACCTGTGAGTAGGTAAATCTATTTTGCAATAAAAAAGTATAAATTTTAAGGGGTAACTTAGAAATTCCATAGGAATTTCACAAATTATAAGAATAGACTGCAAAAATGGGGATACAAAAATGCGTCAATTGATTGAGGCCACTTGTAAATTCTTATAAAAAAATGAACAAAACTATGAAAATGTTTACTTTTTTTTTTTGTTTTTAAACATTAATGTAGTACGTTTTTGTCAATTAATAATGAATATGACCACCATTTTTTGAAATTAGCTCTATTAGAGGGTTTGAAATTAAATCATACAGTTTTTTGGAATAATCCAGTGAAATCTGGCTCCAAGCATCGCAGTTAGCTCCGACCAAGACGTCCTTATCTCCAAAATGTCTACCAGCATCAGAAACTTTTCGAGATAGCCAGGCCCAAACGTTTTCGAAGATGTTTGAGTCCGGTGAATAGGGTGGCCATGGTAAAAGTCCAACGTTTACTGACTGAATCCAGCTACCCTGGAAGTATGGATAGGGGCGTTATCTTGTTGGAATAGCCAAGGTTGAGGTTCAATATTATTCCTTAGCTTTGGAAATACTCGTTACAGCAGGCATTTGTAACTATTTCCGTTCATTGTTTTGGTTATAAACTCCAATTCAAATGTATCATAATAGTTGGTAGCTCCCCACACCATAACACCTAATGTATGACTGTGATATCTTGACAAAATAAATTCTTCTTTTCTTTAATCGTGAAAATAAAAGTTGTAACCACCGGGTCCGTCAAGATTAAACTTTTTTCTCGCATGAAAAGACAACCTTTTTCAATGCGTTTCTACAGGCAACATGCTTCCTGGCAAAATTTATCCGAAGTTCCTCATGTAGCTGCCGTAGAACCAGTTTCTTTTTGATTTTCATACTCTTGATGTACCACTGGTTTTAATTATTCTTAAAACCGTCGAAATACTGGCTGATTCCCCACTTTTTAACCTTATTTTAGGCTCTAATACTGTGGAATTTGAAGCTAACCGCTGAATGAGTTGCTTTTATCGGATTGTTATTGCTTGAGCTGTGCGTCCTTTTTGTTTTTTTTTCCATAGTTTTTAGTGTCTGCTAGATAATTGTTGACAATGGTCTTACTTCTGTTCGGTCTCCTATCTTTTTCTCGGCCTGAGAATCCCAGTTCCTTAAAAGCATCTATTGATTTTCTTTCTTCTATTGTCGACGTGTTTCCAGACCCCATTTTAACTTCAAATTTAATATAAAATATAGTTTTCTATCCTTTCTTAAATATTTTAAACTTTTGTTTGAAAAAAATCAGCGATGTTAACTTTTGCCAAGCTATTTTTGGAATGGCCTCAATCAAGTGACGCAACTTTTTATATCCATTTTTTGCAGTCCATTCACATAATTTGGGAAATTTCTATGAATTTTCCGAGTTAACTCTTTAACTTTATCTTTTTTTATTGCAAAATATATTTACCTATTCAACGTATCTAAAATTTCCAGGAAAAATATTGCTTACAGGTATTTATCGAGAAAAAACTTGTATGAAAATAGTGGCCTCAAACAAGTGACAGGGAGTGTATATATGTAAACCAGAGTGTTTTGATAAGTCGAATTTTGAAAGTCCAGTCAGAAAAATACTTGCAAACATGCGAACTTTATCCACCTTAGTGCATAGTTATTGAGAATTTGCGTACGCATATCTAGATATAAATCTTATTATTAAATTGACCACAGCCCTGCTGTTGGTCTACTGTTTGGTTAACATGGCATACACCAATTTAACGTGCACAAATAGAGATGCCCGTAGCGTAATGGTTAGTGCGTTCGACTGTCACGCCAGAGGTCTGGGTTCACTTCCAAACCTCGTCCACCTAAGAACTAAAACGTTTTTTTTTTAGGGCTACTGCCTCTTGCGAGAAATTGACAAATCCTCCAAGAGTATCACTCCTCATAAATAAGTGCTTCTCGTCTAGCCGTTCGGATTCGGCATATAATTATAGGTCCTTTCCATTCCTGTTGACAGGCGCCCTGGTTCTTCACGAGCCGTCGGTCGCGCCACCCAATTTATTTATTTTATTTATTTTTTTTCTTAAATAGAGATGCATTCATTTTTTTTAAATAAAATAAAATAAAATAAAATAAAAAAGTGCGTATACGCCCGAGTGTTTATCTTTGTTTTTAGAGAAAATGAAAATACCTACGGCATCATTTTTTTTTCTTGCAGGGTGAATCAGTTCATTATATTACTTTGTTAAAACTTAACCAATATAATATTGTCATTCTGCTATGTAATAAAAAAATTTATTAGTATCTGGTCCAGATTTAATTATTTTGTTTTTTGACATACAAAAATATTTTGTGAATACTCAGGAAATATAAAATACAGAATTCCTTTATAATAATTTGAGGGGAGCGGGCCATTATACTGTTCTTGAAAATTCTGTATGACAAAATTCTATGTGGTCAAAATACTGTAAGACCATAATAATGTATGTCATTATACTGTAAATACAAAATTCTGTTTGTCAAAATACTGTATGAACAAAATACTGACTTGCTAAATTCTGTTTTGTAAAATGCTATAAGGCAAAATACAGTATTTTTAATACTGTTTTTTTTTTTTTAAGAAATTTCCTTAAAAAACAAATGTACCTTATATAATACTAGTTTTGAATATAATTGTGTTGTGTTTACTGACAATCAAATCATAACTACAAATATAATTATGTTAGTTAGAAAATATATATGTATGTAAATCCTGAGAAACTTTTCTGAAAGATAAACAAATACAGGGTGTCCGCCGGGAAGGTACTACTACTTTGTTTTGCTGCCATTTTGGTAAACATTAGTCTTGGCAGTTTATATTTGGCAGTCGTAAAGTAGACACGTGGCAAATTTATTATGAAAAAAAATTCGATAGACCAACGTGTTTTAATCGTTAAAACATTTTATCAAAATCAATCATCGATTACTATGACGATGAGAAAGTTACGTGAAATTTTCGAGAGAAACAACGAGCCAAAAAAACGCACGAAAGAGGGTCTGTAGTTGATAGGCCCAAGCATAGACAACAACGTACTGCAAGATCGGCTGAAAACAATACTGCTGCTCAAGGAAGTGTTCAAAATAATCCATCAACCCCAATTCGCCGCCGTGCTCAGGAGCTTGGTCTTCAAAGAACAACTTTGGCCACAATTTTACACAAGGATTTGCATTTGTTTCCATTAAAGATTCTGTTGACACAAGAGCTTCTTCCACAAGACTATTTACGCCGCCGCACTTATGCCAATAAGATGTAACAGCTAGCCCATGACAACCCCGATTTTCATGAAAAAATCATAATGAGTGACGAGGCACATTTTCATTTGAATGGATATGTTAATAAACAGAATAGTCGGTTCTAGGCAATGGAAAACCCCCAAATTATTAATCAGTCACCTCTGCATCCATTAAAAGTAAGAATCTGGTGTGCAATTCGATCAGGAGGAATCATTGGAACTTACTTCTTGAAAATGAAAACGGCGTAACGGTAACTGTGAATGGGGAGCGATATCGTGATATGATTGAAAACTTTTTAACGCCACACTTGCATGCTTTGGGCTTGATTAAAATGTGGTATCAACAAGACGGTGTCGCATCGCAAACAGCCAGTATTACAATGGAATTACTGCGAGACCTCTTTCCACAACAAGTTATTTCAAGAAATGGTGATGTTGATTGGCCTCCACGGTCGCCTGATTTGACTGCTCCGGACTTCTTTTTGTGGGGATATCTGAAAAGCAAGGTTTATGCAAACAAACCAGAGCTTGAGCAACTCAAACAAAATATTCGCGATGAAATTAATGAAATACCGCGTGAAATGTGTGAGAATGTAATGAAAAATGTGCTCAAAAGGGCTCGTGAGACTAACAGAGGCGGACATTTACCTGACATCGTATTCCATACACATTTGCCGACATTAAATAAATCATTTATCAATATAAGATCCATTCTCTGTCATTTAATCAAAAAGTATAAACAAACAAAGTAGTATACTTTATACCTTCCCGGCGGACGCCTTGTGTGCTGTGTAGTATGTGATAATAGTGTTTCTTTGAACTTGAGGTTAATGAATGAATAATTTCCTTGAACCTGCGAAGCAAGCCACCCAAGGTACTGTGATGGTGGTAGAGGGGACCCTTACATATAACATACTCCAAGTCCCCAGCCCAGGGCCACAAGCTTTAGACAGGAGAGGGGGGTAAAGGTCCCTTTTTGTAGTTTTCTTCAATATTTGGGAAACTAATCTTAATAGAGGCAAAGTCAATACAACAAAGTGAAAGAAAATTAAGTTCCCTTCCAATAAAATTAAATTTTATAGTATTATAAAAGTAAACTAATTTGCAAACATTAAATTTCTAAGTAAATACATTTTTTTTTAAAGTTTTTTTTTCGATATTTTACTCCCGCATCTCTATTGCTTCTAGCAAAGCTATGAGCATAATTTTAATTGGAAGGGAATTTAATTTTCTTTCACTTTGTCGTATTGACTTTGCCTCTATTAAGATAATTTTCCCAAATATTGAAGAAAACTACAAAAGGGGACCCTTACCCACCTCTCCTGTCTAAAGTTTGCGACCCTGAGATGGGGACTTAGTATGTTATAGCGCCATCACAGTTGCTTGGGTGGCTTGCTTCGCAGGTTCAAAGAAATAATTCATTCATTAACCTCATTCAGTACCTCAAGTAATAATAACAAAAATTTAAAAAAAAATAAAAATAAAATGTCGTCGTAACTTTCAATTTTCTCAAAAACTAGGAGACATAGAACCATTTAGTTTTTAATTAAGAATTAATAGGAGTAGTGAACAATAAAAAGCAATTCTGCATTTTAATTTTCACAATTTAAATAAAAAAAAAACAAAAACGAAATTTGGAAAGTTTTTTTTTTTTTATTTTGAGTTTGAAAGTAATTTTTGCAAAAACTATGGACATCATTAACTTGGTTTGGATACAAAATAAGAGAACAGAATTCTGGCATTCAAAAAAAGAAATTTTTTTGTTGTAAGTGTTGCCGTTGTTTTTAAGTATTTTTTTTTTTAACAAATGCCTCACCTCCCTAAAGAGGGGGAAAGAGATCCCCCTTCTACGGTAAAAATTGCTTGTTTTGTTCTCCTTTAAAGAAAAACGTTATCATTTTTTGGTGCCGTACGAAACCAACTCTTGCTGATTAAATTTAGCTTAATTTTGCATACACCAACTTTTTCATATAGTTTTGGATGTATAAAAAAAAAGAAATTATAACTTCACTCTCAGCCTCACAACATGATGGAATAACAAGGAATTAATGTGTATTTATCATTTTGTTTTTTCCAGGTAAATTGGTCAGCAAACATTCAATATCGAAGATAATAACATGTTTTTTAAGATTTGTTGATTTTTCTACACCCCGCATCTCCCTTATTAATTGATCCTAGCAAAAATATGTATATATTTTTTATAGACAATTTAATTGTCTCTAATATTGTAGTATACACTTTTCCACTAGTATGCTAGGTTGTGGAAATATTCACGAAAATCTTAAAAGGGGCACCTTTAACCTCCCTTCCTGAGTTTAGCTCGCGGCCCTGGGCTGGGGACTTTGGGTATGTTATACCTAGGGGTAACCCCTACCATATACAAAAATAATCCAGAGAACACTGTTTTTTTCATTTATTTTATAATTTTGAGTTTTCGTTGACTGTCCTTATGGTAAATCTATAACCTTTATTTCGTTTCACGCAACAGTCTTTATTTTCTCTATCATACTTAAACTTCGTTAATTCCAATTCTTCAAGTTTCTCTGCCTTAATTTAATATCTACTATTTAATTTCGAAGGTCTCATTTAAATCTTAATCAATGTTATTATATCCTCGCCAGCTAGAACTTAAAGTTCTCTTTTCCTCATACATCAAAGTCATTAAATCCCTAACATTCAAAATAAAAAAAAAAAAATAATAAATATCAAACAGCTAACAATTTTTAAAACAACTTTCCTCATTAAATTATCGCCACATTTCATCTTCCACGGTTTTTCATTACACCTATCAAAACTTTGTCGTCCTTTGTCCTTTTTTGTTCATGTGGTTCATAATTTGTTTTTCTTTCTTTCATCAGACGTGACATTTGAAGCACCCTGTAGTCATATCATCTCCACATTTAAAAACCAACAAAAAATAAATACATATTACAAACTTTTCAAAGTTGGATGAATGTACATTGATATGAAAAAATAAAATTAAAAAAAAAAAAAAATTCATATGGTGACAAACTACGAATATCCTTTATGGCGTTTGTTCAAACTCTGATGAGTGTTCAAAAGTGAAAACTGAAAAATTAAAAGGACATCTCTGACAACCGCCAGTCAGTTTCCATATACAATTCATATGAATTTAATCTCTCCAAACCATCCTGAATTATATTCTGTAGGATAGGTATGTAAGTTTTACCTCTCCATGTTTGAGGTGGTGGTGGAACCACACAACACCATTCCCCCTCCCAAAACCACCCTCACCCATCAGCCCTGTGAGAAAAAAGTAAAGTTTATTTTTAAATTGGAAAACACATCTTACCCAAGGGTGCTAGGAGCTTTGGTTGCAGTGGCAGCATAAAGTCATGTCCGGTTGTTGCCGCCCTCGGTTGAAGACTTTGTACTGGTGGCACACTCAAGTAATCAGCTGTGAAAAATAAAATAACCAACAAAAAAAAAAATAAAAAAAAAATAAAAAAAAATGAAAAATTCCCACCGGGGAATATGGAAGAGAAAAGAGAAAGTGGTGCAATGGAAAACACCAGGAAAATCAGTTTCAATTAAAGGTGCACAAACATAGATATGATTTTTTTTTGGTAATCTAAAACTATGAGTACGAGCTGTAAAAGTATAAATTTTATTTTATTTTTTTTTCTCGCCAAGTTAAGTATATTTAATTGTTGTGGTATAAGTGTTAAGTATAGTTAGTGGTAAGTAATGATGTATAATATTGATTCACATTATGTATGCAATATATTTTATAAAATAAAAAGTAAGGTTGATGCAAGAGGGCTGAAATGTCCTCCAAGTTGGCGTAGCAAATTCAGCGCAGCAAGTTATTGTTGTTTTATGATTTAATGCATTTGTTTAAAGACAAATCGGTTGACTCCTAATTTTTCGTCGTCTTAATCCTTAACCATATTAATAAACGAAGCTATCTTTAACTCGTGGATTAGGAGTAAGATTTCTGCCACTTAAGAGCTAGCTAAACCACCAAGGAAGGTATATTTATCTGTCCTAGTTAATCCTTCGCTAAACTACCTTCCTCAGTGGTTTAGCTAGCTCTTAAGTGGCAGAAATATTACTCCTAATCCGCGAGTTAAAGATAACTCGCCGCTAGCTTCGCTTATTAATATGGAGGTAACTGTCTTTTTTTAATAACGTGCACACACTAAATGGGCTTTAACTACACCCAAAATGCCAAAACATAGTGTGAGTGCTAGGAAAATACGGAAGGCTTCAAAAAGAAATTAAATAAACACATTTGAGCTGAAATTCAGAATATTTAAATGAATCGAATAGCGTAAATAGGTTCAACATTCGTAGAGTGCGGTTTAAGAACGAATCTCTACACTTAAAAATATGCTTCAAGTTAAAATGTCAGGTTAAAATTGGCGCGAATTTCTAGAATAGCTAGTTTTACCTGCGGAGAAATTGCTTCCAAGCAGGAATTCTTTAAGGCCAGTTTTACAGTGCAAATTTACCGGAATAAGTTGCACCTAAAATTGGTACTTTATGGTTATTTTCGTCTGATTCTGTGTGAGTCATACTAAAGTGCCAAATATGGAGAACTTAAGTGTTACTTATTCGTAGTAGCTCGTAGCGTAATGGTTAGTGCGTTCAACTGTCACGCTGGAGGTTCGCTTCCCAGCCTCGTCCACCTAAAAACTAAAAAGTTTTTTTCAGGGCTACTGGCTCTTGCGAGGAATTGACAAATCCTCCAAGAGTATTACTTGTCACGAATAAGTGCTTCTCGTCTAGAAGCCGAGTTGTGAGTTGTTAGTCACTAGGCCCTGGTTCTTCATAAGCCGTTGTGCCACCCGATTTATTTATTTTATAAGTGTTACTTATTTAGGTAAGTGTGCACTGTCTTTTGTATTCCATTTTACGCACCTAAGTGCCACTTTAAAGTTTCTAGAATTTCATCATTCGTTTGAAAGAGAATTATCAAATCATGAATATTGGATATTAGAAATCAATTTTTAGACAATAATATTGATAATTTTATTGCGATTAAAACACTATTGACGTGTTTTGCTGATGTATGCCACTTTCTCCAACTTAGAGGACAGAGGGTTGACAAAAGAAAGGTCTTAAAATATTCAAAATCGAAGAAAAAAGACGATCATATAAAAAAAAGAGAAGCATTTTCTGATTATGATTTTTTTTAGTTATTTTATTTCAATAATTAGCCGAATGAATAAAATTTCATAAAAAGGTACACCACACTGCACACTGAGGTATTTAATTTCATGCCTTTTATTTTGGTTGTCTATCGTCTATATCACGATGATAATCGTGAATAAAAACTTTCTTATTAAATTGGTTGAGAAGTATCATTCGTAGAAAACAAATGCAAATACATACAAAAACATAAATATTTTATTAAAGGATAAAAGGGATTAAGGATCAACGAAATGTGGTTTATTTACAAATTGTTTTATTTTGTTGTTTAAATTCATATTTATTTATTTATTTCATTTACCAAACTTACTCTCTCAAACTATACAAACAACTTTAAACCTAAAATTAACGGGTTTTTATGAAAAACAACAATGTAAATATGTACAAATTTTATTAAAATTTAAATATTTTTCAAACATGTTTCCCTAAGAGCCAGTTTCTGGGACTTTTATCGACTTAAATTTGAAATGTCGTAAATTCTCGATCGACTTAAATAGTGTGGCAATATGAAATTTCGACTTGCCAAGATTTCGACTGGCTTGAAAAAAGTCGAGCAAGATATCAATTTACGAAGTTGCGACTTTTAAAATATCGACTCCAATTGATTTGTATAATCGCCACAGGAAAATATGTTGAATGGTGATTGAAGACGATGCGAAACCAGCCAGAAAAAGTGACATTTTGATAGTCGACATTTTTAAACTGATTATGATGTTAACAACTTTACCATAATCTGTTCAAAATGTCGTTAAATGTTGAATATCAAAATATCGACCATTAAAATGTCGACTGTAAAAATCTTGTTCAAAATGAACGTCAACATTTCGAAAAACATTTAAAAAAAATGAACCAAGTTTTTTTTTCGATATTTTGATCATTCGGTCTTTTAACTAGTCCACATTTTTTCTCGTTTTTATTATGAATGTCGATTTTATGGAGTAGATATTTTGAAAGTTGAAAGATCTTACCTCAGTTTTGAGTGCTGAAGGCTATGATTTAAGTTAGGTTTAGTTAAGCCTGCAAATTGACTGAAAGTTTAACTACAAAAAGGGGATGTTCTCACACAAAACAACTGAACCTTTATAGAATAATTTCACTACACCTGCAGCATGAAATAATAATGATGTATATTTTTTCAACACGGAATTCATAGTTTTTTTTTAAAGAGTAGGGTCAAAATTTTCAATGTGCCAAATCTATGTTCAATATGACGATTCTCGTCTTCCGATGGTTGGTCCTAATTATTTATGTTTTCTATTTTTTTTTGAAGCATCAATTGACAGAATTTTTTATTGACATCTAATAGTTTTTAAAAGATTGAACTACATTAATACAAAATTCAGTGGATCTGGTTATTGATTTAGTTTGTCCCCCCCCCCCCTGATCGAAAACCGCTTTTCATCCTGGCCTATTTTGGTGTAAACCTCGTCCACTTAAAAAAACTTAAAAGTTTTTTTCAGGGCTACTGCCTATTGCGAGGAATTGAAAAATACTCCAAGAGTATCAATTGTCATTAATAAGTGCTTCTCGTCTAGCCGTTCGGATTCGGCATAGAATTGAAGGTCCCTTCCATTCATGTCAACACGCGCACACAGGAATGGTTGCGAGTTGATAGTCACTAGGCCCTGGTTTTTTACGAGCCGATGCGCCACCCAATTTATTTATTTTTTTATTTATTTATTATGTCGAGACAAAGTTAACCGCAGATTCCCGGGATTGGAAAACGTGCTACCTGGATGCCATTTTTCGATATCTATCTGAAGTTAGAACTTCATGAATTTGATAAATATTTGTAATTTGTATTATTTGGAAAAGAAGGAAAATAATAAAAGTATTTTTGTTTGAACTCTTTCCATACCAACAGCCACCACAGAGGTAAAGATCGAAGTGGGTTATTTTTCAGAGGTACCGTGTTTCCCTGAAGATAATTGTTCAGGTTGTTTCCAATTTATTGAAAATATTGTATTGGTCACTGTGGCGTATACGTATTATTTTATTGTATTATCTTACAAACATTTTATAATTTTTGCAACGAAGAGTGTAGGCTTGGTAGATCTTTTGAGATTGACTATACGTGAAAAGCAAAAATAAATACAGAGGAGTTTAAAAATAACGCAAAGCAGGAAGAAAAACTAAAATGCGACAACGTCGTCGTCGTGCCGACCGTGCCGCGGTTGTAAGATTGGACGCCATCGTGCACGGAAATTATATCTACAAAGAAAAAGAATTTTCATCCTCAGAAGATGTAAATTCAAACAGAAAAAAGAAACTACCAAATTTTAGCAATAATGGCAGTCCCTAGTCCAGCACCCTCGTTAATTGGAGCCAAAAATTCGCTCTAACATCTTTTTCTCAGAAATCTTTTTTTAAGTCCCAGAAATCTGAGTTTAAGTTAGTCCCGATATAGCAAATGGTATTCAATTTGAATGTGAAGTCCCTTCTAAGAAATTCATATCCTTAATCATTTACTTATCTTTACAGAATTATCATAAATTTCCAAGAGCCAAGTTTGGTAGATGAAATAAACTGATTTATTAACTAAGTAACAGTAACAGTTTGAGGATTAGAAAATAGACAAGAATTATTATAAAATTACTCGTATATGCAATGCAAACTTATTTATGCATGCATGTGGATGAAACAAAAAAAAACAAAAAAATTCAGTAAACATTCTCTATTCAATCGAAATAACAACTTTGTGTTGGGATAGGATTAGATTCAACAATTTTTTTTTGTTGTTTAATTAATGACATTCACAGTATCTATCGATTTACAAGAGGTACGAGTATTTTATAGGTTAAAAATGTAGGTAACATGTAATTCATAATAAATGGAGAATAATTTATACACATTATTTGCTGACTGACCAGATGTAATAGGTAGATAGAAATTATAATAATATGAGATAGGTACACATAAATGTAGGTACTTGTTATCTGTTTGACCAGATGTTCCCTACAGAGTGGACAGTGAACTATCATTTAAAAGTTGTCAAGTGAGTTGAAATTGTAATAATCTTCCCCTGAGAAATCGCGATATTTTTTCAAAGTTGTTTCTAGTTATTAACGAAATAGATAAAGAAATGTATATATTTAATAAAAAAAAGGGTGTTTTTTTATATTTAAGTCGGTAGGTATAAATTATAAACAAAACCCAATCAGTATTATCTTAGGAGATTGAACTGATTAATTAATGGAGTTTTTCTTTGTTAATTGTATAATGTATCTATTAGGGTGTGCCTTATATCAGGCAAAAAATGAAAATTGTTATTTTTGACCGTCCCAACCCACTATTTTGTTCCTTTAAATGAAAAAAAAAATTATCTGAAAGTTTTATAAAATTGAACAATATTTAGAGGTCGCTACCGGCAATTTAATATTACAGGTTGCTCCATTACATCGTAAATTTGTGAAACTTATTATAAAAAACAAAAGTGAAAGTTTCGGTAACAGATTTTAATTTATTTATTTAATAAACATGCAAACATAAAAGATAAATATAAAAATGATGATTTTTTCATCTCATCAATATAGATTTCTTTTTGTCAGGATTTTTCTTTCTGTAATCTTTAACTGCCAATAAGAGAAACTGCTTCTCTTCTTCATTGTTAGTGTGTAGCTGGTTGTACTCATCCATGAGCTTTACTCCTCTCTCAGCGATGTCGTTGACCACTCTTATATATCGTACTAAATGTTTTATTTTATTGTCTGGCTCGTTTTTGGGCCACTCATCCACATCTTAAGTCAAGAACTCCGACGAAAATGCAGTGATATTAACCGATGCGTATTTGAGCTAACAAAATCTCAATCCTTTTGACTGAATATTAGCAATATCCACCGTTAATCGCTTTAAGAGATTCTCTACTCCTTATGTTTCGAGGGCCATTTTCCATTTTCTTTTTTGTTTCATTGGAAACTCATTCATCGTAAAATCCAAAAGCCACAAGTTCTTCCAACAAGTACCAGAGATGCACCAGGAACTTTTGGAGAGCTACTTTTAAAATAACTTCATTTATTTTGTTGAAGCTTTCAAGATTTTTGAGAAGTTCCAGATCATTTCGTGGAGCTGACGTCGAATCAGAAGAAGTTATCCAGGTCCTTACATAGGTTCGCACAACAAATAGGCAAATATCACGAATTCCTTGTTGTTCCCTATTTGTAAGTTTGAACTGAATGCGAAACATCCATGTTTTAAGGAAGTAGATAGCTTTCGACATCCATCTAGCACAGTGCAGTCCAGCTGGAGCTTTAAATGACATTTTTTTCTCAGAAACTCCGCCCAAGAAAATAACTGTTAGTTCCAGAAGTTCCTTTTGTAGCCATATCGTGGCTGGAACTTTTTGATTTAAGATTTAGAAAAGGCAATAATTTCTTCCTTGATTTCAATAATTGCGGCTGCGAACATTTCATTAGACAAGGCTGTTTCGTATTTTTGTCGATCGATGTTGGGCCAATGCTTTTTGAAACTTTTAAAAATAAGAATTGATCTCGTGACCATTTCTTCCAACATGATCTCATGGATGTGGTGACGGCATGCCAACCACAGCAAGACCTTGTCCATTTTTTGTTCAAGAAGAAGGCATGCCCCATTTGTTCTTCCGTATTGACTGATGTTATGGAAAAACCTGAGCACTTAGCTTTATCTCCAATTCCCCATACAATAGCTGCGTCATAAACTACATTTGCGACAGTCTCACCTGTCACAAAATTTCGAAGGGAGTTTACTCCTATAAGCATTCGATTGCACTGAATTTTTTGTCGAAGACGTGAAATTTTTTTCAGGTCACGCAATATTTTTGCGGGTAGGTACACGACATTTTTTTCGGAGTAGGTTCCGGATACTATTAAAAATTCCAGGGAATTAAAAAATTCCAAGGGATACGGAATTCTTAGAAGATGATTCAAACCAGTATAGTTGTTGCTACTTGGGCTGAACAGGTAAATTTTCAAAGCCAGGTAGCGACCCCTAAATTTTATGCGATTTGAAAAACTTTTTTTGGCAATTTTTTTTTCATGAGAAAGAACCAGTTGAAGGTTTGGGAGAACGTAATTTCAAAAGTTTCAAAATAAGGCGCACCCTAGTATCTATACGTTTTAATTTTTTTATCAATGAAGAAGATTATTTCTAAGAAATTTAGGATTTTGTATTAATTTCATTTTGACAGAAATATGATGTACAGCTGCGGTAAACAAATAGCATCATGATAAGATAGATTTTTGTTTTAATCAGACAAAATTAAATAAATCCATACCAGCAATTTTTAAAATATCAATAAATACAATTAACTAAAAAGAATGGGTTCAGAAAAAGATTTTCAAAATGTATTCATTTATTTCGAAAATATTTAAGATGTTTCACTTTAACTTAGGAAAAGTAAAAAAAAATAGCACCTCAAATTTATATTTGATTCAAAAGTTAAAAATACTAGGCAAAATAAAAGATTTCATTTATAATTATAAATAATAAGCGGACAGTAGTACAATGCACTAAAATTAATATTTCGTCGCATATCGTTTGTTGGCAATAAAGGCCTTACAACGTCTTGGCATTGAGTTAATCAAATCCTGGCACCTCTTGACTGGAATTTCATTCCAGAAGGTTTCCACTGCAGCCTAAAGTGTTTCATTGGTGATCGGTTTTATAATAGAAACAGCTTTTTTGACATCAGCCCAGAGGTTCTCAATTGGATGATTGAGGTCGGGCGACTGTGGCTGGCCAATTCATGACGCTTACCGAATGATCCCCAAACCACTTTCTTACTTTCTTCCTGGTATGTTTGGGGTCGTTGTCCTGCTGGAATACCCTTAATAACGGCATTTGTTCTCCTGCGTAAGGCATCATCACTTTTTCAAGAATATCAACATAGACGTGTTGATCCATGATGGTTTTAATGCAATGTATAGGGCCAATCCCATAGTACGAAAAACAAGCCCATGCAATTATGCTTGAACCTCCATGTGTAACCATTTAAGTCGTGAATTTTGGGTTATATTCTGCATTCAGAGGTCTCCTTATGTAAGAACGAGAACCTTTGCAGCTAAACAATACGATCTTACTCTCGTCTGTACGAAAAATATTTCTCCATCTTTCTTCTGACAAGTTCAAATGTCGTTTTGCAAAATGAATTCGTCTTGTTGCATGCTTAGCAGTTAAAAGAGGGACTTTACAAGCCTTCAAATTGTGTTCCCTAAGTCGGCTGCGAACAGTTTCAACACTTGCAGCAATATTCAGTTCCTTTCTTAGCTCTGTTGCAGGTTTAAACGGGTCCTTCTTACTTTCTCGGATTAAACGTTGGAAGAGTAATGGCGACATGGCGTGTTTTCGTTCACGAGTTTCAATTTTTGGAACAAATGTTATTGCATTACGTACCGTTTTGTTATTATAAACCAACTAAACGCCTACCTTCTGCATAAGTTTTGCCCTCTGCAACCATTCTTTTAATAATATCACGGTTTTCGGCACTATAAAATGCTTTGTGCGGCCCATATTATTTTATCAGTTTTTTTGTCGCGAAAATCACTCACATAATTTGTTGATGTTTTCTTTTGAAAAATTAAACATAAAGGGGCATATTCATAGTCATTTTAGAGCTGGGTCTAAGTTAAACATAGGTTTACTTGAATTATCGAACGTTGATTTAATTTTTTTAAGTTTATCGTTTCAAAATATTTGAAGCTATGTGTGTAGAATACCAAGCTAATTACCTAATAAAAATATAAAACCAACAATTTGTAATTAAAATCATTCTGTATTCATTGAGCCAAAATTGTCTTAAACTGTAGTTTAGTTAAACCGGGGTCTATCTGCGACTATGAATATGCCCCAAAGACTTTGTTCTAACAGAAAAGTAAGAGCAGTGCTATTATTTTTATCGTACAAAATGGCAATTCTCTCTTAAAATTCCTTTACAAAAAATGAACCGTTATCATTTTGATGTCATTGATCTTACTTTTAGAAAGTGGCCAATCAAGCAATAGTAAATAACAGTAGAAGCGAAGAAAATTCTCTCCAGTTGGTGTTTTTTTTATAATAATTAAACTTTTTAGTGGCGGTGCTATTTTTTTACCGACACTGTTTATAAAATTAGAAACAAATTTGCGTTAGAAAAGATTTTAAGATTAAGAGTTTTTGTTTATTATTTGATTAGTTCATACTCGCACAATGATATTTCATTTTGCTTTAATCAAAATTATTTATTATTGAAATTGAAATTTACTTTATCACTTTGATTTGCACTTTGGAGTAGTTAAACGTTTTATGACGATAAGCTGCTTAGAAATGTTTTTTTTTTTCTATTTATTTTTCGTTTGTTTTGATTATATATTTGTGTGACAGTTGTTAGCAGTAGACATAATATGTCTCCCATGAAAAGTGCCACACCTCTCCGTAGAAGATAACTTACATTGTTTGATGTGAGCATTTTTCAGTATAAATTGTGAAGTGGTACTTAAATATTGTTACGAAAATTAGAATATACTACTTTGTAATTTTATACTTTGCCGTTGATATAATTTTTGATTGAAGAACCTTATGATTTTGTCATTAAAAAGGATTCGATTTATTTCAATCATGGATAATAAAACTTTAAACCTTGTTGTTAATTTTATCAAACCTGTTTTATTTAACACTGGTGTCAGAAGTAAAGATGGTTAAATTCGGTCAGCTAAAAGTAGAAGACCTTAAGAAACAATTGACCAAGTTTAACAAGCCTACAACTGGGAGCAAAGCTGAATTACAAATACGCTTGCAGACTGCTATATTGGAACAAGACCTCGATGTGGAAAGTATGGATTTTCCAGAAAACTCAAAGGAACTAGCATCGGAAGAGATTGAGGAAACAGAAAACCCCAAAGAACCCGGTATGCAAAATTTGGCACAGCTTTTAAGGGAAATGGAGAAGCGAATGGAAAGAAATTTTGAAAATGCTCTAGTAAGATTTGGTAGTCAATTTAATTCTCTTGAGCAGGGTGTACGAGGTTGCGATGCTAAATTTGGCGAACTTGAAAAGAGGACCAATGAAAAGCTGAGTCAACTAGGAACGGAAACAGAGCAGGAGATATCACAAATGAGGGAAGAGATCTCCCGATTGAAGTCTGCACCCGTTGGGGTTTCTTCAGCAACATTTAAGGCTCCCATTTATGACGGATCTTCAAGTTTTGCTGTTTTCAAGTTGCAATTTGAAACCACTTCACAAAGAAACCGCTGGAGCGAAGAAGACCGTACATCTGCGCTAATAATTTCTCTGAAGGGTGCTGCTGCTGATATATTACAAACTCTACCAACGGAAGAACAGAGAAAATATTCTGCACTAATGCAAGCTTTGCATCGGCGATATAGCAACGACCATATGCGACAAGTCCATCGCCTGGAACTGAAGGCTCGTTCTCAACAAAAAGTTCAAAGCCTTCAAACCTTCGCAGGGGAGATTGAGCGCCTTGCTCAAATGGCATATGCAGATGCTACTCCAGAATTCATCGAAAGAATTAAAATTGAAGCTTTTGTTGACGGCATCCGAGATTTGGAGACTAAACGAGCTACAATAGCGTCACCCAAACCATCCTTTCCAGAGACAGTTAGCTTAGCGCTCTCCCATGAAACAGCAGCTATAGTTTGTAGACCGAACTTTCAAGGCAGACAACTACAAATAGAGGATACAACGTCCACCTATGACGTTATGTGCCAAGCTGTACGATCTGTAATCGAAGAGCTGAAAGGAGATCCCGGTTTCAAAGGTAAATGTTTTAGTTGTGGTAAAATTGGCCACATGGCCCGAAATTGTAAGGTTCGTGGCAAACAGTATCCGAAATACACAGAAGGAGATCTTCAGAAAAATTTAAACTAAAAGATACCAATTTAGAGGGGCTTGAATTGGTTTTAGAGACACGTTGCCCCAAAGTTATAATTTCAAAAATGTCTCGTACCGCAAATAGCTTGACAGTAATGGGTGTTCTTGGAAAGAAAAGAGCTATCATCACTATTGACACGGGGGCATCGCATTCTATCGTAAGAAAAGACTTGGCGTTGGAATTGCAACCATTTAATGCGATGAAACTTACAACTGTGACTGGTGAAAGTGCTCCAATATTAGGTACAACTCTGCAAAGTATTTCTTTGGGCTCGATCACTGCGGAACATGAGTTTATTGTGGCAGAAATTGTAGATGAAGTGATTCTTGGCCTGGATTTTATGTTGCAACACGGAGTTAAGATAGATCTAGAACATTGTATCTTGAAGTATCAAAATTCGGAAATACTACTTCAAGTAGAAAATGGAAAAGCTACGACCATTCAACAAATCATCGTTAGTGAAGACATCTGCATCAACCCATATTCCGAGGCAATCGTTTGGGGAAAGCTTCAAGAAGACGAAGGCAAAAATAATTTATGGATTGTAGAATCTCTTGAAAAAAATCAAATTAATGATTTAATTGTTGGAAAAACGTTGGTAAGACCCAATCATGTATCACAAATTCCAATAAGAGTGCTTAATTTGGCAGATTCAACCAAAACACTAAAGAAAGGGACAGCCATTGGAAAAGGGGAGGAGGTCACTACTGTCGTTAGTTGTGAATTTGAATCTGATGATGAACTACATGCCAGGCAGAAGAGTAGAGACGCTATTAATTTGATGCAAATGGACATTGAGGAGATTTCAACGCAAGAACAGAAGCAAGCTAAAGAATTGGTTGAGAAGTTCTTCAGTATATTTTCATCGGATTCGAAAGTGCCAGGATGCACATCAAAAGTAAAACATCGCATAAATACAGGAAATGCTCAACCAATTCGTCAGACCCCTCGTCGAATGCCTCTTGCAAGAAGAGATGAAGTTCGCAAGCTTATTGAACAAATGCAGAAAGATCATGTCATTGAGCCATCTGAGAGTCCATGGTCTTCTCCAGTAGTCCTAGTGCAGAAAAAGGATGGAAACAAAAGGTTCTGTGTTGACTATCGAAAACTTAATGGTTTGACGAAGAAGGATAGTTTTCCTTTACCAAGAATCGATGACACTTTGGACACACTGGGTGATGCAAAATGGTTTTCCACACTGGACTTGAAGAGCGGCTACTGGCAGGTTGAGATCTCGGAAGAAGATAAAGAAAAGACGGCTTTCAGTGATGGCAATGGCTTGTGGCAGTTCCGTGTTATGCCATTTGGGCTTTGTAATGCTCCTGCAACCTTTGAGCGTCTAATGGAACGAGTTTTGGCTGGACTTCATTGGAAAACTTGTCTTGTCTACTTAGACGACATAATTGTTATTGGACAGAACTTCAAGGAACATATACAAAACCTGGAGCAAGTTTTCCAAAGAATACAAAATGCGGGATTGAAGTTAAATCCGAAGAAATGTTCTCTTTTTAGGAAAGAAGTCAATTACTTAGGACATAGAATAACGTCAGAAGGAGTTCAGACTGATGAAGAAAAGGTAAAAGCAGTTTCTCATTGGCCAAGACCTAAGAATCTTCATGAATTGCGAAGTTTTCTTGGACTATGCACGTACTATAGACGCTTTGTTCCAAACTTTGCGACCGTGGCATCAAGTCTTCATGAGCTAACTCGAAAAGACAGGAGATTTGAATGGACAACAAAGCAGGAGGAAGCGTTCTTCGATTTGAAAAACCTTATGTGTTCAGCACCTACCTTATCGTATCCAATTCCAGGTAAGAAGTTTATACTGGACACAGATGCTAGCAATGTCGGTATCGGAGGGGTTCTATCACAAGACATCGATGGCCAAGAAAAAGTTGTTGGATATTTTAGTAAAACGTTGGAAAAATCAGAGCGGAATTATTGCGTAACAAGAAAGGAATTGTTAGCTGTAGTTCAGTGTGTCAAGCAATTCCACAAATACCTTTATGGACAAGAATTTCTAATCCGAACAGATCATGCTGCATTGCGATGGTTATTACAGTTCAAAAATCCCGAAGGACAAATCGCTAGATGGATTGAAAGGCTTCAGACTTATAATTTCGCAATCGAGCATAGGAAAGGTAGTAGTCATGGTAATGCAGACGCTTTGTCTCGAAGTCCTTGCAAACCCGAATGCAAACATTGTAAGCGAACAGAACAGAAAGAAGGGTCCATCAAAATAAAGCAGTCGACACTATTGTCAGATGAAATGTGGAAACCAGAAGTGGTACGTTCTTCTCAACAAGGCGATTGCGACATTTCAAAGATAATACAGGCAAAGGAAGTTGGAATGAAACCGAGTAGAGAATCTTTTTCCGCGGAAAGTCAAATTGCCAAGGCGTATTTGGCCCAATGGGATAGTCTGGAACTAATTGATGGATGTCTTTACCGAGTTTGGGAAAGCGAAGATGGGAAAACCAAGCGTAAACTACTAATAGTACCAAGATCTAAAAATCGGGAGGTTCTGGAAGAGTACCATGATGGATCCGCTGGAGGACATTTGGGAATCAATAAAACCGTGGATAAAATTAAACGACTATTCTATTGGGTAGGATGCCAAGGATCTGTTGCCGATTGGATTTCCAAATGCAAAACGTGTGCAACCGCAAAAGGACCTAAGATACGCAGTCGTGGACCCATGCAATCTTATACCGTTGGTGCACCATTCGAGCGAGTTGCTATGGATATTGCAGGGCCATTTCCAGAGAGCAACAAGGGAAATCGGTATGTATTAGTCGTTATCGATTATTTCAGTAAATGGCCAGAAGTATACCCAATACCAAACCAAGAAGCAAAAACTTGTGCCAACGCTTTCTTTAATGACTGGATTTGTCGATATGGAGTACCTCTTGAATTGCATTCTGATCAAGGTAGAAATTTTGAATCCTTTATCTTCAAGGATCCTTGCGCTTCATCCACAGTCTGATGGTATGGTGGAACGGTTTAATAGGACTCTGGAAGAACACTTAAGGAAAGTTGTCGGCGATGAACAAAGAAACTGGGACGAGCACATTCAAAAATTTCTTATGGCATACAGATCGGCAGTACATGATACGACAAAGTTAACACCGGCTCGAATTCTATTTGGAAATGATCTACGGTTACCACCAGATATTAAATTTGGATCGAGTTCTGGTGAATTGCGTGAGCAAGAATATGACGCTATATTTAGTCGACAGCAACTAGAAGAAATTCATAAAAATGTCAGAGAAAGGTTACAATTGAGAAGTGACAAAATGAAAGCCAGGTACGATCTCCAAGCTAATTCCAAAGGATTCAAGGAAGATGATTTGGTTCTTCTTCATAATCCGCAACGCAGAAAAGGTGTATGTCCAAAATTGCAAACCCATTGGGAAGGGCCTTATGTAGTGGTTAACCGGATAAATGATGTGATCTATCGAATTCAATTGAAGGAACGTAAGCGAACAAAAATGAAGGTGGTTCATTTAGATAGACTTGCTCAATACAGTGGCGACAACAATGACTTTGTTCGAGACGAACAAAATTTAAGTGGAGGGTAGAGTTACGAAAATTAGAATATACTACTTTGTAATTTTATACTTTGCCGTTGATATAATTTTTGATTGAAGAACCTTATGATTTTGTCATTAAAAACGATTCGATTTATTTCAATCATGGATAATAAAACTTAAAACCTTGTTGTTAATTTTATCAAACCTGTTTTATTTAACAATATTATGCAAAATTTGGAGGAACATTTTAATTGATTTTGCAAGAATTCTTTATGAACATTTTTATTGCATCACATTTAAATTTTTGCATATATGCTACATTTCCACTTGTCATGCACTAACTGACGAAAGACGCATTTCGGCAGGATATGGAAGGTAATTCTAAAAAAGTAAAAGTTCTTTTTTTTTTTTTGTTTTGATTTATCAGACAACCTTTCCTTCCAAACGCGTCTTTCTTCAGTTGGTAAGTGGCAATTGAAAACCTACCATAATAGTTTTATTTTAATTTTTTTTATCATTAAATATATAGAGCATCGTATGGCAAGTTATGGATTCGTAAAACACATTGGACTCTAGATTTTAAACAAACTTGCTGTTATGACGAGATGAAAAACGTAGAAAGTGGGTCTCTCGAAATTTTGTCTGTCTATCTTCATATCGGAATGTCTGTGCGACTACAACATAATCGGCTGGACGGATTTCCTTAAAACTTATGGTACCTAGTGCGTTTTGTTTGGGTTATATTATATTTAAAATAACTGCTATAATTTATTTACATTTTATTAAATTTAGAATCGTGATTGAAATGTGAAAGGAGAGTGCCCAAAAAAAACTCAGAGTCGATAAGAAAAACACATATATGGCTTGAAAGGGCATAGACTGTAGGTATCAAGTATGAAATTATTTCCTTTAAAAGTTATCCCCGGGGCTGGCTATGACTAGCTATTTATTTATTTTTAATAAAATGTGTTTTTTCATGTATACAACATTGGTGATGGCAGCACAGAAAAGAACAGGTATTGATTAAAAAACATACCAACATATCTACTCTGGGTTCGCTGGAGGTCTGGGTTCGCTTCCCAGCCTCGTCCTTCTAAAAACTAAAAAGTTTTTTTTCAGGGCTACTGCCTCTTGCGAGGAATTGACAAATCCTCCAAGAGTATCATTTGTCACGAATAAATGCTTCTTGTCAAGCCGTTCGGATTCGGCATAAAAATTGTAGGTCCCTTCCATTCCTGTCGACAGGCGCACACAGGAATGGTTGCGAGTTGTTAGTCACTAGGCCCTGGTTCTTCACGAGCCGTTTTGCCACCCAATTTATTTATTTTTTTACATATCTACTCCGCACATGGTAGTCCGCCAAAGTTTCGTAAAACAAAGTTTCTATTAAGACAAGGCTTCGAAAACGATTTTTCGAAAAAAAAAAACTGATTATCATAAGGCAATGCTCAAAAATACAAGGTTTAGAAAAAAAAATTGTTAAAAGCGTGACGGACGCTGTATTTTTTTTGGAATGTGAGTTAGCAACAGTATAGGAAGGTATACGAGGAAATACATGTGCCTTGAATGTTGCATTCTTTTAATGCGGAAATGTGTTAACAGTTATAAATTGGTACATTATTAGTCTCGTCAATATATTAAAAGTACTCTTATCCAAAAATCAATTAGCAAATTCCGGAATAAATTATGAAAATAAAACTGTATCGAATTCGATGTATATAACACTCATTTTATAACAAGAATGTAAATATATTAGTATGAAATCGGTAACTCTCCGCAGTACCGCAGAATAAAGAAGTATTCAGTCTTAATAAGAACTCTTAACCGTACACTTGCCTAGGTCCGTATAGAATATAAAACGTAGAGTCATTTAATAAAGAAAGCTTATAGTCCGGTTTTATATATGTAGTTTTCCGACTCTAAACAAGTCACGGTCTTTTATTTCAAATAAATTATGGTTTTTACAGTCCGCTATTATACAAAAACATTTCTGAATTTTACCACTGCCGATGAAAAATTCTTAGTTTTACCGATTTCGTTTTCATTTCGGAGTCTTAAAGTTACATATTTATGTAGTAACGAAAAGACAGGTCTTATTTATTCATTAGTATAACAGTATGCGAATGATTTATAAGTTGAATTCTTAGGCACATACTATTTCCTAAAACTGTTGTCCGGTATGCTTATGTAGGTAACTCTTTTTTTTCGAAACTGTTGAGTCCGGGATTAGTGAAAACCGCCTTTTATGACTGAAGACATAATTATCTTGTGGCTCCTGTTTTTAGTGACTTTTGGTTAACCTATTGAATAACATGAGTAAACCAAAATATGAAGATTTGCCACATTTTACTTTTTTTACATCTGTTTTTTTTACACGTGTTTTTAAAAATTTTGAATTGTCATATCCAGTCCGGGGGATAACTTTTTAAGAAAATAATTCCATATTTGTTATTTACAATTAATGTCCTTTCAAACCATGTATGACTTTTCTTTATCGACTCTGGGTTTTTCGCCCATACATTTTTCGGCATTCTCCTTTATTAAAATTTTAGAAAATTAATAAAACTACGAAACTATAAAAAATCGGTCTAGCCATCAACAGTTAAAGAAATATCTCGAAGAACGAAAGCTTCTTAATGACCGGCAGTACGGCTTTCGTAGCAATAGGTTCACTGGTGATCTGATGGTATATCTCACCGAACAGTGGCACAAATCTTTACATCGTTTTGGAGAAAGTAAGATTATTGCGCTTGATATTTCTAAAGCATTTGATAGAGTTTGGCATCAAGCTCTCTTATCGAAAATGCGTGCATTTGGTATCGATGAATCTCTTCTTCGTTGGATTAGAAATTACCTTTCGTACCATTCAATACAAGTTGTATTGGATGGTTTCAAGTCTGAAATTCACAAAATAAATGCTGTTGTGCCCCAGGGTTCCGTTCTGTCTCCGACTCTCTTCCTTATATTTATAAACGGTCTTTTATCTGAAACTTCTAATCCATTAAATTGTTTCGCTGACGACAGTACCCTCAGCTTTTCATATTCGTTCTTTGATTCACATCCATGTCTTTCGGATGTGGAACTTGAACGGCAGCGTATGATAAGCTCATTAAATTCTGATCTCGACAGCATTGTCCAATGGGGAATAAAAAATCGTGTAGAATTTAATGCTTTAAAAACTCAATGCTGTCTACTGTCGTTAAAACAAAACCCACCCCCCAATGCCACTATCCATGAGTGGCACTTGCATTGAGGAAACCGAAAAGCTTTCAGTCCTCGGTATGTGTGTCACAGACCACCTTTTATGGAACGACCACATATTCGACATCGCCAAAAATGCTGCTAAGAGTTTAGGTTTTCTCCGTCGATGCAAGAAATTTTTCTCCCCTTCTGATCTGGCTGTGATCTACAAAGCCTTTATTCGTCCAAAACTTGAGTATAACTCTCACATTTGGGCAGGTGCTCCAATAACCCACTTGAGTTTATTGGATAGAATTGAAAAGAGAGCTCTTAAAATGATAGGTGAAAGAACTATAACGGAAACATTCTCATCTCTTGAGCACCGTCGAAATGTTTCATGTCTTTCGTTATTTTACCGTTATTTCCATAAACAATGCTCTAGTGAAATAGCCAGTTGCATTCCTCACCTTAAACAATTCAACCGTAATACTCGCGCTTCTAGGAATGCTTATCAGTTTACCCTTGAGCCCAATTTCGGACGTACTGTTAAGTACAGAGATTCTTTCTTTAGTCGCACTACTCGAATGTGGAATGCTCTACCCAGCTCAATTTTCCCCTCCTATTGTGATCTACAGACGTTCAAAACCAATGTGCATCGGTATCGCCTTTTAAATGCCCTCCAATCTACCTAATCGCTCGTGCTGTGTATATCATCTTAAGGGTAGTCACAACCCCTTTTGCACGCGCTTAATATAAAAAAAAAAAAAAAAAAAAAACAAGATATGCGGGAATAACTCAAAAATAAGGTAATGGGTGTCATGGATAAAACGGAGTATTTCTTCAAAACTCTTCTTTTCCGAGAATGTATCCCATTTGCCATGAAAAAAAATCTTCATGAATTTGCATGACCACATGCTTTGATTTATTATGGAGCACTTGCTTTGTGAACATGCTCCCTGGGCTAAAACAAAAATTCGAATTCGAAGAAAAAAAATTTCAACATTTTTTCAAAAATCCAAAAATAATTTTTTTGAAAAATTTTATATGCAAAATTGTTAAAATTGTAAAGGATTGGTTGAAATCGGCGTAGCCATTAACGAGAAATTTGAAAACCAAAAAATCGGTTCTATGACAGGTAACGTTAATAACCGTTATAAATTTTTTTTTTTTCTACTAAAATATTTATTGTAGTAGTTATAGTAGCTCGTATTTTTTTTTTTCAAAATAAATAGTTAGATCCGGTTTTGAAATAAATCAATTTTTGTATATTGGTTGTTTGACAGGTACCGTTATTTTTTGAGCTAAAAAAATTAAATCCCATAAGAATCTTCAGTCCAAAGTATGAAGAAAATCGCTTCACCCGTTTAGGCTGCAGGTCGAGGTACAGACAGACGGACAGACAGGATTGCGGGACCCATTTTTTTCGCATTCTCTATCATCGTTATCTTAGGGAACATTATTATCTCGAATTTTTTTTTGTACGAATCCTTAACTTGCCCTATACTACGTATATCGCAAGTAAAAATAAAAAGCTTTAAAGTATCTTTGAATCAACAAACTACTATTTATTCAGTTCTCGCAATTACCTAATTTAAAAAGGAAGAAAAACACTAACTGAATTTCAATAAATTGTTATTCATGTCAAAGCGCGAATCCACTTTCAATCTCTTAGGAGTGAGTATCTTTGTCGTTTCCTTCCCGAGTGTACTTCTGAGATAACCGCGCACCATTCTTCTCAATCTTATATGTATATCCTTTTTGTTTTTCAAGATGCGTGGTTTTTTTTTTGTTTTTGTCTTTATTATTATTATATTTCTTCCTCTATTTTATTCATCTTCTATACTTCTTCAAGATGAATGTAGATTATTCGCCATTTAACTGCCTGCCTGGAAAATAACAAATTCCATTGACAATAAACTTCAACTTGACTCAAACTTGAGTCTTCTGTCAAAATCAAAACCAAACCAGCAGAATCAGCAAAAGAGCCGAAGCAGAAGCACCAGCAACAGCAACAGTGGTTGAAAGGAGCGGGAAAGCAAACCATCTGGAAAATTCATTATCATGCATAAGGACCACATACTATATACGAGTAGACAGCTAAGGAAACTCAACCTTTGGCATGATGCTCAATGGTGCTCCTCTTGATGGTCCTAGTGGTATTTCCCTGCTCTGTCTGTGCTTTTTTTTTTCTTGCCTGCTTTGACTTTCAAATCAAGAAAAACCAAGGGGATATATTATTTACATAATTCCAAGTTTTTTTTTTCTTTTGTTTCATTCATGAGTTTGTCTGCGTTTTTCTTCGATGAAGTTTTTTTAAATCGCATCTTTATTTAAACTAGGATTTTTGAAATTGTAAGTTCTTGGTGCACTAAGAGGCTTCTTGGTCCTTTGAGTGATAGCGACTACCAAAACCACATCGAACAGTAAGAAAACGGAAGTTTCTATCATGAATAATGAACTAAAATGAAATATAGAAGAACATAACTTTCTGATACTCTTACAACTTCAGGGTCGAAGTATAATGTATAAGGTATATAAAGGCAATATATTCAGACGTCGTGGGGCTCTCTTGCTACTAACAGATTCAAAAATTGAGTGTTTCTTTTTGTTACTTGTTAGTTTTTCTAAAAAAAACTTTGCGTCTCTTTAAAAAAATATTCACAAATCGAGACAAATTTTGCTACTCGTTAGTGTTCTTTTTACTTATCTCATATCCATATGTTTCCATATGTTTTTTGATGAAAGTTTTCAAAAATCATTTGATTTTTTCCTTTTACATGCTAGTTTTCATATTCCAGTGTAATTTTCTGCTACTCGTTAAGTTTTTAAAAACTTTTGTCCTTAACATATCCTTATAATTTCTTAAACATGAAAATATTAAAAAAGGCGAGTTAATTTTTCTGCTACTCATTAGTTTTTTTTTTTTTTTTTTTAATTTAAACCTAAACGAAGAAAACTATCCGTGCATTTTTTTTAAGATACCCCGAGAAAACATGCAGTTATACAAATATTGTTTGAATTTTCGTTTTTTTTTTTGTCAAGGAAAAATCATGTTATCAGTTTATGGTAATCTTATTAAAGGTTTCTTACAGCCTTTTTAACTAACCTGTTGCTATAATAAGTTATATTAACTAAGAAATAGTAATATTTCTTGTTACAAATTTGGACAATTTAATATCAGAAGGTCTCTCAACGAAACAGATTTCTATATAACGAATAGTTGATAATCGCACGATTTGCCTGTTCTAATTACTATCCACTTTTTAACTTTAACCTTACATCTTCCATGAATTGTATTTTAACTTTGATGTCGAAATTATTTCTATTAAGAGCGAATACTCGCTAGTCAATTACAACTCGCTTGTTAATTCGTTTTTTGTCATTCTGCTTGCAATAAAAGTCAAAAGTCACCAACATTCATTCAAACTCGTTATGTGTTCTATTTTTTGCGACTTCTTGCGACTTCTTAATCGATGTAATTTCCATACAAAAAAAATGGAATCCGTTTTGGAAAAAATAAACAAACTAGCTAACCCAGCAAACGTTTTCTGCCATAGAAAATTTTTCTAGTGAATATTTTTGTTGTTAAATAAAAAATAACGAATGTATTGTTAGTGTGTTTGAATGTTTTAATGATCGACGAATTTGATGTAATGTAATTTATCGATCGATTGATTATCGATAAAATTGGAGGAATGGAACTATTTAAACGAAAGTGGGTTTAACGTTTATGGTGTCGGCAACGACGCGACGGTACGCATTGTCATTTGATAAACAAACGTAAAACGAAAAGTGATTCTTGTGTTCTATTGAGAATAAAACTGTTGCAGCACCAGCACTATATTTTGGCGGAGCACTTAGGAAATATCGGTGCAAAGGAGCATTTGGTGACGTATCTCGTCGGATTGCTTGAACACCCAGGCTTGCTCCTGTAGTAAATATTCCTCTAAATCATACACTTCTTGCTACATTTCACAGCTTCACATTGTTGCGCTGTATACTATTTTCGTATCTTTCTACTTTGACAGTGCGGATACACGCTGCTACTGCAGCTTCACCATTGTGTTCAGTCATTGAATGAAGAATGTTCATGTGGCGGGATCTCGTTGTTAAATCTTTATGCAATATCCGTCTTGCCCCTTCTAGAAAATTAGGGGGTATTGGACAGCATCGTATGAACGGTGGGTGTGGGCGATGAACTCCAGATTATTGATTTTTCTTCGAAGTACAATGTCTCACAAACCTGTGTGCTCGCCAACCATAATTCTGGCAATGTCGTCAACAACAGGCGCATTAAATCTACGCACGTGCTCCCCAGCTGGTGTTTTATCAGGATTGATAACGATAGCGTGATTGTCACTTTGAATTTCAATAGATCGTTATGTTCATTTAATAGGGTGGCCAACTCTCCAACGATTTGCCTGGCTTGAGGCGAATTTAGGTTATTGTAGCCGCAACGTGCATCCACGCGATTGGCGAGTGTGCGTTCGGAGTCTACACGATTGATGTCCTTACCGCCTCCGATGAAGTAGATTTGTAAGAAATAATGACTTTCGTTTGGCATTGGCAGCAATGAGCCCACTTTGTTGTACACTTGGCCTTTTATTTTGAATGTTGAGCTGAATTGTTGACCATTTGCCGCAGTATTTTGAATTATTTCTGTTGCTCCGAACGATGTCATTTGAAAACATGAATTGAATCTGCGAAAGGATTTAAGGAACAGGTTCGAATCTGGATCCGTGCTGATGAGCAAGCTTTTCAATTGTTCTGGTGGTGTCGCAATTTCTGGCAGTTGCACTTTTCCTAATGCGCAACACATGCCAATGGGGACATTATTTGTCCATTGCACCAATTAGCACTTTCGGATGGCCGGAATATTGAATATCTGGCTCGTACCCGAATGCGAGACAAAGGAACAAAGCGATTGAAAATGCTCGATGAACTTGTTGGCGTTGTCGTGCATTTGCTCTGACTGTGTCAACTACGAACCGGTGCAATTGTCTTCGTTGCAATTGTCGTTGCAGATTTCGATCGGCTCGTGACTCTTCTTCTGATTGAGATGAACGCAATGGCGACGCACATTTTCGTTATTTTGTTGGATTTGATCCTCCGTTCTTTCAACTCTAAAATTTCGCATGTTTGTTGCTCTATTCGTTCGACGGCTCAAATGGGCCTCATGGCGGGCGTCTTGCTGGCATTGTTCAGTGTAGCACACACACACAAATAGATCAAATTGTAATATTTTAATAAATATTTTTTTTTTTTTTAACTCTAAAAACAAAGGGTTTCTCTACCAAAACACAATATTTCCCCAACTGTTACTGGTGAATAACGGTATGCCGACAATGTATGAATTTTTTAAGTAGCTATTTCAACAACCTTTCACATTCTCAATAGACGTACTTACATCATCAAATCACAATATTGAAGATTTATTTTGCACTGCCTTGTAAAACTTTGAGTATGCGGACGTAGCGCCATCTGTCTTTTAACAACATAAATAATTGCGTTTAGAACGATGCAACGGCTAAATGATGTTTGTATTAAGAATAAATACGAACATTTAAAATCGCGATTTACAAAATGGGTGCTCGGTGAAAATTATTTTTTGATAACAAATCTAAAAAAAAAAAATAAAGAAAAAAACTGTCACCTATCGGTATGAAGTATACTCTTATACCGATTCTCATACCTACCAAATATACACACCAAATTTCATTAAAATCGGCCGAGCCGTTTCGGAGGAGTTCTATAACAAACACCGAGACACGAGATTTTTAATTATTACATAACGCTGTAATTCTTTTACTCTTAAGTTTGTTTTTAAACCTTTTGGGAAATTTGTTCTATTAAATTTTTCTGGTATCAACTACCGAATCAGAAATATTTGAAGACACAAACAAATGATATTTAAAAAAAATTCCTCGCAGATTTTCTGCTGAAACCTGAGATTTGAACTTCACTTCTTTTCTATTTAATTTTCTTGTGACTCGCTGATATCAAATACCGAATCATACATATTTGGACACATGAATAATTGATAATTTAAAAATTAACTCATTGTTTTTTAACTGAAACCTTGGATTTGACCTTAAATACAAAAAGTTACACAAATAAATAAATTCTCCATTCAAATATTTTGTTGCTCGATATTTTTTCTCTGTTATTCGCTTGTTCTTTATTCGACCTTTTTACCTAAACCTCACAATACATTTGAAAAAAAAAACACAAACCTTTAAATATTGAGTCCTTTTGTCTATATTTTTAATTTAAAATATCGTTCTTTTTTATTGCTGGATTACTCGCTGGTTTCAAACACCGAGTTATAAATATTACAGGACACAAATAGCTGATAATTTTTGAAATAAATCGTAGTTTTCCCGTTGATATTTAAAGTTTATCTGTTATTCGCTAGTTCCTTAAATTTGATCAGTTTTGGAAAAAACTTATTCCTAATTTCTTAAGATTTTTAATAAAATCTACATAATAAAAACTCTTCCTAAGAAATAGGATGAAAGATACAAAATTGCTCTATTTTTTCGGTAACTCGTTAGTTTTTAATTCGTTTATAAAGCTTTTCAAAAATTCTTATTTGAATTAGTTCTTAACTCGGTAAATATTTTTTTGTTTCCAACTGCGATAATCAATTCATAAGCAAGCGCCCTCTGAATATCGATGAGGCAAGGCGCCTCACATTTTTTGTATACAAAATCCTTCACTTTATATCTTGTTCTCGGGGAAGATCTTCTGAACTCATCTTGACAACTTTCTCAAAGTGAAACAAACAAAAGGCTCATCCCGAATCTCACAAAGGATCAATTTATGTATGTAAAAAAAAAAACACAAATGACTAGATTATTGAGAGAGGTAAGAAATTAAAATAAATAAACCAGAAAATTAATCACTAATACAAATGCAAATTATTTTCTGTTTTTGCTCATGGTTTTTTTGTGTGATTCAGAGTGCTTTCGATTGCGGTTAAGGGTTAGTGGCATAGACACAGCTCTGGTGGTAATGGTGTTTACTTTGAGGTTGAGGGGTTGATTTTACAAAATTATGGTCATAAGAAGTGATGATTTGAAGGAGTTGAATTATATATATATTTTTTTTAAAATTATTAGTGTAAGTTTATTTAGGTTTTTGGTGAATTTTTATAATTGTGGTGCTAAGTTTTTTTTTTTTTTTTTTTTAAAGGGAAGGAGTGGGGCGAAAATTGAAAACTTACAGTGCGGCGGTATTCCTGTTGGTGGTGATTTTAGAACAGCGGCTAGAGGCACTGATGGCCCTTGAATACTTAATCCTATAACATTAATTCCATTCACATTGCCTAGGTATACGCGCGCGTAGGATTTGTATATATAAATTACATACATGATTTTTTTTTTGTTTTCTTTTTTGTTAAATTTAAAAATAAATAATTAAAATCTAATTAAAATAAAATAAACTGTGTCGTGGGTGTGGTATTTTTTGTTTTTGTTGAATTTGTTATAAACAAAAAAATCAATTTGGCATTCACATTGACAAAAGAATAAGATACACAGAAATTTCTATCATAGATATATTTTTTTTTTGTGTTATTATTATTATTATTATATTAAGATATAATGTCTCTTTTTCCTAAATAATATGCTAATCTCTATTTTTAATTAATAAATTAATTTTAAATATTAGTTTTTTTGCTTTAAATCTAAATATGTTGTGTGTTTTCTTGGAGTTCTGTGATTGGATAGATGGGACAAGGTTTACCTATTTTTGCACTGCCAAATGGATCCTTGAACATTGGTGGTTGCGAAGGAACCAATGTTGCGGGCGGGTGTGCGTGATGTTGTTGTTTGATGGCATTGGTGCGACGTGCCGGTGGTCCTTGTTCGCGTTTGCGACGTGGCTGTTCAACAGGTAAAACACGCCGACGTTTTTTCGGAAGCTTTGAACGAGCCTGGAAAAATAAAATGATTTGTTTTATATTCATTTTTGTTTAACTAAATCTTTTCAAAAATATTTTTTTTTGCAAATCATGTTTTTTAATGATAATGTTTGGCATTAAAAATGTCATTTGGACTTTGATCAATCTTTTTCTTGAAAATAACCTTGCGAAGAATTTTAGCGTTTTAGTGATAGGTACATTCTTCTAGTCTGCGTTTCGAAGAGATTTCGAAATATAAAAAAGCTTGTGTTCTAACCTAGCAAAATGTCTGCTGAACAATGAAAAAAGAGGATCCTAGAACTCAAAATACATATTTCTAGTCAAAGTCTAAATAAGAAATTCTTAAAAATAAAAAAACCGTTTTCTGTTGTCTTGTGTAATTCTTTCGTAAGCTGTTTTCAATTACATATATACGCACAAAATGTTGACTTAAATGTAGAAGACAACGCTGAGAGTTTCGTATATTGTTATACAGAAAGCTATTGAAAAATTGAAAAAAAAAGTATAATTGATTATTTTGAAAAGTCTTCACCCTTTCGTCGATAGAATTCACTTCTAGGGCCATAATATCTGTACAAAAAATGGTATATCAGTAACGTTAGCATTTTTTTTTGTTGTTTTTTATTTGGTGAAATTCTCGTTTTTTTCATTGTGCTCATGCAAGCATTTCTTTTTGGAGACTTGGGGCAGATTACATTATTTCGAGTCAGCAGCGTACTAGGAGACTTCGTGCTAATTTCATCATTTCGAGTCAGCAGCGTACTAGAAGGACTAACAAAATAACTAAAACAGAGTGGACAATTATAAAGGAGATTTACATTAATTGCACAAATCGCCAGATAGCTGTTTTTTCATAAAAATTCAACAAAAACGAAATAAAAATTATGCTCAAATGCCATTTTCAGCCCACAGTTAATAATCCGGATAGTTAATTCTGTCCAGAAAAAAGTGGAGACTTCTGCAAATAAACTCCTGCATTTTTATATTTCGGTCTAAGAAACATTTTCTTTGTTGTTTATGTTGTCGTTTTCGTTATGATATAGGATTTTTCGTTTCCTGTCTCATTTATGTTTTTTAAAGACATCCTTCACTCAATACGCTCCAATATATTTATATTTTCGTCATTAAAAAAATAATTCATATTTTAAAAAGTAAACAACAAAAATCCTTTTATATGTTACTCACTTTCAAAACAGCAGTTTTAAACAATCTGTTGTTAGTATAGACAAAACTTGTAACCGATGAAATTTTGATTTGTATGCTTTTTAAAATGTCATTAATTAAAATTAAGGGCCAGTTATAGCTTTTTTTTTTATATTAAGCGCGTGCAAAATGGGTTGTGACAACCCTTAAGATGATATACACAGCACGAGCGATTAGGTAGATTGGAGGGATTTAAAAGGAGATACCGATGCACATTTGTTTTGAACGTCTGTAGATCACAATGGGAGGGGAAAATTGAGCTGGGTAGAGCATTCCACATTCGAGTAGTGCGACTAAAGAAAGAATCTCTGTACTTAACAGTACGTCCGAAATTGGGCTCAAGGGTAAACTGATGGGCATTCCTAGAAGCGCGAGTATTACGGTTGAATTGTTTAAGGTGAGGAATGCAACTGGCTATTTCACTAGAGCATTGTTTATGGAAATAACGGTAAAATAACGAAAGACATGAAACATTTCGACGGTGCTCAAGAGATGAGAATGTTTCCGTTATAGTTCTTTCACCTATCATTTTAAGAGCTCTCTTTTCAATTCTATCCAATAAACTCAAGTGGGTTATTGGAGCACCTGCCCAAATGTGAGAGTTATACTCAAGTTTTGGACGAATAAAGCCTTTGTAGATCACAGCCAGATCAGAAGGGGAGACAAATTTCTTGCATCGACGGAGAAAACCTAAAAACTTAGCAGCATTTCTGGCGATGTCGAATATGTGGTCGTTCCATAAAAGGTGGTCTGCGACACACATACCGAGGACTGAAAGCTTTTCGGTTTCCTCAATGCAAGTGCCACTCATGGATAGTGGCATGGGGGGTGGGTTTCGTTATAACGACAGTAGACAGCATTGAGTTTTTGAAGCATTAAATTCTACACGATTTTGTATTCCCCAGTGGAAAATGCTGTCGAGATCAGAATTTAATGAGCTTATCATACGCTGCCGTTCGAGTTCCACATCCGAAGGACATGGATGTGAATCTAAGAACGAATATGAAAAGCTGAGGGTACTGTCGTCAGCAAAACAATTTAATGGATTAGAAGTTTCAGATTAAAGATCGTTTATGAATATAAGGAAGAGAGTCGGAGACAGAACGGAGCCCTTGGGCACACCAGCATTTATTTTGTGAATTTCAGGCTTGAAACCATCCAATACAACTTGAGAAGAGATTCATCGATACCAAATGCACGCATTTTCGATAAGAGAGCTTGATGCCAAACTCTATCAAATGCTTTAGAAATATCAAACGCAATAATCTTACTTTCTCTAAAACGATGTAAAGATTTGTGCCACTGTTCGGTGAGATATACCATCAGATCACATTGAAAATATTAATTGTCAATTTTGAGAGATTTTGAAGAAAAAATAAATGATTATTTTGATGCCAAAGTAAAGCTAATTGACATTATAATTATTCATAGGTAAAACAAAATTATATTTTGCACAACTTTTCTCATAAAATTACTTTTATTTTTTCAATGATGAAATACCTTACCAATGATTATTGACAAAATTAAAAGTTACGTTATCGGGAAGATATGTGTGAAAATGAATTTTTTTGGAGGAGAAATAATTTTGAAGTCGTTAGCTATATTTCTGCATTAAAATATTCAATGATTAAGCTTTCGAAGGGTCTCAAAATCAACTTTTTCAATGATGGTTTTCAATGATAGCTATAACTGGCCACTTAAACAAATGATTTGGCAACAAGTTTAGAATCGTACCATCTCTAAGACTTTATTAAATTCAAAATCACCAAACAGCAATTTTTGCAAAACTACAAAAATAAAAATATTTCACGTTCTGTAATTTTTACTACAAACGTCATACGTTCCAAAGACTATACAAAAATTACGAAAATTGGGCGCGTATTATTTGTTTGGGAATTCCCAGTGTTATTTAATCAAGCATGAACAGACAGATTTCCAGTTAATCCTTTATTAAATGATGCTAATCAAGCAACATTTTCTAATTATTGGTTTCTCCAATTAACTGATCATATTTCTTGATTAAAATTTTAGTGAACTAACACGTTCTGTGGTGATTATCAACTGTAATAATCGTTGATTAAAAATATAATCAAATATGACCAAACTTGCCATTGGTATGAAACTATGTAAAAAGCTTTAAACATTTAGAAAATTTTGTGTAGTAAATTGCTTTAAAATTATCAAAATGTTGAGTATTATCTTATTAAAACCTCATGCTGGCTCCACTGGGCAAGAATAATGTCCAAAATCCAAACCACAATACAATTCACAATCTGATTTGTATGGATATGTAACGACATCATAGATTTATTGGGAATCCCTTAGTTTTTTCTAGACATATTCCTAATCTGCCATTGTTCTTGGCCATTGGGACAGCAAGAGGTTTCAATTCAATACTACTCAATATTTTTTATAATTTTAAAGCAGTTTACTAAAATTATCTTAATTTTTAACGCTTTTTAAATAGTTTCATACTAAAGGCAAGTTTGTTCATTCAGTTGTTTCATTTGATAATAATCACAGAATGTGTTTCTTCACTTAATATTATAATCATGAAATGTATGAAAATGTTGTTGTTCAGAATTTTTGAGTAGAAACTGGTAATCTACGTGTATTTCGTATGGAAAATTTAAAATTTTCAACAATTTGGTGGCACTTGTTAACGTTAACCGATTTCAATGAAATTTTCCAGTTTTTTTTTTTTTTTGTTATAATTACTTTTATATGGGGGCGGAGGGGGCGGATGTTCGGCGACCTAAAAAAAGCCCCAACCTAATAAATAAAATTATATTTTTATTTTGTATTTCATGAATAACAGAAAAAAGTTACTCATAAGCCAGAGTGAATGTTTCCATTTTTCTGACAAAAACCAAAAATATAAAAAAAAAAACAACAATTCTTATAAATTATTATTTAAACATTTTAATATTGTGATAAAGTTTAATTTTATTAATATTATAAAGGACAAACTTTGGGAAATTTACATACTAAACTGTCTATTCCGTCATCATGAGATTTCACTCCTGCAGATAATGCACACAATCCTATTAACACACTGACCAACACAAAAATTAAATTCATAGCTCTATAATAAACTTGTACCTACTAAAAACCTGTCTTCTGTTTAAATTTTTGTTTTAATATATTTCGAACAGTAGTACCTGCAATTATTTTTGTTTCTGTTTTTATAGAATAGAAAAAATAAAATTTTCCTTAATTTACTGGAAAATTTTGATTTGTATGCTTGTTAACGTAAACAATTAGAATATTCTTTTATAATATGCGTGTCTTTTTTTCTCCCTAATCTAATATTGTTTTCAAATAGAAAAAAAAACATTTCAATTGCATAAAACAACAAAAGTTGATACAAAATATTCTTTAGACTTTGATGAAAAATAAAATGCCATATCAACCAGACTATCATTGGTCTGGTTGTCTATCAGACTCATAATGCCTTGACAAATAGTCTCGTTTCTTTTCTGTATCAATGCGTATTCCACAGACTTCTCGATTACAGCAGTGTCTTCCAAGCGGAGGTTCTGGCAGTGGTAAATGGTGATGGACAAATATTTATGATGGCGATACCACCCACGGGCTGATATCACTTTTTACATTGACAGCCAGGCAGCGATCAAGGCCATCTCTGCCACAGAAATCAAATCCAAACTGGTTTCATACTGTCGCGAAGGGCTTAGAGTTCTTGCTACACAGCAGGCGCGAACGCAGGAAAAAATTTCGGGGGGGGGGGGTTCAAAAAATTTCGGGTGGGGTTTTAAACCGAAAACTCAAAAATTAAGAGTGAAAGAGTGAAATTGTATGGCGAGGAAGCTAAATTCATACATTTCGGGGGGGTTTGAACCCCCCCCCCTGCGTTCACGCCTGCTACACAGCAAAACATCAGACTCGGTTTGGTCCCTGGACACTATGGAATTGAAGGTAATGAAAAAGCAGATGAACTGCCAAGGACTGGTTCATCGTAAGATTCAAGCCTAACAGACTCCAGTGTTAAAATTACACCCTTTGCCATTAAGAAGTAAGTGGAAGAAGATAGTGAACTATCTATCACTTGCAACTTGTACCACTACAAAGAATCTGTGGCCCAGCTACAATAAGAAAAAAAACAGACAAAATTATATACCTGAAAAAGAGATCCTTGCATCTTCTGATAGGAATTATCACAGGATATAAATAAGGGTATCACAAAAACAAAATGGGTCTAAATACTGTCGACCTATGCAGAGGATGCTGAGAAGAAAAAGAAGTGGAGGATCCCTTTCACTACCTATATGTCACTGTCCGGCACTCTGCATCATAATGAAATAAATTTGTGGAGCTTTTTGTTTTGCTTTTGTTTTTTTGCAGAAATCTCGCAGTCAGCAGATAAGAATAACGTCTTAATTTTAATGAACTTCATCAACGCCTTCAAATGGCTCGATACTCCATAGGATTTCATAGGTTATATATCTATGGAGTTTGGTCATAACAGCTTAAGTCATTTTTTTTTTTCGAAAATGAGTTAAGTATGCAGAACTATTTAAAAAAAAAATCTATTTTCGTTTGGTCTTAACAGCATAACTCTAAGTAAACTGGTTCCAAAAATATTCCCTACTCCTAACCACGTTGAACTCCTTTTTCTAAAAAAATGTTTGGTCATAATGGCATAACTCGACTTGTGCTGTTTTGACCAACCTAACATTTTTAAATAAGTGTTTGGTCAAAACGACACAACTCAGTTTCTGCGGTTTTTTGTGTAACGACGGACGGTTTATTTTCAAAAACTAATTGTAGTAGAAAAATAGGGCAAAACGGACTACGGGAAAAAAGGACAACTTTATTTATAGCTTTATATTATTTTCAATGATGAGAACTAATTAAGAACGTCTTTCAGGACCTCTCTGTACGTAATGCTGCATTGAAAATGCATTTTTGTCTTAAAGCCGAGATAGCCAGAGGGTAGAATTTTCAAAATTGTATTTATAATTAAGGCGCTCAGCGCCAAAAAGGCCTAAGCCCAACAAGTTCGTTCTGAGAAAAATGGGTTTAAAAGAAAACATATTTTTAAAATATTTATATTTTTTTTATTATTATTCGTAAAAGAGTATTATTTGTAGCATTTGTCTCAGGTAATTATAAGGTCTTTATTTATTAACAGAAAGACTATTTTAAACAATAAATAGGAAAAAAAAAGTGGCTTAGACCATTTTGGAATCCATTAAAAAAAATTATATCGATATGAAGTGACGGTTAGGCCATTTTGGCACCATTGATTAAAAAAAAGAGAAACAGAAATTTCTTCAGGTAAATGATATTAATATTAGCTCTTCAAAAAAATAATACAAATTAATAATTGGAAAACTTTATTTGTCTTCTTCGTCTTTAGCTCTCGAATTTGTTTTTAAATTGTTATAAAATTCGATGTTTATAGGAGGTATGAATTCTTTGAGTTCCTGTAAGTCCTTAAACTTTGCTGCTTCAATGAATCTACATTCAGGATAGAGCGTATTCAATTTCACATCCACGAATTTGCTGGAGTTCCTTTTTGAAATGTCAACTTCCTGAAATAAAACATCAATATTGTTTGAGTACTTATATTGAATAATAAATGACTTCACGTTTTGAAATCGAAGCCATTGGATTTTAAGCCATTCAACAACAAGTCTTATCCGAGGAAATTTTTCTGTTTGTGACTAATTTCTCGATTTAGGATATGCTTTTAAAGTCTTCTGCTTGCATCTTTACTAGAGAAAATGGTTCTCTTTTTTTGCCATTATGATTACACGATCCCAATCATCAGGAGTAAAAATGTCTTTGTAATATTTTTTTCCTTTTCAATGAGACCAAAATCTTGGTCGCATGGAAGGAATGAGTGGCCAGATACTAAAAATTTGTGGTCTATCTGTTCCACTGGGAAGGTAGAATTATTGACCATGTATGTGCAAGTGGTGCTCATTCTTATGTTCCAGTTTTGGCCTCCACATTGGTCACTATACATTATTAAATTCTTGTAATTCACATTGGCTTTCACATAATGCATAATGCAAGACCCTATTTCCTGTGGGCCACGTGAAGCTATTCTCTCATTCCATGTGTACATAAATGACTTGTTTGTCACAAGATCTTGAATACCAAGACAATAGATTCATAGCTGCCTTTTATAGTAAGCTATCCCTGTGGAAATGACTGGTGTCGGTAAAGTTTTCATAAGATCGAACGCTATAACTGCATATTCATCCTTGTTAAGCTTCGAATCAAACTGCATACCACTTCTAGCTGATTCAGCTTTTCGGTGATGTAAATCTCTTTCCGCTTGTTAGACTTTGCTTTTCGGAAGGATTATCTGCGGCTTCGATTTTTACTTTAAAAGAATCACATTTCTTGCAGCTATCAAAAATTGGAGCTCGAAAATGCAAATTAAAGTTTTCTGAAAAGATTTTTGTAAAAACAAATTTTGAAACCACATTGTCCTGTTCTACAGTTCCACGATACATCTGGTACATAATCGATATGTTTAAATTGGGTGCAAGAAATGCTCTTTGTATGTTCTTATTTCTCGAATAGTAGGAGCTATACCTTGAGAATTTATTAATAAATTCTTTTACGAGTTCTGTGGCTTCAACGGTAGTCTTATTATGAGGTGGGTGTCTTCCTCTTTGGTCCAATTTTGGTGTAGTTGTACCACTGCCATGTGTTCTATGCTTTAGAGCGTGTGTAATACGACCATCAGTTATCTGTAAGATCTGCTTAAAAAACCTTTTGCAGACATGCATTTCTACATTATTTACTACAGGAAATTTGTAAAGTCTTGTACTAAATCTCCGGCTCTCACCAATAGATTTCTTATAACATCTCTCTTTTTCAAAAACTGCAATTTGTCAACATAAATAAGCATTTTGCAAAACCAATTTTATAAAAATTCTCAAAAATGTTTCGCAAATTACTCTCACTGAAATGCTGATGACATTTTAACGGACATGGGCACACAAGTGAATTAAGTGCTTTAGCTGGTTTCACAACTCCTTTCACAGTTTTATAACATTTTCCGGAATTTCTCTGAACTTTACTTACGTGGTTTTTCCAGTTTGATTTGTTAGCAATCCCTTTTCTGGTCATTGCTGCTTTCAACTTCAATTTCTGGTTCAACTATCCTTCTATTAATTATTTCACCATCATTTTCTGTTACGTCGATCTGGAATTCTGTGACCGCAAGTCCTAATGACATAGGCAATGTATCTTTGGAAGAGCGCCGCGATGAAATTGAAGAACTACTGGGTGTTGGAACATACTCTGATCCAGAATTTTCAAAGTCTTGTAAGCTAATCGAGTCAGTCTCAGACATGATTATTCACGTACAATTTTTGTTCTTGCTAATAAATTTCCAATTAAAAAATACTTGATAATATAATTTAATAGAAAATGTATGAACTGACCTTTAAGCAACTAGTGGATCTATTTGTTAAAAAGAATAAATAGTTAAGGAACATTACCGATGCTAACAGAAAATTAAGTATCTAACGTGTCGCCAACAAAATAAGCATGTCATGAACTAAGGGCGACGCATAGAATTATCTCATACAGAATTTCAAAAGTTAACAAACATTTCTCGGCCTACTTGACCGCTTCGCTTCGGGATGTACTGCCAACTACGAAGATTTGAATACCTAATGACTAACTTGATTTATATTTTGAATATACTCTTTTTTATTGAAGGGTAGACGCAGAATGCGTTTTTGGCCTAACCCTCACTCATATATTTTATTTATGGAATTCCAATTGGCATATGCGGCTTAGGCCATTTTGGCATCGAATTTTTTTTTGAATTTCGCAAAGAGGAAAAACAGTTTTCCGCAAGTAGTATAACATAGTATACTGTACAGCTCAAGGAGTTTTTTTTCATAGTTCATAGTATTCCGGTTCGATCTACGTAGTCAGTTTGAAAAATCCTTATTCATCCCTGTTTTTTAATAATGAATTTTAATAATATGTTTTTTTTAGTTTTTACTTATTTTATTTTGTAAATAAGGTGAAATAAATTTGTTTCCCAATAAAAAATCTTGGGGTGAAACTTATTTCAATATTGGTATTAAGCGCACAACTCGAAATAATCTTTTTATTGAACGAAAAACAGTTCGGTCAAAACAACATATCTCACTAAAAACATATACACAAGCTTAAAAATTATTTTTTTTTATTATATTCGTGTTAAAATTATTATTTAAAATAAAATTGCATCCCAATATATATGTATTAAATAAAACTTGATTTGGAAGAATTTTTCTAACTTTAAAACGCATTTATATCAAAACGAAGATTTTGGACTTACGTTGGTTATGACCAAACTCCATAGATATTTCATAGGTTATATATTTTAAAAGGATGGTCCAATCCATCGGGGTATCACAAGGGATCAACATTGATCTAAGTGTGACGGGAACAAGATCTACTAGCAGCCCATCAACCTAACCTCACCTAACCTAACGCGTATTCAATGTTTTCTGAAATCATTTTGATCGCATTTTTATACGTTTTCCGGCGACTGCCAAGCCCAACCCCTACCCGCAAAATGACGTATAAAGTTTCCAAAGGAATCATACTGGACTATTTATTCATGTATTGAAATTATACAGTCCCAAACTTAATCATATTAAGTATTAATTTTAAAATATCCTGAATTTTACCTGTGATGATTATTTATCACTTTGCTTAAATGTCTTCATTATATTCTTACCGATATATCAAGCTCCTTAAAATACCCAGCCATTTTTAATATTTCTTTAATTAAAGAAATATAGAATTACACAGTAACCTAACAGGACATTAATCATACATATCTTTGTTTCTTGTTTAAAAACCCCCCTAATCACTCTTCAAATTAATCAAAATAATAGGTATAATAATTTATACCAGCACAAAATTTCGCATGCAATTAAAAACACGTGACAGACATTCAAACATGAACTCATTAAAACTTAGAACCTTGAACAATTAACCTTTTATAGTAGTATTTTACCATTTTTAAGGACGAACTTTTCACATTTCAAAGCAACCAATCTGTTAAACCCTTCCTTATATATTTTCAAATAGAAGTTGATGGGCAAAGACGAACAAACATTGAATCTTTAATTTTAATGATAAATTATCAAGTAACACAAGCTGCTACCATTTTAAACTTTTGACACTGTGTCATACATATTCTTTTATGACAAGGGTATGTAGCCACACAGAACCACTAAAATCGTTCTGTATACATGTACCAGGACAATTTTTCAATTAATCAAACAAAATCATTATAAAGGTTAAAGGTTTTAGTAGAAACTTACCTGAGTATGAGAATAGAACATGGAGAAGTTGCTAACAATAACAGGTACTGGTAGTGCTATCGTCAATACACCGGCTAAGGCGCACAGAGCGCCTACAAACATTCCCGGATAGGTTTTAGGCGCCACATCTCCGTAGCCTACGGTTGTCATCGTGACGATGGCCCACCAGAGACCTAATGGTATGCTTTTAAACTGATTTTCTGGGTTATCCTTCGAAAAAAAAATAAATAAATGAAGAAAAATAAAATAATATATGAAAACTCTTAAATAGATGAATTAGACCTGTTAATTTGCTCAAGGTATTTGCTATAAGCACAAAATGAGTAGCCTTTTTCGTGAGTATTAAATAAGTCACAGTGCATATATTTGTGAATAATAAAGTAAAACATATGTAAGTATGCTTATTGGTAGAAACCTGTCTAATGCACATTACGAAACTCCCATTCAGTGGAAATGTAAGGTTTTTGTTTCACATTAACAATCGAACGCGGCTTTAGACGTATAAAGTAATCAAATAGTTTATTTTGAATATTAGATCCATTTATACCAGACAACGGAAAAATAGTGTTTTTCCTTAGTAATTCTTTTTTATGACTGATACCAACAAAAGGGGAACGCTGCTTCAGATGAAGATGTAAATTAATCAAATAGTGTATTTTGAGTATTAGAGCAGTTTATACCAGTCATGGAGAAAAAGATTTTTCCTAAATAATTCTTTTTTTTTTGTATCACTAACAAATAGAAAAAAGAAGCGCTGTTTAGTGGTATAAAATAGTCCATTTTGATTATCAGATCAGTTTATACCAATCCGGAGATCAATATTCTTCTTAATAATTCATTAATGTTTGTAGGACTGAAACCTAGAAAAATAAGATTTTGCTTGAGACGTATAAATTTAGACCAGTTTATACCAGATCGGTTTATACCAATCAGGAGAGAAATATTACTTCTTAATAATTCATTTATGTTTGCAGAACTGATACCTAAAAAAAGGTTTCGCTTGAGACGTATAAAATAATCTTTTTTTTTAGTTTTAGACCAGTTTAGACCAGTTAATGGAAAAATAGTATTTTTAATTTGTTTTTTTATAAATGATAACTCGAAAAAGTACCAATTTTCGACAAAAGTTGAATTACTTTTGAATTAATCCATTTTCTTTATACCAGTCAGATAATTATATTCAGCAGATTTTTTTTATTTATTTACGAATAGTATATACATACCTGCAACTTCTCCGCGTAGTAAGCTAAACTAGCGAAGAAGACAATACCAAGCACCAAAAAGAACACCAACAGAGTGAGTTCCTTTGCCGATGCCTTGAATGTATGAATTAAAATTCTCAATCCCGGCGAATGTCTGGTTAGCTTGAAAAGTCTCATTATTCGAACTATTGAAAATGCTTCCAGAAGTCCCGTATGTTCGCCCATTCTTTGCATAACGTCTGTATAGAAACTTAAAGTGGCTGTGAAATCGATAATATTCACTGGCGATTTAATAAATTGCCAAATATTTGGAGAAACCTTTGTCAAAAAAAAAGAACAATCAAATAAATCCTCTTAACACATCACAGAGTCCAACACAACTTACAATAAGCCTTATGATAACTTCAATGAAAAACCAAACGTTACACACCAATTCCACGTAAAAAAAGGCTCCATGCGGATGGCCATATGACTCATGCCATCCATGATGATGTGGTGTTCCACCGAGTATTTTTTGTTCGAAAAACTGATTTAAGTCGCTTCCGTTGAAGATCGAACGTTTTAATCGCTTACGATTGGAACTTTTATATGTAAGATTGGACGATTCGAAAATGCTGCTCAAATTGCTGGCAGTAAAGTCGGCTTTTCTAGTAATGTTGTTCTTGTTATTGATATTCTGGTTGTTGTTGTTAATCCCTCGATTGATAAATGTCATATTAAATACTGATGATGATGGTGAATTATTTATATTGTTATTGGATGTGCTGGTCGATAGAGGTATTGATGAAGTCGATGATAGAGACGACCCATCGGGAAAATCGACCCGAAACCCCGGATGTGTTTTCAAGCAGAATGATATCACAGAAACGAATATGAAGAACACCGACATACTAGCTACAATCTATAGAGAAAAAAAATGAAAATTAAAATAATGTATGATCTAAATGATTATCATGTGATATTTAAAGGTGATTTTGTGATACTGTATGAAGTTTTATGATATCTATTGAAAAAAGTGACTACATTTTTTAATGTTTTAAAAATCTGATAAAATGTATACAAAACAAAAAAAAAGAGCGTGTGTAACTCAGTACTCGTGGCAGAAGTGAAACTTCTTTGGCGATGTAAAAATCTCGATGTGTATAGGGATATTAAGCTTATATGCGCAAGACGGAGCTATGTGTTTTATATCAAAATGATCGATGGGGTGGGGTTGCAAACTTGAAAATTAAATAAAAATGGTGAAAATTTAAAGTAAAAAAGGTGAAAATTTAAAAGATATAAATCGGTTTATTATTATTATTATTGTACTATTCGTACTAGAATGTCAGCTTATTAGGCTTGACCATTCTTTATTCCGTCAATTTCATTGAATTTTTGAACAACTGTCATAAATCGGTTTATTTGAGTAGGTTTTTCGACTATTTCCAAAAATTCCTACACTCTAAATCTCTGCAAAATCAACAATTTGTATATGACAACTTTACTTTGGCTTTATTTATTTTGCAACCATATGCCGGCTGGCGCATGCAGCTAAGGACGAGCCTTACCCGACAATGCTGCAGACTCGAACAAGAGCTGCTGAGAGAGTAGCCCGGGAGCTCTACGGCATGAAACGAAAAGAGGAACGCCGACTTCTCAGGAGGAAAAAGATAGAGCACAAGAAGAGGGTGGTCGAGTCGATTGAGGGTTGTAGCGGCAGGGGAGATGTTCGAAACAAGGATACAAAGCTAGAACGGAAGCCTGCCGAGATGAGAGAGGGAATATGGTAGTAGACACACAGTCAGTTCTGAGGATCTGGAAAGAACACTTCTCTAGACTGCTTAATGGCGAAGACAGCTAGTAGGCAGAATGCTCCATTCAACTTGGACGATGATGGCCAAGAGTTCCGTCCACCCGACCTAACCGAAGTGCGGCTGGCGATATCCAATATTAAGTCGTACAAGGCTGCTAGTGCGGATGGCTTACAAGCCGAACTATTTAAATCAGCGGGAGATGACCGGAGCATACACCAGCTCATCTGCAAAATTTGGTCGGAGGAAAGTATGCCCGATGAATGGAACCTCGGTATAGTGTGCCCCATCCATAAAAAGGGAGATGTTCTGAAATGTACCAACTACAGAGGAATTAGTCTCCTAAACGTCACTTATAAAATCTTGTCGGCTATCCAGTGTGACCGCTCAAACCCTTTTGTCAACAATCTGATCGGCCCCTATCAGTGTGGTTTTAGGCCAGGCAAGTCAACCGTCGATCAAATGTTCACACTCCGACAGATTTTATAAAAACCCCGGGAATTCCAGATCGATACACACCACCTCTTTATCGATTTTAAAGCCGCGTATGTTGGCGTCAAAAAGGAACGAATTATACAGAGCCATGTCATGTCTCGGCGTTCCTGCCAAACTCGTCCACTTGGGCAGGATGACGATGGAGAAATCTCGCTGCTCCGTCAAAATTGGAAAGAACACCACCAATTCCTTTGATATTGAGAAAGGATTGAGGCAAGGCGACGCGTTATCATGCAACCTATTCAACATCGTTCTTGAAGTTATTTTACGCAACGCACATGTCAACACCAGCGGTACAATCAATCAAAAGTCCGTTCAATTGCTTGCGTATGCAGATGACATAGACATTGTCGGCAGAACGAAGCGAGCTGTGGCAGGCGCATTTGCGAGCATTCCATCGGAGGCGGCTAAAATTGGATTGGCGGTTAACGAGGACAAGACGAAGTATATGAGAAAAATCTAAACATCTTCGACTCGGGCAAAATGTCACGATGGACAGATATAACTTCGAAGTTGTCAAGGACATTGTCTACCTGGGCTCCACTATTACCTCACAAAATGACATCAGTGCAGAGATCAAGCGAAGAATTACTCTTACCAACCGCTGTTTCTTCGGTCTAATAAGGCATTTAAGTAGTAAGGCCCTCTCTCAGATAACCAAGGAGACTTTATACAAGACCCTAATCATCCCGGTCCTGCTCTATGGCTCAGAAGCATGAATACTGAGAAAATCGTATAAAAATCTGCTAGGGTGCTTTGAGAGGAAGATTCTTCGTCTGATTTTCGGTCCGGTGTGTATCGAAGGAGTGTGGAGGAGAAGGTTCAACGACGACCTATACGGGCTATACAGTGGCGTTGACCTGGTCAAAAAGCTGAAAATACAGTGGCTGAGATGGCTGGGGCACGTGGAGCGTATGGACAGCAACGCACCTGCTTGACGAGTCTTCGAATCCAACCCCAATGGGGTATCAGCAGAGAAAGAACCCGTAACAGGAGGCGCAAACAAGTGGATGACGACATCAAAGCACTCGGTGTGTGCAACTGGAAGCGGCTAGCTAAGGACAGAGCTGGCTGGAGGCGCTTGTTAGTTGGGGCCGAAGCCCATCCTGGGCTGTGAGCGCCATATAAAGTAAAGTAAGTAAAGTAACCATATATAATTCAAATTTTTAGCGGACTCCCCTCAATTCTTCAATTTTTTGAAATAAGCCTATTTTGAGATAAAATGTTTAAAATAATTTATATCTCCATACTAGTAGGAGTTAGATAAAAATCTTAAACAAGTAAGATTCTTAGAATTTCATTATCTATTTACCAAAAAAATTTCAAAACTCTAGCATTCTAATTAACGAAATTGGAAAAAAGACATAAAACGACATTTTCCCTTTTATCTGCTACAATAATATAGATTATCAAAAAATCCAAACTTATTGCACTATAAAATATATTAGCATATCAATAAAACATTTTACTTGTACTCTACGTCCCACCACTTAGCTAATCAATGATCTCAGCGTTGCACATGTGGCGTTTCATTTTTTCGTTTCACAAAGAATTTCACTTCAAAAAAATGTTATGTGATCAATTCGATTTCTTGTGATATTCTATTATAACTTATATATTCTCTAAGACTTAAGTGACAATTTTATCAATTTATTTGTGAAATACAAGTGGTTTAAAATATACAAAAAATGATCGTTTAATGTTCTGTAATATTTATTGAAGTTTTTTTTTTTGAATTTTTCAACCAAATTAAAAAAAAACTTAAATAAATATCACAGAATATTTTATGAGTTGTAAATAATTATTCTTACTTTTGCGTGATAAATTGCTCAATTTGTGATATCTGATAATATTTATTGCAATAATAAAATAATTTATGTAGTGTTATGCGCTTTTATGCTGCATTCTTTTAACATTTTTATGAAAACGGTTAAATTCTGAGATATTTGTATAATCTTTTCATAAAAAGATATCACAAATTGTAAGTGAGTTTGCGGATAAATGTATTTTAAACGATATATTCAACCTTTTCGGGAATCAACATTTATGTGACATCATTTGATTAAGTGTTTTTGTGGAAAACTCGTGATATTAGAAAATAGTTAAATGTCAAGAAATATGAAGATAATTTATGATACCATTTTTTTTATTTAGATAGGTATATAGATTTGGTATCTGATGTTATACATCGAAATTCATCACAAAACAATTGTGATAGTATACCGCTACACATTTAAATTTTTTTAACTTGGATTTAAAATACAATATTTAGTTTTCAATTTTGGTTTGAATCCAAAAAAATATTACAAAATAATTTAGAAATTTAATAACAACTTAAAATTTGTTTAACATAATTTTTAGTTATATTATATCGCTATGCAGACATTTTTTCTTTCATATTTGTGATAAATTGTTCTTTTTGCGATATTATTTTGTGATATTTAAAATTTAATGAAAATTATTTGACAAAATTAGTCTGATTTAAGGATTTTATTTATTTTAAGGAACTTGAAACAAACTATACAAAATAGACAAAAAAAATCACAAGACATTATGGAAAAACTACAAAATATCTTGTAAGAAATTTTGAGATATTCTAAAGTAAATGCTTTTATTCCAAACTTTTAATCAAAACTTACCTTTGCTGCTGTGGAACTTGATGGCTCATCGAACAGAGCCCATACTTTCGGCTTAATTCGTTGCCAACAATTTAATTCACCATTACTGAGGGCTTCTTCGAAACCAAATAATCTTGCGATTTGTTCCTCTGATGGTTTTTCATTTTCAATATCTAATTTATCTAAAATTGCTAAAGTATTCTATAGAAAATCAATATTAAAAAAAAGAACAAAATGTAAGGAAGAGAAGAAAAAATAAACAATTATTAAAACCTCAACGGTACAAACTAAATTATTTTATGTTTCACTTTTAAATGCTTACTTGTGTATCTCGATGTATACTATATGTTGACCAACAGCATGGTTCTACCTGATTTGAATCCAGTCCCCAGAATTCTAACTCCTCCTCGAATAATGGTCCACAGACATCTGTCGGATAGTGAAGTTTCCCTGTTCTGTAAAATTAAAAAAAAAAGAAAGAAAGATATTAGAAAAAATAACATCAACTAACTAACTTCATACATCTACACACACACACACACTCTTACAAAATACAACTAACGCATAAAAACTAATTATTTTCCTCCTTTTTTTTGTTTGTTGCTGGTAGCTTATGCCTTGCAGCAAGCAAAGTTACAAATAATTTAATTTTAATTTTATTCCTCGACAGGACAGGCGGGTGGGATTGTGGTGAGAAGGGTGGAAGTAAAAATAGCCTCGTCGAATGTCCGCCTTTATCCTTTTAGAAATTATATCCTTTTTTGCTTTCAAGCTTCCAATAAATACAGAGGATAAAAGTCTTTACCTCAGTTGGACAACAAGTTTTCTTATTTTGTTGTTGTTGTTTTATTTTTCTACATTTTGTTGCAAGGAGGAAAACCTTATTGTTTGCGCTCGAGGGGTTGACAGCGTCGCATCGGTAAGAGAAGAGTAAGTTGTGGGTGGAGGGTAGGTGATGGTTGGTGTAGATGATGATGGAAAAAACTAGAGTATACAAAGATTGTGTGTGTGCAAATGGCAGAAAATGTGTAGACTATGCGGCATTAGTGTATGCAAATTAGAACATGACACTGGAGAATGCACACACAATTGCATAATGCAACCAAACGAAGTATAATTAACATCGACAGGGTAATTTTCTGAGGTCAAAGAGCGTGGTATAAGCAGCTTACATTATAGAAATTGCAAACTTCATATATACAGAATGGAACCACCCCCCTCCCCCCTATCATAGACAGTTTGTATGCTCGCTTGGCTGCTTTGGGTTTTTCTATGTCTCAGAGGAACGTTTTTAAATTGACATTAAAAGTCTGGGATTAAAATTGAACGAGGAATTTCTTGATGAGCTTGAGGTTGTTCAAGTGAGGATATTAATTAAGAAAACAAATAAGAAAAATTAAAAATAAAATATAGAAAAATATATAAAAATATAAAATAAATATATACTACATATTCTTAAGTTGGTTTTCTAATCATGAGCATCTCCTCCTAAATCCTTTCTTACTTTCCCAACGCTCGTGTTGTGTTTAGTTATTTTAAGAGTATTAAAAACCACTTGAGTGCGGGTACATTATGAAAACAAAAAATATTTCATAATAAACATAGGATCATCCCTGACTCATTGAGCTTTATAATAATAATAATAATTTTAACTATATGCCTGTAAGACCTCAGGTCTTTTAAATGCAATGCACGGCACTAGTTAGAAGGAATAGAAGGAAATGAAAGTTTTTTGTTGGCTTTTTGATAATAAATAAGTCGGCTTACATCGAAAAAATAAGTAAGTAAGTATTAAAGAATTAAAAAGGGCTCCATTGCCAGTTGCAACTTTTCTGGAATTAACTTTTTTTTTAATGTGAAGGGTGAGGTTGTCAATTTTGATAATAAATATTAAATATTTGTTCGACGTGTGCCTTTGGCGTCCTGCAACCATCTATAATTTATAATAACTACTATAAAAGTTTATAGTTTTTAAAACTAAGCCATTTAAAATGTTGGAAAAATGTATGATCTATACCTCTCCCGCATTATTCATCAAATATTTTTTATTTTAAGTCTGACTCTGAAAAGTATGCAATTTACTTTATATTTTTTGTGCTGAATATAATTTGATTAAAAAATAATTAATTATTTTTTTATTCATTTCTTTTCTACATCTGTTTTGAAATTTGAATTATGGAGTCCAAACCCTGGTTGGGCACACGATTGACATTTAAAATTGCTGCAGCATTAACACTATTGAAATCTCGGCAGCAACCTGGGAGCTACACTAACCCTACCCTGGGATCATGGAGACCCCAAACAATTTTTGGCCTTCCACAAAAAATCAAAACCCAATTTAATAAAAATTATTATTTATTGAGATCATACGAAAGTTAAAATGTTAAATATGTATTAAAGTTTCGAGTCCAGGCACTTTTGGGAAACAGAGCGGCTATGTTCGCCACAAAGAGGATTTCGGCAACACCCATACCTTATTTTCGTCTTCCGGTGTTTTAAGCATGGACAAATGGCGCATCTATTTTTTACAGCAACAGTTGACTCAATCAATGGTCGTTTCATTTTCAAAATATCTCCAATCAATACCTGGAGATTTGAAGGCAAAGTTGGCCAAGTGAACCTCCTCCATTTGGGGTTTGATGAGGTCCAGTGCCAATTTTTTGAGGAAGTTTCTCGTCTAATTTATTTTTGATTTGACGCCATTTTCAGGAGAAAATAAGAATTAACTCCCATAATTTTCAAAATCTCATAAAATACAGCCAATGGCCACAGTGGCGGATCCAGGGGGGTGGCTATAGGGGCTAAAGCCTCCCCCCCACAACCGATTGCTAAAATAATTTGAAATATAGAAAACAATACATTACAACGTGTTAAGTTTTATATTCGTCTAAAATATTGTTAAGATGAGAATTTTGATGGACAAAATAACGTGGTTGGGGCTGAACAATTTACATGCTCTGCAACTTCTTTTCTAAGCCCTAAGGTTGGGGCTAAAGCCTATGAAGTGAATTGGAAAAAAGAAACAATTGGGGGCTATGAAATATGGACATGTTTCATGCAACGACAATTTCCCCTTAAAACAAAACCAAGAAAATTGAAAAAAAAAAAAACAATTTGGGACTAATAAGGTCTGAGAATATTGGACAAAAAACGTAGTCAGGGTTAAACAACTAACTCCCTAAAAACGAACCTTATTCCAGATAGCTTTTAAGGCATAGGTCTAAGGATTTTCAAAGTCCGAAGTTGGAACTGAAGCTTGAAGATATAATTTTAAAAAAACGTGGTCGGGGATTAACATTTACATGTCAAAAGCAACAACTGTTTACCTACACTAAAAACTTAGCTAATTTAACGAAAGAAACGTAACTGAGGCTAATTGAGAACACCGGGGTTTAAAGCTTAGTGTAAATGTTTAATACAACAGGAATTGTTTCTAACGGCCTTGGCTGGGTTTAGATCATTTTGGGGCTTAGTTTTTAAAATTTCAAAGGTCCAATGCAATACATACAAAACATTTTTGGACTAAGCAATTCAATACAAATTCTCTAGTCCATGAGCCAAATTCCAAAAGCGTGAGAAACTCTGTGAACTCAGAAAAATCTTGCAGGTGGACATGAATATTTACAATCTCTATAGACTCTTGAGTGGCTTAAAAATTTATCGACACATTTATTGAGCAGGAATAGAAAGTGTATGCAGGTGCAGTGTAAACGAAAATTCATTGACACTTGCAGAATTGAGCCGTGCAGCTTATTTCTTTTAGAGCAGCTGTTTCGTATGCCCAACTAAAAGTCTTGAAATTTTGATATTTTATTTTTCGATCTACAAAATCTTATTTTCGTGCTTTCCAGTGACAATTTGAAGAAAACAGGTAGGTTCGTTGCTTTGACTAATTAAAGAAAATGAGAGCTCAAAACACATAAGCTTTTGCCAGAAAGACCACTTAAATATCATTTTTCCGAACTAGCATTACAAACAGTTTTAAAATTTTGTTAAAAAGGTGAAGTTCAAAGCATACCTTCAGCTAATTTAAACAAACACATACAAAGGTGGGCACTTGATACCTAATCAATTATTAAGCAATATACCTATAAATAAACGAATTTGTTCGTGTGGTAACGTGGCTAGAACTTAAAGTTATAAAATTTGTTATACTACCATGTTTTGCTGAGCCTTAATATTGGCTTTTAAACAAAATTCCCATGCTTAACACATCAATCCAAAATTCTTCTTATTGTGCTTCGTTTTGAAAAAATTATAAAACGCGATAAGAGCGAATATATAGGCACAAAAAACACGGCTTTTATTAAAGGAAAAGTGATGTCAAAATTCGTTTTCTGTTATATAACTTCAAATTTACAATCTGGATTTCCGAACTCCAAGCCCCCCCCACAGCCAAATCCTAGATCCGCTACTGAATGGCCATCGACTGGTCCGTCTTAAAAATCTTCAAAAACTTGCACTAACCCTACCCTAGGGTCTATGGGACCCTCAAGTTTAAATTTCCGCGACTGTACCACTCGAAAATAAAAAAATACCGATGATTAGGCGGCTAATAAGATAATATGAGAATACCTTGAGTGGCGCCGGCATGGGTTACTTAGTTTTTAAAATATTCAAATAAATATATTTTTTCAACTGCGCTGGACCCCAGGGTAGGGTTTAAGGGTTAAATCTCTCGCAATTTCTGCGAGCTGTGAATATATAATGCGGAATTTTAAAAAATCAAAAGGTCCTAACGAAGAATTTAATTTTTTTACTTATAAAGATTTCTTTTTTAGTTTTGATATTTTCTAAAAAAATATATAATTTTAAGATACCATTAGAAATATCCAGCGTAAACAAATTCAATTTTCATTTTTTTTTTGTATGGGATTTCTTTTTCTTGAAAATTTGTTCTGAGTCAATCAAATGCATGAATTGGATAATTAGTTTATTGAGCTTAAATTTACTGTTTTGGTTTTTTTTTAAGATTTTTGTTGTTGATAAATCTGACTTCGAATTCGTACTTCGAAACGCACTCAGTACATAAACTTAAAAGTAAATGTTATGTACTGAAGTTTGTATGGGATTGCTATTAAAAATCTCTTTACTGAGTAAACTTCATGTGTGCTGGTTACAATTGAATTTATGTACCAAGTGAAACCCACCACCATCAAGCTCTGTTTCTATAAATACGTTTATTGAATAAAAGCCGTATATACTCAATACACATCTATCTCGCTAACTTATGTAATGCAAACACAAATATTTACAACCCGCCACCAAATTATGTACCACGTACAAGCTACATGTGGTATGTATCACCTACGTTTATTTAGCACACGCGCTACAGAATCAGTACATATCTACTTGCTATTCCATTTTAAACCCACCACCAAGTTATGTGACAGGTACAAGCTAGACTCAATACATTTCTTTCTGCTATTTTATTTAAAACCCACCACAAAGTTATCTGCCAGCTACAAGCAACATGTTATGTATACACGCGCTATAGACTGAGCACATTACTATCTGCTATTCTATTTAAAGCCCGCCCAAATAAAAGGAAAAGGAAAGAAAAATTTGCATATTGGAAATTAGCTCGCTCTCGGCACGGAAGGATACCAGTTCAAAACCAGGTAAGTAAAACTTGAAATTTTTTTTTTAATAAAATAAAATAATATAATTTCAGAAGAGAAGAAGAAGAATTTCAGAAGAGATGACATTGAACCAGAAGATAGCAAGCTATAGACGTTGCATCAAACTACAAATAGTCCATTGTGAAGAGTACATAAAAATATGAACTCAGTACATAAACATATTTACTCAGTACATAAATTTATGTACTGAGTAAATAAATGTATGTACTGAGTACATAATTTTATGTACTGAATACGTAAATATATGTACTGAGTATATATACTTATGTACTGAGTACATTGTATTTATGTACTTAGTACATATTATATTTATGTATATATATATATATATATATATTTATTATGTACTGATTACATCTATTTGTGTAGTGAGTACATATATCAATGTACTTTGTATATATCCACTGTACCAACAACATCTTCCTTGTACTCAGCACAAATACCCAGACCTAATTTATTCAATATATCAATGCAGTATTTATATTTATGTAGTTACTACTACTTACTTAGGTCCTCGGACCTATTACGTCCGTGATGTTTCCCTTACGGGACATAGGGCCTCCACTACACCTACGCGCCATCGTGTACGATTTCTTGAAATGTATTTCAGCTCTCTCCAAGGTCCCCAGTCGTGCCGATTCCTGTTCGACCGTTCTTCGCCATGTACTTCTAGGCCGGCCCACTTGTCTTCCCTCCTGTGTGAGCGGGTTCCACTGCATTGCTTGAGATGCAATGCACCGATCGCCTTTTCGAAGCGTATGGCCAATCCACTGCCACTTTCTTCTTCGTATAATGGAGTCTATGGGCTCCTGACCCGTTCTCGCATGAAGTTCGGCATTGGAGATACGGCTGGGCCAGAAAATCCTCAAGATGTTTCGTAGACATCTATTAACGAAGGTTTGCAGCTTTCTAGTGACAGTTTCAGTGACTTTCCAAGTGCTGCAGCCGTAAAGCAGAACGGATTCAACATTGGAGCGGAACAGTCGTAGCTTGGTCTTTAAGCTAAAAGAGTTGTTTCTCCATATTTTGGACAGCATTCCGAACGCAGCCTTTGCTTTTCTGATTCGGCTGTTTACGTCCAGTTCGGTTCCGCCACCCGTAGAGACAATACTCCCAAGATATTGGAAATCCTGTACCATCTCTACGGGTTGTCCAGAAATATTTACTTGGATTGATGAGGAAGTTCCAAGGCTGATCATTTTAGTTTTTGCCAAGTTGATCTTAAGCCCTACGATTTCTGCTTCTCTCTCCACCCTTGTTGTCATTTGATGGAGATCCATGATCCTATGAGAGAGTAAGCATACGTCGTCCGCGTAGTCCAGATGTTTGAGGTGAGATTGCAGAGTCCACTGAATTCCTCCATTTCCATTTGACAAAGCTGCGTGCAGTACGTCACTTACCACCAACAGGAACAGTATTGGTGACAGTATACAGCCTTGCCTAACTCCACTTTGGATTTCAAACTCCTCTGACAGCCTACCTTTGTGCAAAACGTGACACCTGGATCCATCATATGTAGCCTTGATAATAGCAATCAATTTATCTGGGATGCCCCTCCTGTGCAAAGCAAGCCAAATAAATTCTCTATTGACACTGTCGAACGCCTTTTCAAAATCGATGAACAGCAGGTGAAGTGGTGATCGATATTAAACGCACTGTTCGATGATGATCCTCAAGGTGTTGATGTGATCAACACAGGAAGATCCAGTGCGGAAACCTGCTTGTTCGGCGTCGAGTGTGTCTTCGGGGTGGTCTTTAATTCGGTCCAATATTATCCTTGCTATTATCTTGGCTACTGCAGGCAGAACGCATATTCCTCTCCAGTTTATGTAGTTAGTAAATAACAATTATGCCCACTACATTATCTTTGTACTCATCACAAGTACCCAACACATATTTATTTAATGAATCCACGCAATATTCATTTTTATGTTCTGAGTACATAGCAAATTTACCCACTAAATCATCTATTTACTCATCACAAATACGTAGGGCTTTATTATTTTAAGCATCCATAAAATATTTATGTTTTTGCAATGAGTACATATCAACTACATAGACGATTTAGCCATCGCAGAAAACCGGCATTTATTCATTTATTTAATCAATTTCGTATTTATATCTATTCACTGAGTACATAGAAGCTGTTCTTACTACAAAATCATTAATTGTGATTTGTGATAAGTCCATAGGAGAATTATATTTGTATAATGAGGGCATATCATCTGTACCTACGGCATAATAATTCAGAATCGCGGATGACCAAAGGGCTTGGAAACTATACTCAGTACAATAATCATTGACTCATCACAAATAACCTACGGATGGATACGTACTACGACCATATTGCATTAAAATTTATGTGGTGAGGGCATATAAGCTGTGCCCACTACATAAAAAGGTTCAAAAAAAAAAAATTGTGTAATGGGTCCATAGAATTCTTTATTGACTAAAGTGCTAATACAGAATTTATTTAGCCAGTAAAGATTTCAATATTTAACTAGTACATAATGTTATGTGTGCAGAAATCTATGGGATAGGTACATACATTGATGTGCTGAGTGCATACATTTTTCCCTCAGTGTACTCTTGGCTTTGACCACCAATTTCTAAGCAAATAATGACACCACATAAAATTCAAGTACAGTTTTGAAAATTTACATACATTTTTTCCAAAAATTTGTTTTGTGCTTTTTCAAAGAAGATCAAGAAAACGCATTTTGTTTGTAGTTTCTTAAATCTTTTTCTGCTTTACATATATTGACTGCAAGACTATGCTAGTATGAGGTGTTTTTGACAAATAAACTACAAATATTCCTGTACATTTTCAAATCGATTCATCAAACCGTTTACCGATACCATATGTACAAATCAATTAAAGGAACAAATTTTATTGTTCCTAAGCATTATACAATTCAATAATAATCAAGATTAAGTTTTTCATGAGTCACAAATTTATTGGACTTGAAATGAAAACCAAACATTTTTCAAAAAAATTTAAAAAATTCAAAAAAAAAACCTTTAAGTTTTGATAATTTGGAAATTGTTAATTTTTTTTATAATGAAAAGACAAATAACGCGCTATGAAGCTCTGATGTAACATAACCTCCAATAATTGCTAATCCTTAACGTCCAACCACAACTGATCAACAAAAAAGGTCACCACAATATTAAAAAAGTAAACTTAATGCAAATAATTCAACTGGCTTCTTGGTACTGGATTTAATTATATCAGGAGCATTTTGTAGTTCTCATACCTCTAATAGCCCTTCCACACTACCCCACTCTGTATTAATACACGACAAATTGAAAGTGGGAAAGAATTCCACGCGACTGCCAAATTTGTGTGAAAGAAATGACTTCATATTTTGCTTCCACACTTGCTTGTATTAATACATTACCTTAACCTGAAAAAAAGTGTGATAGAATGTGGGATAGAAATAGAACCATTCCTAAAATTATTCGCATGTTTTAATGTTCAAATCGTGTGAGATAGAATGTCGGGTTGTAAAGGCTGGGCTTTCATATTTTGTTTCCACACTATTCTACATGATTTGTTCCCACTTTCTTGACATGTGGGCTAGTGTGGAAGGCCTTTAAGACATAAATGAAAACAGAGTTTGTTTTTTGTTTTGGGTCCGCTTCAAGCCACTTTAAAAACAGGGCGTTGTTTATGAGTTGTGACCAGCTGCACATTAAAATAAATATCTCCACCAAATGCAAACCAAAGCAGATCAAACTTTGCCAACATCAAATTTAGACTACTAGCAAGGTAATATTATTTATTATTTTATTAATCTTACATAAATGTACAGAGTAATACTTAAGATTACAGCTTGAGCATCTTAGGCTTTCAGCTGAGATTTTTTACAAATTGATTATAGAGAATTCAGTTATCTAAAATGGTATAATATACAATTCCATTATATAATATTTATAAAATATTTATAAAGTAAAAGTACCAATTTGGTAAATAGAATTTTAGACTTACAAAAAGTATAGATATATAAAATTTGTGACTTTATAGAAAAAAATTTGAGGGGGGAGGTGATCGAAGATGCATAGAAAACAGTATTTACCGTCTCGATATGCAACCTCAATCACCCCCCCACTCTCCTTTAAAAGGGGTTTACTTAAATTTTATTATCTAGTTCCAGTATTTCTAAGATTTTGTATACATTTTTAATGTTTGGTTCAGAGGGAACTGAAAGTAGGTTTGATAACTTATGATTACACAGTGAAAGAGAAATATTGTTGATTTTAATACAATCTGAAGTTAAATGTACGATTGACAGATTCTCATTTGATTCGTAGAAGTGGCATATTGGAGGTTGATCCTTGCTCATAAGATGATTGGGGGTTAGCTTTGTGTGCCCAAGGCGAAGCCTTGAGAAACACCTGTTCATCTTAGTGTTGGTAGTGGTAGGATAAAGAACTTGGGAACCTTCTGGATTGATTGAAGAATAGTGGTGGTTGTATTGGGTCCATGTTTCTGCTTTTTTGTTTTTCCAGTGTGTTTTTATGCGTTTTTTAAGTCGGCTTTGGAGGGACGGTATAGTTTGATCTCGGCTTCAGAGTTTGAAGCAATCGCCTTTGCTTCATTGTCTGCTATTTCGTTACCTTTTATTCCGATGTGGGCTGGAACCCAAACCAGAGTTAATTTGTCACCAAGTTGGATCATGTTGTCACGGATGCTATTTATAACGGGAGCTCGGTGTTTTATGTTGGCAATGGCTTTAAGCGAAGAAAGGCTGTCTGTACATATTAAGGTGTTTTTGTTTGACTTAACTGCGAGCTGTGTAGCTTTGAGAATCGCCAGGGATTCTATGGGAAAAATGGAGAAATTTGGTGAAATTCTTTCAGCGCATTTGAGATCACCATTTTTATTGACTATAGCCCGTCACTCTTGTTATTAAAATAAGATAAGTCGTAACATAGTAGATGTACTGGAAAGTGTATCTAGATTCAATTTAAAGCTTATAAAGAAAAGCATTTCATTTACATTGAAAAGAATTTTGTGCAAATCAATATAAATTGAATAATAATTATTTATTGATTTTTTTGTTAAAATTATAAGTTATTAAAAATAATTATAAAAATTTTAGTTTTAGTGTATTATATAGAATAAATAAATTTAATAATATTTTATTAGTATTGTAAAATAATATTGAAATATAATGAAAAATTTTTATTATAAAAGAAAATTTTATTTATTGTATCTTGTGTGTCATGGCTAAATTTTTTTTTTTTGATTTTCCATAAAGGGACAAGACACTGTGCGACGTTTCAAACGTAGTTATAAAATATTAATAATAATAACTATGTTTAAGAGACCTGAAGAAAAACGTAAACACGTTTGAAACGTCTGATTTAGATACTTTAAAAGAAAAAATTAAAATTTAACTGCCGAAAATATCTCATGCAGCTTATGTTTTTTTTTTTTTTTAGTTACAACTTTTGCTCTGAAGCGAAAAAAATTTCATAACAGAACTGAAAAGTATTGGTGCTATGGGTTATTAAGAAATTGAATTAAATGCGTTTCATTGGAAACCATAATTGAAAAAATGTTTTCCCATGCTTGCGACACAAACAAATAAAACTGGTGCCGTATTGCTACCGATATATTTTTGTATTGTACATTTTGTTGCGAGCAAGAGGAGGGGAAGAGTTGGAAAATGGTAGGGCAGGGAAAAAGGAAAGGATAGGAAGTGTTTGGAAAGAAGGAGTTGAATGCTAAGTTTCGGGGGACGCGGCCTGCTTGCGATGATCAGCTTGAACTCGTCGGATGGGGGGATCTTGCCCCCGAAACTTAACCTCACCAACAACAAAAACAATAGTATAGTTTCAAAAACAGCGGACTGACAATCATCACACCAAGGGCACTGCTGATGTAAGCGCAGTGTAGCCTTAACCCACCCAACCATGGAAATCTGCGGCCATGTTTAGATCTCCCCAAGAATGGAAGATGAAAGCGTTCAGCTCATACCATCTTCACCGAAAGATTTTGGCTACCTTAGGCACCCCTGAAAAAGTTTCTTCAAAAATTCATATTTCACTTATGTGAAACAGCAAAAGAAATGGTTTCCACTATTTGGCGTTGAAGTTTTATTTACATATTAACATTTACACGCAGAAACTAACCTATATTTAATTTTATTATTTTTGTATGTTTATTTTTTTTAGAATTAAACGAATCTTTTGTACAATACAAAAATAAAATATTCTTCTTCTTGATTTAACCGGCGATTGTCATGATTTTGAGGGGGACCACAACTCTCCCACTCAACTGCTTCACCTAAAGTTCCACTTGTGGGGTTCGCCGGGGTTGACCTCAAAAAACGTCGACAGGCCTCCCGGTTTTGGATTGTTCCATGTCTGAGGCCAACTAATTGCAGTTGTCGTTGCATTTGTTTCATCCAGGAATTTTGCGCTTGCCATTCTTCCGCGATAGTGTTGGAACGTCTTGTGCTTTTGCCTTTTGAACTGGCATCTTCTTTGTACATGACAGTACGAGCTAAGTTGGCTGTATTTTGTCCAAGATGGTATTTTTGACGTGTAGCTTTCCTCGGATTCTCTTGCTTCTTATCTAAAGTTTTGTTCCCCAAAGTGAAACACAATCGTTTCCCATTTGTGTTCCTTTCTCTTCCTTTAATACTATAGTCTGTCGGTATTTCTTTCAATTATCAACTCCAACTTCAAAGTTCTCGAGAAGTGGACTTTTCAAAGAAAGAAATTTTGAATGATCGCTTGCTATAAACCATCTTGACAAACAAATTTTAAATTAAAAAATCGTGAAGAGCGTTTTTAATTAATTTTAAGTTATTGGTATGCTTTGCTTACTTATACTTGGTTTCCACTTGTCATTGAAAAGATGCAAATTGACAAACTTTCTAGGACAGGGTGGCTTTTACCAACACAAAAAGCAAAGAAAGTAGTAGTAGCAAGCAAGTATAACTCACCATGTCTTGGAAAGTTTGTCAATTTCCGCCTTTTCAATGACAAGTGGACACCTAGCATTACTGTCTAATAAATACAATCTTACACAAAATTAAAAAAAAAAAAAAACATTAACCAGTTTCTAAGATATTGAATTAAACAAAAAGAATATTTTATTTTTAAAAATCCAAACAAATTTGGCCGAAATCGGTAAAGCCGCTAATGAGAAATTTGTAAAACAAAAATTCGGTTCTATCACAGATATTAACTGTTAATAACCGTTATATCCGTACATTTTTTGTAGCTGAAATATTGACAAAACACTCAGGTAATTTTTTTATCAAAATCGTTTGAGCCCATTTTGCGATAAATATTTTTTGTATGTTAGTTGTAGGCAGGTACCTTTTTTGTGGAGCTTAAAAAAAATTCATCTACCCCTCTAGGGAGTCTCTTAAGAAACTTAAGCCCAAAGAAAATTGCCTCAGGGGTTTAGGGTGACGGTCGATGTACAGGACGAGAGACAGACAGAAGAGGAAAACTAATATTTCGAGTTTGATTTGTTCACGAACACAAAACTTGCCCTATTTGGTACAAAAAAAAACTATTAATATAATTTTAAATACCTGCCTAAAATAAATCTTAAAGTTTCAATGGTTTGTCATAGACGTTTAATTCATGAATATTAAATTTTTCTGTTCCTAGCCTTATATATTTATTTATTCCAAGTAGCACAAGGGATTTAATTTTTTTAATCAAAATCTGCCTCCATTATCTCTTCTAAAAAGATTGAGTTTTCCAGCTTTAAAATTTATATTTTAGCTTCAAATCGTTATGGAAAAGGACTTAGATAGTTTACGTTTAACCGTGTGTGTGTGTGTCTAAATGGGTAGATGTCGTTATACAAAATCCTTTTTTTTTGTCGGCAATTTTCTACACTACTTCTCTTTTTTTGGAAAAGTCATTCATAATGCCTACATACCCTAGCCTAAAATGTATACATCCTGGATTCCTAGAAGCCACATAAATACTGTCTGCCAAATTCTACTTAAGCCTCTTCACAAAGTGGCCCCTTTTTGCCTCCCATATCGCCGTTAACTGTTTGCGCTCTGCCTGAAAGAGACACAAAAAAGTTATGCCATTCACCATGCCGAGCCGACAGCACTACAGTGAATTTCAATTAGTCGTGACTTTAATGCTCGGTTGACATTTTTCCTCAATAATTTTTTGTTTGTTTTTGTTTTCTTTTGAAATAAATCTCTGTCAATGTTTATGTTTTTTTTTAAAGGTAGGTAAGTACATTTATCAGTATAATAGCTTTTCTGTTGAGCTTAATCGCCCCTGCCACGCTTTACATAGGCAGATAGATACCAGTACCTGTCTATAATCTGAAAACACACTTTATTAAATCCAGAGACAATAAAAGCATTTTAGTTACACTGGTGTGAGGTTTATACATTTTCACTCGTTCCATCATCACAAACATAGATTATATCATCGTGATAATCTAGAAAGAAAAAAATGCAATTTTGTTATAAAATAACACAGCCATCCAGATGATGATGGGGTTAAATGATTGATTGGTATTTTGTGGAAGAAAATGCCAATTACATTAATATTCACGAGAGACTAGATTTTCAAAATAAAAAAAAGGAAAAGGATTTAAATAAATAAAAACAACATTAATCCTTTGATGTCTTCATAAAAATGTGCTCAACGGCTTTAAGTCTTGATTTTGTTTTATTGTTGTGACAAATTTTTTATGCGAAAGTCGTAATAGAAAAATTGCTCTCACTGCAGACAGACACAGACACAGACACATAACATAACTGAAATGAAGGAGAGTTCTAAATTACATGAGACAGCTGGTTGGTATAAGAAGTCATTTCCATTTCCTATTTGCATGAAATAATTTTATTCCACACCAGCATTGTTCGTAGAGTCATCTGGATGCTCGACGGTTTGCGAAGCAGTGTGTACATCAGGGCGGATCAAGTCTGTTTTAGGAACCAATCTAGACATCGTCGCTCTAAAAGAAAACCGGCATAACTCAAAAACCTTGATTCTTCAGAAAATGAGTTTAAAGTTTTTTAGTCAAACGATTTTTCATTGTTGTATTATTTTTTTAATATTAAGAACAATATTTTATTTATTGGAATTCAACAAAATTAATTTAAAAATGTACGAAAAAGGTCAAAAACTAAAAGATTCCCCAAACCCTCTCCTAATTAAGTAATTTTTCCGGAAAAAAATTATGTTATTCAAATAAACTTTTTTTTTTTATTTTGGAGTTAGTTCAACACTCCGTTGGCAAATAATGGCATAACTTGATTAAACTTATTGAAGTAAAATTTATTTGATATGATTAGTCAAAAGTATTATAACGAAACACGGCATAAGTTTGAAAAGTGCCATTACAAAACACAGTTTTTTTAAACTTTTCAGGAAAAGTGGAACATTTTGTTTTAAAACATAAAATAATTCATAAAACTGTACTTACTTTATTGCGAAAACTGGTCCAACGCAAGTTAGTTCTTTTTTCGCTGAAATTTAACGATAAATCGTTGGCACAACACGAATATATGCCACTTTTTCACATAAAAAACACTTCCGTTCACCTCAAGCAAATGGCAGAAACTAAATTATGTCACTGTTGATTATGATCATAAACAAACAATGAAAACGAAAGATGTGCCAATTGGACCAAAGTCCATCTAGGGGGATTCCGAAGTTCTACAGTTATGACAGTTTGACAGAAAGATAGAGATTTTTTTTTTAGTGGATTGCCATCATTAACTCAAAAATCGTGGTTTTTGAGCTATGCCGGTTTTCTTAAACAGCGACGACATATATTTTGATGTGGCCTTTCAGAAATAATCAAAAAAAAAAAAATAATGAGGTGTTCTAAAATAAATCGTAGAGTTGACTCTTGCTTAACCATTAGTAAAGAATTGAGTAAAACAGGGACGGATCTTGCAAATTTGGGCGCTTTGTGAAGTATTATTCTTGGAGCATAAATGAATGAATGAATAGAAAGAAAATCAAAATTAAATTGAATAATAATGAATATTTGTACTAAATACTTCTTTATCAAATAAATAAATTGATCTGTATTTTTAAAAATTGTAGATATTAAGTTATCTGAACTAAACAGTCGGTTCTATAAAATTTATTTAACAATATTTCTTTCTTTCTAGAATTATCACGCACCTCTACAAAACTAAGCTTTTTCATAGCGCACTCTTATTTTATGACGCCATTATTTATCACATAATTTGTCGATATGGAAAACCTGACCTGGAGTGGAGGTTTGGTTTGAATAAGAATGGAATATAAAGGTACTTATCAATTTTTATTTTGCAAACAAATTTCGTGTTATAACCTTTGCAAAAAAGCCATCCCTTTTATACCAATAGAAAAATTCTAAATTTCACGCTTGTAGAAAAGGGGAAATCTTAATCTTAACTTTTATATAAAGACAAAACAATTATTTTGTTCCTTCGCTCATAACTCATAAACTATTTAATTGATTTACGTGAAACAAATTTTGTAATTTTCTTTATGTCTATCAGATGGTTTAAGGCTACTTTTTATTTTTTTAATATGTTTAATTTTTCAGAATATTATTTTTTTATTTTTTGTCACCCTTTTTTTAAGAATTTGTCCTAAATATTCACTCATACTCTCAAAACGGTTTGATATTTTAAAAAAATAAGATTTTTTTGATAAACTCAGCATTCTTACAAAAATTTCTCAATTATATATGCGAGCTGAGGAATAAATATATAAACTTTTGAAAGTTATCAATTTTTCTAAATTATTTCTATCCAGGAATGGTATTCAAGAGCTCATCCAAATTTTCTTTTCAAACGACATGAATTTCCGTCTTATACTGGGTGGAACTGTTTTGCATCGCTTTCATATACAAAATACAGTGTTTTGACTTCTAATCTTCAAGACTGAGATCTTAAAATGACGGGAAAACAGGTTACAGCCGTGAGTATTAAAAGAAAGAGTTACATTTAATTATTAAAGCAATTGAATAGTTTTTGGCGAATATTTTAAAAGGGAAAATGTTCACTCTTAAAAAACGCTTCACATATAACAAAATGGCTACACTGCCAAAACATTGTGTATCCGGAAGCTTTAAAATAAAAAAGTCCATAGGTGGGAAGGTATACAAATAATGTCAACAATCTCCTTTAATTTTTTTGCGAAACAACCCGAGCATGGGTCGGCTAGTATTTAATATTATAGGATAGCCATTTAAATTATTAAGGCGCCGTAATTGATAAAATAGCTTGCTTTTGCACAAAATTCCTGTTTTGCGAATTGGAGGAATTCTAAATTATATTTCACAATTGTGGGAAATATTTAGTTAAAATATTGAAAGAGTGAATTAAATGAAAGCGCCATAATGGATCTTATGTAGCCCGTAGCGTAATGGTTAGTGCGTTCGACTGTCACGCTGGAGGTCTGGAATCGCTTCCCAGCCTCGTCCACCTAAAAACAAAAAAGTTTTTTTTTTCAGGGCTACTGCCTCTTGCGAGGAATTGACAAATCCTCCAAGACTATCACTTGTCACGAATAAGTGCTTCTCGTCTAGCCGTTCGGATTCGGCATAAAATTGTAGGTCCCTTCCATTCCTGTCGAAAGGCGCACACAGGAATGGTTGCGAGTTGTTAGTCACTAGGCCCTGGTTCTTCATGAGCCGTTGTGCCACCCGATTTATTTATTTATTTTTAATGGATCTTATGGTTTGCCTTTTTACAAAAGCCGTCCCTGGTTTTTCGATTTTCTGTAATTTCGAAATGTATTTCAAGCTTATATGCAAAAATGGAAATGTGTAATACAAATATCAATAATCATAACGATGATTGTGAACCGATAACAATCCATAAAGCAATGAAGGCGCGCATGGAAGATGGGAATAGGAGAAAGGACACTCCCTAGTACTATAACTGGTAAAGGACATTAGATATATACAGAACATGTTTTGCTCTACGCTTCCTCGCTCCACATTTAGTGTCTTTCTCATCTTTTTAAAGCTGTGAAATTGAAATGGTAAACACCATGAAGTGTTGAAAGCTTTAAAAACTATACTATGTAGGTATAGGTAGGTTGGTACCTACTACATTGACGGGCCGGATGCCTTGCTTATATTTTTTTTCCGTCCGTTAGTCCTTCATAATTTTCTATATACACTTATTTTTTGTAATTTTTTATTTTTTTGTATTTTGTTTCCTTCTGTATTTTAATTCAAGGACTTGGCTTTTATGTGCTATTTATGTTCGCGAGAATGTATACACATGCTTTGCTTTGACTATGGATTTTTTATTTTAAGGACATTTTCCCTCGCATCACTTAGATTTTTCAATTTGGTTTGGGTTGGATTCTGGGAAAATCAGGAAGACGACCGTCAGCGGTGGCGACGACCGTAAGGAAATGGCAGGAATACGATGAAAAATGTAAAAAAAAAACTAATTTTAAAGCAGATTTTTCGATGTCAGCTCATGCAAGGAGCACGAGCAAGAGCAATTTGGCATCTCATTTGAATTTTTCTTTGAAAATACCGCACCGCATCATTGCCATATAGTACCTATATCTATACATATTCCATTCCTTCATCATGATCGAGCGACATCAAAAACTGACATGGAAAAAAGCACTTATGCGAGTCAAATAAGTGCAGTAATTTACTGAGACGTTAAACCGAAATGAGATTTTACCTGTCAACAAGGGTGATTCGGGAAGCTTCTAAATAAATTCACCTCATTGCCATCAGGAAGGAGAAAAACTTCAATTTAGTTGTACACTCATTTCTTTTTTTTTGATATTTTTTTTTTCTCTTTGTGAAATTTCTTTATGGTTTGACTTCTTATGACTTTGTTCTAATTTTAATATTAATAAATTGATAAAGATATATGATGGCAGCTATTAATTATGATAATTTTTATAAAGCCACTCGAATTTATTACCCATCACGCTGTTGTTCTCATGCGGTTCTGGTGCGTTTTGTCGTCAATCAGAAATGAGATACAATATATCAAAACAAACATCCCGTATATTATAAGTACTTCGTCAAGTCGAAGCTATGTCGGATATAACAGACAATTTCAAAAATGGGGGTAAAAAGCAATAATTGCGTCTTAGCGCGCAACTTATTTACCTCAATTTATGCGGTTTTTTGTGTTTGTTCTTCTTGTTTTTTTTTTTGTGATTGAGTTAAAGCACTAAAAGTTTCTTAACTTTATATCGCAATTTATTATTAAAAAACAACAATGGGTCCTTGGGATTGTTTTTGTGTTAAAAGTTTCTGTAATGACAAGAATGGATTTGTCAAAAAACGAGTGAAGATAGGACTTGACAAACAAATATGGTTACTCGAATTTGGGATCATGACGTTGTCTAGAATGACAAAAATCTCGAATGGCAAAAATCTCGAAAAAAAAAACAAACAAAAAAAAAACTCTCGAATGTACAAATATCTAGAACGTACAAAAATCACGAAAGACTATATCTAGAAAAAAAATCTCTTTTTTACCTTTTTCAATAGTTTAAACGCAAATAAAACGCATATCAAATAAGATGAAAGTGTTTTTAACAAAAATCATATATTTTATAGGATATGTATGTATATATGTATACTTGTACCATAACATAACAATTATCAGGAAAAGTTTCAAAATATAACAAAATTAAAAAATTACTCTAACTATAATAACTGAATAACTTCTATAAACTGTAGTTGCATGCAAGACTCTTAAGTTAGCCTACATAACTTTTTTCGTCCAGATTTGCTTTTCTTTTTTAAATACTGCCTTCTCACCTTAGTTTCTTGACCAACCTGAATTTTTTGAACCACACAACTCACTAGCCAAAACTTCAATTAATTTTTAAAGTCCAACATGTGGCCTTCCAACTAAAACCTTGAGCCTCCTATGCCAGGACTCAACTTTGTGTTGTGTTTGTTTTTTGTTCGATTACATTTACTTTCATTGCAAAGCTTTGCTTTGTGGGAAATATTGTAAATAAACTGTAAATAAATAAAAAAAAATTACAGATTTCGCTCATAGAGCAAGAATGGGAGCATTGAAAATGACTTGCATTTGCTAAATAAAACAAAAACATAACTAATTGTTTGCACTGAAACAAAATTCCATTAATTAAAATTAAGTTCAAGCAAGATATGTTATATAGAACTCCTTATTTAACATAAATACACAATAAAAATAAATAATTCCATTTGTTTTTGAAATTCTTGTATGGAGGTAATGTTGACAGCCTATCGTGATGCAATAAGGTACATTATAGTTATTTTAATTTGGTAAGCTTTTCATTTGTGAAAGCTAAAAAAATATTTGTAGGTAACTGATGGCTGAACACAAGACTGTAACTTCAATCAAAAGTGCTCAACTTTGTGTCATACCATACATTTCTTGCAGCAACTAAGACGTTATATTATAGAGCTCTTCACTGTTTTCGTATCTTTCTTTTGACAGTGATATACAAGCTTCATCCACACCTACCTATACCATTAGGCTTAACCATTTCCCAATGTGCTTGGAAGGTTGAAGTTTCAAGCGAATTAGGTACCTCTACCTATTATTACTAATTTTTTGGCAAATTTCATCTTGCCTGAATCTGTTATTCTACTTTTACTGACTAATGACTTTTTCTGACTTAATTGACTGCCAAACCTACCTGTAGCAAAAAGTTGAAATTTTCTCAATTTTATACTGCACCGAATTTTTTTTGACAATTAAAATCTGCAAGTAAGACTGGAACTTTTTCTTGTTTGTTATCGTCATTTAATCTTTTTTTCTGTGCGCCAAACCAACTTTGCAGTCGGATAAAAGCACATTTTTTTATTTCATCTTCATATGGCTATGAACGGGCTCGACTGTATAATGTTTTTTTCCTTTCGACTTTGTCAATCGTACTAGCTATTTTCAACTACAAGTGAACCTACTGCTATTGATAGAATAGATAAGAAAGAATAGTTTTTGTTGTTTGTTTCAGAACGTTTGGAGCTTTCAATAAGTGCACAGCTATGTTTGATGAACATAAGCGCTTAATTTCTGACAAGAGAAAGAGAAGATTGAAATCCTTCAGTAAAATATAAAGTAAGGAACGATTTTATCATTTATCTGTCCGATTGAGTGTCACAACAGCTTGTCTTTAATAACCATAATTCAAAAAGCATTAAATTTGAATTTTGTATTAGATTTCCAACTTTGTAATCTCTAGTTTATGTAAAGAATATGCCAAATAACGAATTTAAATTAATAATTTCTGAATAATTAAGTAAGTTAGGTAGATGAAAAAAACATTAACTAAAATTGTTTTTAATTTTTTCGAATTTTTCAAGAATTTGTAGATAGTTTATTTTTTTTTTTTTTGTGTAAATCTTAAGGGCAGTATTTTTAAACCTTAATCTGGAGGATCAGTTTAGAATTTTGTAAGTTACGAATACATTTTATATAAATTCGTTTTGCTCTTGTTAAATTAATCAGCAAATTTTTTTTAATATTATCTTATCCCTAATCGTAGGCGGTTTAAGTCAATATGTGCATTTTGTATCAACTTTTCAATTTTATGCGCCAAAAGCCAAAACGACTATTAACTCAATCACATGTTTAGAATGAATTTGTACAACATTTTCCAATTAAGTTTGCTTACGAATTTAAGTCATCCCTGCTTTAATTTTGCAGCTCATTCATAAAGATCTGATATATTTTGTTTGGGACAAATCATCTTCAGAATTAGGTACAAGAACAGCCACATTTGTCTCTCATCTTCTTGTGACTATAAAAAGTGCTCATCCTTTTTAATCATAATTCAAAAAGTACTAAATTTAAGATTTTCTATTATATCTACAACTATTTAATCCTCTACTATATGTAGAGAATATGCTACCAAGAATCTTAAGTTACAACTTTTGTACCACATCAATTTGCCGTATAAAGTTTTGAATAATTAAGTCAATTAGGGAGGTACAAAAACATTAACTCAAATTGATTTTCATTTTTTTTTTTTGTTTTAAAAGTTTTCATGCAATTGTACATTGTTTTTTTTTCAATTAATCTTTTATGTCTGGCTTAATAAAGTATTTTAAAATCTTAATATCGGAGACTAGTTGGTTGCAGGACCCCAAAGACGCCCGTCGAACATATTTTTGTTAGCCAGGGCTGAGCGCAAATATGTATAACATTTAGTTAACAAACTCACCGTTCACTTTCACAAAAAAGTTAATTCCAGAAAATTGGCAACCCTTAACATTTTCGTTTAGAAGCAGGAGTGTTTTTTTCTGATTTTACCGTCATAGCAGCGTTACCCAGTCAGTGAGTCAGAAAAGAGTATTAATATATGCATATTTTGTATGTATAATTTATAATAAATATATAAAACATAATTGAATAGTTTCTCATCACTTTTGTTTAAGCAAGTAACCAAAGATATTTATTATTACAAGAAATTTTGTTTGAAAAAAGTTATTAATTGTTTTGTTAACAAGTTAATTTATTTTGTACAAAAGTTATTTTATTTTTTTTTTTTGTAGAAAAGCTACCTTTTTATGTAAAAAAGTTATTTTTTGTGTAGAAAAGTTACTTTATTTTGTGACAAAGTTTTTTAAATTTATTATTATATACATAATAATACATAGGTTCAAAACTATTGTAAATTCTACTGTGGTAAATTTTGCATGTATCCCTTTATCCTCTGTTCCTTTTTTACCCCCCAACCGCTGTAAACACGCACTGTACACAACACAACATATCAACCGGAAATTCGAAACTCTGTTGTAGTTGTGCTCTGCAGTCTGCACCTGCCAATAAAACTCCTACAAACATGTAGCGATGTAGCTCATTATTTATGTCATCATTTATTTTTCATTCTTTCATTCTCTTCTTTGGTAGCACAAGCACGAAACATCGCCCAACCAACAATTCGATCAGGGCTGGCGTTATAAAATTTCGGAGGGGAGTATTCTAGAGGATTGGAGGGGAGTATTTTAGGCTTGTGGGGAGTACGCAAGAAAAAACATAGCTTTTTAATATTATGGCCTTGTGCAAATTTGATTTAAATAACGAACAAATTTTCACCTCTTTAGTGCCAAAATTAACATCGGAAAACATTTAACACGATTTGGAATTCACAAACGAGCAAGAAATATTACTTTATTAAACCATTTTTAATGATTTATACTTCATTCATACCTATCATTTAAGGGCGAAAAGAAGAACAGAACTGATAAATTGTGTAACAACTTAATATAACTTTGACATAGTAGATTAAACCACAACGAAGGTATTGGCATTAGGGACCTAACTTACAATAACGAATGTATTTTTTGTAATTAATTTTTCGGATCTAACACATTTTTTCAAACATGTGATGTGATCTCTGAAGAAGCGATTTTGCGAATAAAATGGAACTTCCTGTGGCAGGTTTTATTTTTCTCCATCTCGAAGACGACCATGAAGGAACTAAGGAAATATTTGTTTTCTTCTATAAATGTGCTAAATGGAGATTTTATTTTTCGTCTTTTTTTTTTTTAATTGACACTTTTATAAAGTAAAAAAAACAATAAACCAATAAAAGTTTTCAATGCGCTAGAATAAGCACAATTATAACGACTTTTTGCAAACATTTTGGGAATTTTCAAGGGGAGTACAATCACAGTGAGGGGAGTACGGGAGTACAGTGAATGGTTGGGGAGTAGGAATACTCCCTTAGTACTCACTTCGGCAGCCCTGAATTCGATACGCCGCGATGTTCATCGCTTACAAAGATATGTTCATTTTAATTTTGATGGTAGCTTCTGTGGTAACACCAACCAAATTTTTTGCAGAATGCCCCTACTACGCTTAAGTTCATTTTCAATTGTATTCATTTGTACTTTATTCATTTTGGTAACACCATAATTTGTGCAAAACGAGCCTATAAACATTTTCAATGTTAAAACAAAAATGAGAACGTCCCCTAGCAACACTAAATTTAGTCACCTACTTGTATAGTTGGATGGGTGCATGTGCAGTGCAGTGTACTTCTTCTTTCAAGAAGACTTTCTCTTTTTTTTTTAGATTTTTGCAGTTCGAGATTATGCTTTCTAGATTTTTGTTTTCGAGATTTTTTCAATTCTAGATTTTTTTTTCGAGATTTTTACTTTCGGGATTTTTGATTTCTGGATTATTGGTTTCTAGATTTCGTGGTAAGGGACCAGTTATAGCTATCATTGAAAACCATAATTGAAAAAGTTAGCCGTTGATTTTGAGACCCTTCGAAAGCTTAATCATTGATTATTTTAATGCAGAAATATAGCTTACGACTTTTAAATTATTTCACCTTCAAAAAAAATTGATTTTGACCCATATCTTCCCCATAACGTAACTTTTAATTTTTTCAATGATCATTGGTAAGGTAGTTCATCATTGAAAAATTAAAAGTAATTTTATGAGAAAAATTGTGCAAAATTGAATTTTGTTTCCCAAACAAGACAGATGGCTTGTGGGTGGTAGCCACTGAAAAAAATTAAAAAGGGTCCCCAAAAAGGTCGCGAGACACAAAATGGGTCAGTAAATAAAAAATCGACAGTACGTACACAAAAATTAAAACAGTATACAAGAGTAAATCCAGAATTGTTTATTTTTATGGTTATTTTCACAAAATTTAAAAAATAAATTTCATTTTCATGTTTTTTTTTTTTTAATTTTTAGTTCGATTTTTTTTTACACAAAACAAATGGAACTTCTTGCAACAAAACAAATCTAGATGACTAACTGTTTAAGTTTTCCAAATAATTCGAAAATAAATTGTAGCGTTTTCTCTTTCTGTTAACCATGCACCAACTGTCGCATGCACCAACCAATGATCTATCAAACTCACCCACCAGACGTTGCATGGAGCCACTGCTCCTACGGGTCTGGTGGAGCGTGGAGAGACGATCTACCCAGTGGGGCTAAAGGAAAGGATCACGCCATTAAAAGACAATGGTGCGTTAACCTCTCCTAAACCCGTTGTTTTAGTAGCGGCATACACTCTTTCAATTGATTTGAAAACACCCCCCGACTTTTCAGGCTATAGCTTGCTGAAACTTTGTCAACGCCCTTTACGGGCTATGTCATACGATTTATCATAGGTTTCTTTTATGGGGATCGAATCCCTACGGTACCACAATGGATCTAAGTGTGACGGTAACACGACAAACTGTCAGCCTACCAACCTAGCTTAATTTATTTTTTTATAAAAATTGAAAATTTTTAGAATATCTAAACGAAAATGACTAAATTGAGAGTTAAATCGTTTAAAGGGGCCGAATTGATTTTGAAGTAATTGATATTGATGTCCTTGATTGACCAACAAAAACAAATTGTATATGAATAAGTAAAGAGATTAAACTGATATAGGCCGTGTTTTTTGAGAGAGTGACTAGCCACTCAGTAAAAGTTTTACACGGAAAACTTAAACAAAATTGTCTATAATAATTTGTTTTGTTATTGTTTTGCGTGTAAACATTTTGCTGAGTTGCTAGTCACTCTCTCAAAAAACACGGCTATAGAAACATTTATTTACAAAGAATCATGATTTGTCAAAGATTAGAGAAGGCGTTCATTTTATAATTTTTGGGCATCTGGGTAGAGTGGTATAACAATTCAAACGCCTAGGGCCTGCATATTTGTAACGGAGATTTTTTGCCGATTTTTCTGAGAGCGTAATTCTCTTTAATTTACATAATTCAATTGGTTATATACTCTAAACCAAAATCTGGAAAATCACGGTTTTCAAGCTCCAGCCCCGGTGACAAAATAATCCTACCAGACGATTGAATTCAAAATTGAGGGCCTTGTACCTTAACATACATGCTCACAAATTTTGGTTATACCTCCAAACCAAAAGTTTGCTGTCAGCTCTTAGACTACATGTATGATCCTGATTATACGGTTCGTTTTCTCGTTCATTTCGTCTTGATTACATGGTTCGCGAAAATACGTACGTACTTCCAATCGTTATTTTGACGTTCGTGGAATTTGGGGTTGTTTTGTAAGAAAGTAATAAGTAGTAATAAATAAAAATACTTTTTAATCACTTATTTCTGAACTACAATCACATTCCGGAGGAAGCCATTTAGGTCCCTTTTTATTTTTACTATTTATTAATGATTAACATACTGCAATCCACTATTCGAAATTACTTTTGTTCGCCGATTATCCTATGAATTACTGCAAAAAGATCTTAATAGTGTTTCCCTTTGGTGTAAGGTCAATGATATGGAACTCAATGTATCAAAATGCAAGTGTATGTCTTTTACTCGTAAACGTGCGGCTTTCATTAATGTCTATATAAGTTAACACCAAACATATTGATTCTCCTCACATCCAAATCCCATTGACATAGATAAGCCACAATTCATCCATAGCCAATAAATAATCATAAACGGACGATCATGCAGAGATGTCCAAAATGCTACTCAGCAAATTGTTCCCCATCACCAGATAACATAAACACAAAACATCTCATAGAGATCAACACCACAGCAGCCTACGTGACTTAAACTGCAAGTCAGCAAACATCCCCTACGAAGCGATCTTCAATTTCATCATCTCATAGCCACGCCATCAAATTGGTTGGTCAGCAGTTTATTAGTATTTAAGCTTTAGAAATTAAGAAAAATGTATCAATTGTATTTTGGATTTTAAATAAAGCAGAACCTCTGCTAAAATAAATTTTTTTTAAAAACAAATTAGTAAAAACTAATTTAATTTATATGTTGTAGGGAAACTGCTAGTTATCGGTAACTGTTACTAACTGTTATTGGTACTTCCCAATACCTGTTAAAAATACCTGTTACTGAAATAACAGGTAAGAAATCAAAATTCTCCTGGAAACTTGAAAGATCGAGAAATTTTTTTTTTATCTAATTTATGATTTTTTGAACTGTGCTTTCGCTTATCAGTGATTTCAGTTGTTGTTTCCCGCGCATAAAAACATTCTAGTTTTCGTCATGCCACTCGAGAGTTTTAAATAAATTCCGGCAAGGCCCTAGCATGGCTGAGTAATGGCCAAAACTAGGGCCTTGTCGATTATGAACCCTTTTACCTCGTCAGAAAAACCACTCTAGGCCCCGGACCAGCAAAAACTAGATTTGTTCATATTTTTGCTAGAAACATTAAAAAAGGGTATTTAAGTATCGGTTGTGATTCGATAGTAAAATAACTCAGATCAAAAATAAAAACCTGAATAATAAAAATAATAGCGCAGACTTTTCTGAATTTAATACGATATTAAAGCAATTTTAGTAAGATACTGGGCATTTTTGTAAAATACTCTTATATCATATTATTTGATTTAGTATCGTGTACAAAAATGCGCTTAATATAAACTACATCCCACCACAAAAACAACCGATAAAGCAACTTGAAATAATGTTTAAGACAGTAAATTATAATTTTTGACTAATTTTAATGAACAGTTCAAAAACCTTTGGCGGGGGTGTGAAAATAAAGATTCTCGATATGATTATCTTGGCAGGATTTGCAAGAGCGTGAAATTAAAATTTTTTTTTTTAAACCAAAACTGATCAAATATAATAAAAGTTAAAATTTGTATTTTTCGATACATCGATTCAATTTATTTAGTTGAAATTTTGCATAAGTATCAATAACGATAGTGCTTAGTCTGGTAGGATGCCGAAAACGACCAACAAGTTCCTACTAGCGAGAACTTCACGAGAGCATGAAACATTTACCTCGCCTAAATTTTACTTACTGAAAACTTGCAAGGGCTTGACGTATACTTGAAAAGTTTTCCTCGTCTAGATTTTCCCTAAAGAAAACTGACTAGTGCCATGTTGAAACTAGACATAAACTGGGCATTTTTCCAGCCGGGTTATTACCAATTTTGTTTGTCTTTGATTCTACTTCTTATTATTTCAGAGTCATCACGTTAAGTCAACAAGAAATTCTACTTTGCAGAGTTTTCGCATAAATTCTACAAAAGTTCCAATACTGATTTAGCTTATAAGTGATTTCAGAGTCGTCGTGTAAATTTAACAAAAAGTTGTTTTTTATTACTGATTTTGCTTATTAGTTATTGCAGAGTTTTCACGTTATTTCAACAAAAGTTTCAACCCTGATTTTGCTTTACAGTGATTTCGCTTATAAGTGGGAGTTAACGTGTAAATACAACAAAAAGTTGTTGTTTGTTATTAATGTTACTTAGCTGGGATTCTGCTTATTAGTTAACTGCAGCGGAACAACACTTCACGACGTGACAAAACATTATTTGTATGAAATTGTATGAGCTATATTTTCAAAATATAAATATAAAATATATAATATATCAATAATTAATTGACGCCCGGGCGTCAAAAACTAAATGACGCCCGGGCTTCAAAAAAAAAAAAGATGCCTAGGCGTCAAAAACAAAATGACGCTCAGGCGTCAAAAATAAAATGAAGCCCGGACGTCAAAAATAAAATGACGCCTGGGCGTCAAAAATAAAATGACGCCCGGGCGTCAAAAACAAAATGACGCCTGGGCGTCAAAAAAAAAATGACGCCTGGGCGTCAAAAAAAAAATGACGCCTGGGCGTCAAAAATAAAATGACGCCCGGGCGTCAAAATAAAATGACGCCCGGGCGTCAAAAAAAATGACGCCTGGGCGTCAAAAATAAAATGACGCCTGGGCGTCAAAAACAAAATGACGCCTGGGCGTCAAAATTAAAATGACGCCCAGGGGTCAAAATAAAATGACGCCCGGGCGTCAAAAAAAAAATGACGCCCGGGCGTCAAAAACAAAATGACGCCTGGGCGTCAAAATTAAAATGACGCCCGGGCGTCAAAAATAAAATGACGCCCGGGCGTCAAAATTCAATAACGCCCGGGCGTCAAAAATAAAATGACGCCTGGGCGTCAAAATTAAAATGACGCCCGGGCGTCAAAAAAAAAAATGACGCCCGGGCGTCAAAAACAAAATGACGCCCGGGCGTCAAAAATCAAATGACGCCCGGGCGTCAAAAAAAATTGACGCCCGGGCGTCAAAAACAAAATGAAGCCCGGGCGTCAAAAATAAAATGACGCCCGGGCGTCAAAAACAAAATGACGCATGGGCTTCAAAAATAAAATGACGCCCGGGCATCAAAAAAAATTGACACCCGGGCGTCAAAAACAAAATGACGCATGGGCGTCAAAAATAAAATGACGCCTGGGCGTCAAAAACAAAATGACGCCTGGGCGTCAAAAATAAAATGACGCCCGGGCGTCAAAAAAAAAATGACGCCCGGGCGTCAAAAACAAAATGACGCCTGGGCGTCAAAAACAAAATGAGGCCTGGGCGTCAAAAAAAAATGACGCCCGGGCGTCAAAGAAAATTGACGCCCGGGCGTCAAAAATAAAATGACGCCTGGGCGTCAAAAATAAAATGACGCCCGGGCGTCAAAAAAAATTGCGCCTGGGCGTCAAAAATTAAATAACGCCCGGGCGTCAAAAATAAAATGACGCCTAGGCGTCAAAAATAAAATGACGCCCGGGCGTCAAAAACAAAATGACGCCTAGTCAAAAAAAAATGGCGCCTGGGCGTCTAAAATTAAATAACGCCCGGGCGTCAAAAATAAAATGACGCCTGGGCGTCAAAAACAAAATGAGGCCTGGGCGTCAAAAAAAATGACGCCCGGGCGTCAAAGAAAATTGACGCCCGGGCGTCAAAAATAAAATGACGCCCGGGCGTCAAAAACAAAATGACGCCCGGGTGTCAAAAAAAAATGACGCCTGGGCGTCAAAAATAAAATGACGCCCGGGCGTCAAAAACAAAATGACGCCTAGTCAAAAAAAATGGCGCCTGGGCGTCTAAAATTAAATAACGCCCGGGCGTCAAAAATAAAATGACGCCCGGGCGTCAAAAACAAAATGACGCCTGGGCGTCAAAAATAAAATGACGCCTGGGCGTCAAAAATAAAATGACGCCTGGGCGTCAAAAATAAAATGACGCCCGGGCGTCAAAAACAAAATGACGCCCGGGCGTCAAAAACAAAATGACGCCTGGGCGTCAAAAAAAATGATGCCTGGGCGTCAAAAATAAAATGACGCCTGGGCGTCAAAAATAAAATGACGCCTGGGCGTCAAAAAAAAAATGACGCCTGGGCGTCAAAAATAAAATGACGCCTAGGCGTCAAAAAAAAATGACGCCCGGGCGTCAAAAAAAAAAAAATGACGCCTGGGCGTCAAAAATAAAATGACGCCCGGGCGTCAAAAATAAAATGACGCCCGGGCGTCAAAATAAAATGACGCCCGGGCGTCAAAAAAAATTACGCCTGGGCGTCAAAAAAAATGGCGCCTGGGCGTCAACAATTAAATAACGCCCGGGCGTCAAAAAAAATGACGCCTGGACGTCAAAAACAAAATGACGCCCGGGCGTCAAAAAAAAATGACGCCCGGGCGTCAAAAAAAAATGACGCCCGGGCGTCAAAAATAAAATGACGCCCGGGCGTCAAAAACAAAATGACGCCTGGGCGTCAAAAATAAAATGACGCCTGGGCGTCAAAAATAAAATGACGCCCGGGCGTCAAAAACAAAATGACGCCTGGGCGTCAAAAATAAAATGACGCCCGGGCGTCAAAAATAAAATGACGCCCGGGCGTCAAAATAAAATGACGCCCGGGCGTCAAAAAAAAATGACGCCTGGGCGTCAAAAATAAAATGACGCCTGGGCGTCAAAAACAAAATGACGCCTGGGCGTCAAAATTAAAATGACGCCCGGGGGTCAAAATAAAATGACGCCCGGGCGTCAAAAAAAATGACGCCCGGGCGTCAAAAATAAAATGACGCCCGGGCGTCAAAATAAAATGACGCCTTGGCGTCAAAAATAAAATGACGCCCGGGCGTCAAAAACAAAATGACGCCTGGGCGTCAAAAATAAAATGACGCCTGGGCGTCAAAAATAAAATGACGCCTGGGCGTCAAAAATAAAATGACGCCCGGGCGTCAAAAACAAAATGACGCCCGGGCGTCAAAAACAAAATGACGCCTGGGCGTCAAAAAAAATGATGCCTGGGCGTCAAAAATAAAATGACGCCTGGGCGTCAAAAATAAAATGACGCCTGGGCGTCAAAAAAAAAAATGACGCCTGGGCGTCAAAAAAAAATGACGCCCGGGCGTCAAAAACAAAATGACGCCTAGGCGTCAAAAATAAAATGACGCCCGGGCGTCAAAAAAAATGACGCCCGGGCGTCAAAAACAAAATGACGCCTGGGCGTCAAAAATAAAATGACGCCCGGGCGTCAAAAACAAAATGACGCCTGGGCGTCAAAAAAAAATGACGCCCGGGCGTCAAAAAAAAAATGACGCCTGGGCGTCAAAAATAAAATGACGCCCGGGCGTCAAAAACAAAATGACGCCTGGGCGTCAAAAATAAAATGACGCCCGGGCGTCAAAAATAAAATGACGCCCGGGCGTCAAAATAAAATGACGCCCGGGCGTCAAAAAAAATGACGCCTGGGCGTCAAAAAAAATGGCGCCTGGGCGTCAACAATTAAATAACGCCCGGGCGTCAAAAAAAATGACGCCTGGACGTCAAAAACAAAATGACGCCCGGGCGTCAAAATAAAATGTCGCCCGGGCGTCAAAAACAAAATGACGCCTGGGCGTCAAAAATAAAATGACGCCCGGGCGTCAAAAACAAAATGACGCCCGGGTGTCAAAAAAAATGACGCCTGGGCGTCAAAAATAAAATGACGCCCGGGCGTCAAAAACAAAATGACGCCTAGTCAAAAAAAAATGGCGCCTGGGCGTCTAAAATTAAATAACGCCCGGGCGTCAAAAATAAAATGACGCCCGGGCGTCAAAAACAAAATGACGCCTGGGCGTCAAAAATAAAATGACGCCTGGGCGTCAAAAATAAAATGACGCCTGGGCGTCAAAAATAAAATGACGCCCGGGCGTCAAAAACAAAATGACGCCTGGGCGTCAAAAAAAATGATGCCTGGGCGTCAAAAATAAAATGACGCCTGGGCGTCAAAAATAAAATGACGCCTGGGCGTCAAAAATAAAATGGCGTCAAAAACAAAATGACGCCTGGGCGTCAAAAATAAAATGACTCCCGGGCGTCAAAAATAAAATGACGCCCGGGCGTCAACAATTAAATAACGCCCGGGCGTCAAAAAAAAATGACGCCTGGACGTCAAAAACAAAATGACGCCCGGGCGTTAAAAAAAATGACGCCCGGGCGTCAAAAAAAATGACGCCTGGGCGTCAAAAATAAAATGACGCCCGGGCGTCAAAAAAAAATTGACGCCCAGGCGTACAAAATAAAATGACGCCCGGGCGTCAAAAAAAATGACGCATGGGCGTCAAAAACAAAATGACGCCTGGGCGTCAAAAATAAAATGACGCCTGGGCGTCAAAAACAAAATGAGGCCTGGGCGTCAAAAATAAAATGACGCCTGGGCGTCAAAAATAAAATGACGCCCGGGCGTCAAAAACAAAATGACGCCCGGGTGTCAAAAAAAAATGACGCCTGGGCGTCAAAAATAAAATGACGCCTAGTCAAAAAAAAATGGCGCCTGGGCGTCTAAAATTAAATAACGCCCGGGCGTCAAAAATAAAATGACGCCCGGGCGTCAAAAACAAAATGACGCCTGGGCGTCAAAAATAAAATGACGCCTGGGCGTCAAAAATAAAATGACGCCTGGGCGTCAAAAATAAAATGACGCCCGGGCGTCAAAAACAAAATGACGCCTGGGCGTCAAAAAAAATGATGCCTGGGCGTCAAAAATAAAATGACGCCTGGGCGTCAAAAATAAAATGACGCCTGGGCGTCAAAAATAAAATGGCGTCAAAAACAAAATGACGCCTGGGCGTCAAAAATAAAATGACTCCCGGGCGTCAAAAATAAAATGACGCCCGGGCGTCAACAATTAAATAACGCCCGGGCGTCAACAATTAAATAACGCCCGGGCGTCAAAAAAAAATGACGCCTGGACGTCAAAAACAAAATGACGCCCGGGCGTCAAAAAAAATGACGCCTGGGCGTCAAAAATAAAATGACGCCCGGGCGTCAAAAAAAAATTGACGCCCAGGCGTACAAAATAAAATGACGCCCGGGCGTCAAAAAAAATGACGCATGGGCGTCAAAAACAAAATGACGCCTGGGCGTCAAAAATAAAATGACGCCTGGGCGTCAAAAACAAAATGAGGCCTGGGCGTCAAAAAAAAATGACGCCCGGGCGTCAAAGAAAATTGACGCCCGGGCGTCAAAAATAAAATGACGCCTGGGCGTCAAAAATAAAATGACGCCCGGGCGTCAAAGACAAAATGACGCCCGGGTGTCAAAAAAAAATGACGCCTGGGCGTCAAAAATAAAATGACGCCCGGGCGTCAAAAACAAAATGACGCCTAGTCAAAAAAAAATGGCGCCTGGGCGTCTAAAATTAAATAACGCCCGGGCGTCAAAAACAAAATGACGCCTGGGCGTCAAAAATAAAATGACGCCTGGGCGTCAAAAATAAAATGACTCCTGGGCGTCAAAAATAAAATGACGCCCGGGCGTCAAAAACAAAATGACGCCCGGGCGTCAAAAACAAAATGACGCCTGGGCGTCAAAAAAAATGATGCCTGGGCGTCAAAAATAAAATGACGCCTGGGCGTCAAAAATAAAATGACGCCTGGGCGTCAAAAAAAAAATGACGCCTGGTCGTCAAAAATAAAATGACGCCCGGGCGTCAAAAACAAAATGACGCCTAGTCAAAAAAAAATGGCGCCTGGGCGTCTAAAATTAAATAACGCCCGGGCGTCAAAAACAAAATGACGCCTGGGCGTCAAAAATAAAATGACGCCTGGGCGTCAAAAATAAAATGAGGCCTGGGCGTCAAAGAAAATTGACGCCCGGGCGTCAAAAATAAAATGACGCCTGGGCGTCAAAAATAAAATGACGCCCGGGCGTCAAAAAAAATGACGCCTGGGCGTCAAAAATAAAATGACGCCCGGGCGTCAAAAAAAATGGCGCCTGGGCGTCAAAAATTAAATAGCGCCTGGGCGTCAAAAACAAAATGACGCCCGGGTGTCAAAAATAAAATGACGCCCGGGCGTCAAAAACAAAATGACGCCTAGTCAAAAAAAAATGGCGCCTGGGCGTCTAAAATTAAATAACGCCTTGGCGTCAAAAATAAAATGACGCCCGGGCGTCAAAAACAAAATGACGCCTGGGCGTCAAAAATAAAATGACGCCTGGGCGTCAAAAATAAAATGACGCCTGGGCGTCAAAAATAAAACGACGCCCGGGCGTCAAAAACAAAATGACGCCCGGGCGTCAAAACCAAAATGACGCCTGGGCGTCAAAAAAAATGATGCCTGGGCGTCAAAAATAAAATGACGCCTCGGCGTTAAAAATAAAATGACGCCTGGGCGTCAAAAAAAAAAATGACGCCTGGGCGTCAAAAATAAAATGACGCCTAGGCGTCAAAATAAAATGACGCCCGGGCGTCAAAAAAAATGACGCCCGGGCGTCAAAAAAAAATGACGCCCGGGCGTCAAAATAAAATGTCGCCCGGGCGTCAAAAAAAATGACGCCTGGGCGTCAAAAATAAAATGACGCCTGGTCGTCAAAAATAAAATGACGCCCGGGCGTCAAAAAAAAATTGACGCCCAGGCGTACAAAATAAAATGACGCCCGGGCGTCAAAAAAAATGACGCCTGGGCGTCAAAAACAAAATGACGCCTGGGCGTCAAAAATAAAATGACGCCTGGGCGTCAAAAAAATTGACGCCCGGGCGTCAAAAACAAAATGACGCCTGGGCGTCAAAAATTAAATAACGCCCGGGCGTCAAAAATAAAATGACGCCTGGGCGTCAAAATTAAAATGACGCCCGGGGGTCAAAATAAAATGACGCCCGGGCGACAAAAAAAAAATGACGCCCGGGCGTCAAAAAAAATGACGCCCGGGCATCAAAAAAAATGACGCCTGGGCGTCAAAAATAAAATATGCCCGGGCGTACAAAACAAAATGACACCCAGGTGTCAAAAACAAAATGACGCCCAGGCGTCAAAAATAAAATGACGCCCGGGCGTCAAAAAAAAAATGACGCCCGGGCGTACAAAACAAAATGACCCCTCCGTTTAAAAAATACAAAACACCGTGTTGAGCCTTAAAATCTATATAGCGGCAACCCTGCAAGGGATCCATGGTCGAAAACTTGGACTTAAGCTTTTTATAAATTTATCTTATGATGCCCACAAAAAAATTGCTTCCCCATATGTTTTTTAGATTCCCATGGGAGCAGCATCTAAATAGACTGGACTATAGGGAGATAATCAATTTATACAGAGTGTCCCACCGTCACCAGACCAGACGTAACTGGTTCGTAATTGGTTCCTGAGGTCATTTAAGTCGAAAAACTTAAGAGCTAATTCTACTCCTTTTCGCTTCCATTTCGACTACGAACTGAATTTCGGTCTCGTTGGTCTTATAACTAAGTAGCTTTAACTTTAAGCTGTACCAGTATGAATGTATATCTTGCATTTGTCAGTCAACTTTTTTTACCCTCCCTATACAACTTTCATCTATGCAGTTAATGGTTTTGCTGAAATTTATTATCAAACTCATTTGGTTTGGGCGTTTTTGACTTTGGTAATACTGTTTACAAAAACACATTGATAAGTTTCATTTTTTCTTTTTTATTTGAATGCCAAATCGGCTCATTTAAAAACATCTGATATTTTCTCTAACGATATGATTAAACTTTGAACATGTAATTTCTACTGCATATCAGGTTTTTATTATTTATTATTATTATTATTCTTTACAAAAATGATCATCACTTTTCTCATATGAGTGATCCGTTACAAGATATTACGAATTCAAAATGATTTAATATCGAAAATATAGGTTTTTATCATGTTGAAGTCCAAAACATTAAATGATATTGAAAATAATTTGTCTACAAAGTATCTACTACTACTAGCGGAATCTTGGCTGTCTTCGCCGTTAAGCAGTAAAGAGAAGTATTCTTTCCAGATCCTCAGAACTGACTTTGTGTCTACTACCATATTCCCACTCTCATCTCGGCAGGCTTCTGTTCTAGCTTTGTATTCTTGGGTGGATCTTTTCACCCTCTGATAAAATTTTCGAACATCTCCCCTGCCGCTTCAACCCTCAATCGACTCAACCACCCGCTTCTCGTGCTCTCTCTTTTTCCTCCTGAGAAGTCGACGTTCCTATTTTCGTTTCATCCCGTAGAGCTCCCCGGCTACTCTCTCAGCAGCTCTTGTTCGAGTCTGCAGCATTGCCTGGTAGGCCTCGTCCCTAGCTGCATGCGCTAGCCGGCACTCTTCATCGAACCAGGGGTTTCGTTGTATTCGCCTAGTGAAACCCAGCACATCAGAGGCGGCACTTCTGATGGCTTGTTGACAGTGTTTCCACTGTTCCTCTGCACTTGTTGCTGGTGTTGGACCTCCTGAGAGATTAAGACTACCACCAGGTAGTGATCCGAGTCAATCTTGGCCCCTCGGAACGTTCGGACGTCCAAGATACTGGAAGCATGTCTCGCGTCTATCGCAACGTGGACGGTTAGTTGGTCACGCAACCGCCAAGTCCCCTTGTGAATATTGAGGTGTGGGAAGTAGGTGCTTGAGATGATGACATTTCGCCCGCCGCAAAGTCTGCCAGCCTGTGTCCGTTGCCGGAAGTTTCGTCGTGTAGGCTGTGTCCTCCGACTATCGAACCAAAGATGCCCTCCTTTCCGAATCTTGCGTTGAAGTCACCAAGAATGATCTTCACGTCGTACTTCACGTTGTCTCCAGGAGATCGTAGAATGCTTCTTTGGTTGAGTCCTCTCTCCTTTCATGGGGGGCGTGAACACAGATCAGCGAAATGTTTCTAAATTTGCCTTTGATGCGGATTGTGACCAGGCGCTCGCTTACCCTTCGGAAGCCCAAGACTTCTTGCCTAAGTCTTCACCTTATCACAAAACCACAACCAAAGAGCCGCTGACCCTGTTCCTTCAAGCACCCGCCATAGTAGATGTCACACGATTTCAGTCTCCGTATGCCCTCTCGATCCCATCGCACTTCCTGGATGGCTGTTACGTCAGCCTTTAGCCTGTCCAGGTTCTCCACTAACTGTGTTCTGTATAAGGACAGGATGTTCCACGTGCTGATCCAAAATTCTTAAAATTAGTATTCAAAAAATATAAGTTTTTCAAGAATTTTGCGGAAAGTCAAATTACCGGTTTTTATGGAAGACATTGATTGAGACTTAAAAAAATGTTGAGTTTGTTGGCCTCTTCTCAGAGTTTTATGGTTTCAAAAAATTATCAATTTCGTTTTAGTTGACACACCCTAATGCAGTAGCGTTTAAACTTACCTACCTTATGTATCATGGCTGTTTGTATTGGCAAAACCATTAGTGTTAGATATCCCTTAAGGGACATTTCCACTTCACAAGCCAGGACACAAAAAAAAAAAAACACCAAATTGCAAATCACTCACAACCTCAGTGAGGTGTTTATTTTTGTATGTTGTTGTGGTGGGGGGTGGAGGTGGTCTCGGCTTAAGGGGAGGTAGATAGTAGAAGAAGAGTTCAATCATTATGTGTGAATGAGTTTTAAGAGCCATTCATCAATCAACTGAATTTTTTTCATAAAACAAAAAAAAAATGTATTATAAAATCCACAATATGATGGCGATGGATGTCAAGGGAATAAAGGACACAGTCACGATTAAAATTCCATTTAAACCGCTCATTAATTTTTTGTTTTTGTTTAATTTAACGATAATGATGATGAAGAATGAGTAGAAGGCAAATGATACAAACATTTAATTTAAGGAAATTTTCTTCTTTTTTTGTGTAAATACAAAATATAAAACAATACAAAATTGATGATTCCGTGAAAACGATATACATATTTTTTTTATCCTTTCTTTAGGTACCTCTTCTTACTTATATATTTTTTTTTTCGAAGAAATAAGGACATTTTTTTGTGTTCAAAGGTGAAAATAAAATGCCATCATGTAATCAATTTTAATAATTAGTTGGATCCTTATCGCATTCACTCTTAACTTTAATTAGTCTTAAGGACAATAGGCAAGAAGCAGTGTTTTTCATCACAAGGACACGAATGACGACAACAACGAGGAAGATGAAAGTGACGAAAAGACTCACGGTGACACCAAACAAATCGAGCAAATAAAACTCAATATGCTGCTGATGATGCTGCTAACCAATTAAATGGAGAGTTTCCACAAATATCTTTACCTTACCATAAAACAAAAAGAAATCCTAATAAAATATTTTCAACTCACCTGTAGTAGTTGAGGATTTGTGTAAATACACCCGGGTGCCTGTCAAAGAAGTACTCATTTAAGACCGGATCGTAATTGGCCAGAGCCTCTGTTAGTCTGGAAAGTCGCGTGGCAGGAATTTTCTTGAGAGTTGCTTTGTACGTTTCATATCTGAAATTAAAAAAAAAATACAAAAGGACGAAATTTAGCACAAAGAAAGTCATTATAAAAAACACACATACATCCATACATGTAAGTACCTACAATTCAAAATATTTAATATTCGTAAGAAGTCTTGACTGAGTGTTCTTGAGGTGTATGCCTAACTTAACTAAGTGGATGACGTTAGCAGAGCATTGAAATGATTTTTTTTTTTTATAATTCGTTGTTTAATTTCTTTGGCTAATAGCTGATAATTATGGTGTTAATTATTATTACTCAGACGACATTTATTACATTTTCTTGAAAATGGAATTTCCACATAATGTTGAGGTAAAAATATTAACTTTATATGGTAAGGGAAAGTGAACAATAAAATGCTCGTAAACATCTCTACACTACCTACCTCCTGTCAAAACCATTAACCCAATGAAGGTACGAGTACCCAGGAGGTATATGCACGCACTCTTGTGAAAAGTCAAAAAAGATATTTATTTTATAATTTATAAGACATCATCCACACATAATGTTCTGGTGTGCGTCAAGGGAATAAGAGAACATTTGCGGCAGAGTTAAAATTACTTTATGTTGGGGATGTTGATGCTGAGATGCCGTCAACTAAGATAAAATATATTATAAAAAAAATTATATTCAGAGAAGATGAAATGAGAATAAAGACACTTTAAGGAGGGACGAGAAGGTTCTTATATATGGTGGTAAACTTTTATGCTGCATTCGTGACTTTCAATGTTGACTTGACTGTCTGGATGTGTGATGTCTCAGAGAGACAGAGAGAGGGAGGAAATGTTTTTTTTGTTCAACTTGTTTGAGTAAAATCCTGTAGCAAGACAAGACTATTAAGTCTGAAAATTTGTGTTCAACAATTCATGCTGGGGTGGGCATGGGCGCTGTGTGTTTTTTTTTTGTCATAATTCCCGCTGTTTGGAAAAAGTTTATACACTTTTGATTCCAAAAAGAGTTGTGAATGCCTTATGATTTTGAATAAATATCAAAAACCAAAAAAAAAAAAAAAAAACCCTATGACTTATCAAAATGTCACTCACTTTGAATTATATGAACTTTTGAAATACTGTCTTTTCTTGTCTTAATTTATTTCAATTTCAATGTGGTAAGCAAAAACATTATGGTTTGAATAGTTGAAGTTTTAAGCGAGACATGTTTCTAACATAATTCATTTTATTCCATAGGTTAATGGACAAGAACACTCATAACGATTGCATTACATGAGTTAAAAGGTTTGATAGCATCAATATTATGCAACTATTCTTTCATTGAAATGAGTCGCATTCAAGCTGTATAATAGGTCGTAGCGGGGTGGACGGGTCAGACGAAACATATGAATCATGCACATGTTATTTAATACTTGTAAGATAATTTCAACTTTATTATTATTTAATTTCGTCTTTGTTGTCCACTTGACATGCAAATTCATAGACCAAGAGCGGATTTTTTTTAACCACTTTGATACATGGGTAGAACTTTTGTCAAAAGGAGTCTTGAGATCATCAAATACAAGAGTTCCGGTCCAACATGAAAACAAAAAAAAAAAAAATAAAATAATAAGGACCTAATCGACCGAACCAGAGTATTAAACTGTTGTTTTGTTTTATTTGATGTCAATATTTTTCTGTTGCCAACAAAAGAAACTGAGAGTACTACCGAGATATTTGAATAAAAATCGAAAAAAAGTGGTAGAAAAAATGGAAACTTGCGGCACATTATTAGCATTTATTTTATGAAACGTGTCTTGGGAACCTTTCAAAACAACTCGAATTGAATAATTTAATAGGTTATAATTCAATAAATAAAAGATTTATCGATGATATCGATTTTTCGATGATAAAGCTGGATCGCAAACTAAATGCAAATTACTTTAATTTAGTGATCTTACTTTATTTTCAAAACGCTATGTACCAACGTAATACCGTATTCCAGATAACCGACAGTGCAATACAGTGGATTTTTCGAAAATAGCCCTACTGGCGGCCATTAAAAATGGTTTTGAACTTAAAATTTTAGCACAAGGTTTAAATTAAAATTTTGTCCAGACACTTAGGTCGTAAGAGTGATAAAACAAAGTACGCCAGTCGATTTGTCCTGACAAAATCTCAAAATACTATTTTTTGTCTTGGACATTTTATGATATACATTCGTGGAAACCTTAATAATAACGATATTTTTATAAAATTTTAAAACGCATAACTTTTGTTTGGGAAATCTGTTGAGGTTGAGTTATGGTTTTAATAATAGCCCATGAACTACGGTACACTTTGAGTAATGTTTAAAAAATATAAGCATGAGAATATTGGTAGAAAGAAGTGACATTAATTTAAGTCTTATTTCGTCTGGAAATATGATCAAGAACAGAAACAAAATGTTGTCATAACATTAAAAATCTTTGAAATTTCAATGGGGCATATTCATAGTCATTTTAGACCTGGGTCTAAGTTAAACATAGCTTTGGTTGAATTTTCGGACGTTGATTCTATTTTTTTAAGTTTAGAATTTCAAAATATTTGAAGCTATTTGTGTAGTTAAAATATAAAACCGACAATTTGTAATTAAAATCGGTCTGTATTCATTGAGCCAACATTGTCTTAAACTGTAGTTTAGTTAAACCTGGGTCTATCTGCGACTATGAATATGCCCCAATATGTTTATATCAATTTATTATAGGAAAACCTTAATTCTTTATAATTTCAGACAAAATTCTTTGGATATTTTCGCGTAAGACATGGAATCTTGATAGTGGTGTACTCAACGTTTAGAACAATGGTGCTAAAAGTATTATACGGCCTTGAAAATCAAAAAAAAAAAAATCATATAAAATAACCTTTTGCTGACCAGTTACTGAAACTACCTGACCTTTACTCACGAGTCGTTTCAAATGGTATACTTCTTTTGCAAATATCCCACAAATGAGGTGCTTAAAGTCTTATACGACCTTGAAAAAATAAATTTTAAAAATTCAATTTAACAAAAACTATGGCTGACCAATTACTGACATTAGTTGACCTTTTATGAGGTCTAAGTAACCTTTCAGATGGTGTATATTTTTTTCGAATATCCCATAAATGAGGTGCTAAAAACAGTTTTGACCTTGAAGATTTTTAAAAAAATTATAAAAAAAATCTATGGCTGACCAATTACTAAAACTAGTTAACCTTTTTGACCAATTACTGACCTTTTAGATGGCATACACATTTTTTATAAATTCTATAAATGAGGTGCTTAAAGTCTTATACTGTGACCTTGAACCAAACTTTAAAAATTCATTAAAAAAAACCTATGGATGACCAATTACTGAAACTAGCTGACCTTTCATCACGAGCCGGTGGCCTTTAGAACGGTATACTTCTATTGGGAATATCCCATAAATGAGGTGCCAAAAATAGTTGGTGACTTTGAAAAAATGTAACCCTTGATTAAAAGTTTTCTATGGCTGACCAATTTCTGAAACTAGTTGACATTTTTTGACCACTTACTGACCTTTTAGATGGTATATGAATATCCCATATATGAGGTGCTAAAGGTTAGGAGCCCCGTTAGGGACTTTTTGGATCATTATCGTCCTTAAACAAATTTATGGGCATGATTTCACATGAAAAAGACTCCATTACATGTTCCTTCATGTCTTTATAAACTTTCTGGTCAATTCGAGCATTTTTTTTTCTAACTTATCGACCATACTATGCCAAGTCAATGCCCCCCAAATTAAATTAAGTTTTGTCCTGTACCGTCTTAAGAGTGTATTTTTGATTCAATTTCTTCTTCTGAGGATTTCTTATTATGTAGGTCAAAAGAAAATTTGATGTTAGAAGCCCTTAGTACAAGAAATTGAATCAAAAATACACTCTTAAGACGGTACAGAGTACACGATAAAACTTAATTTAATTTGGGGTGCATGGTCGATAAGTTAGAAAAAAAATGCTCGAATTGACCAGAAAGTTTATAAAGACGTTGAGGAACATGTTTTGGAGTCTTATTTATTTGAAATCATGCCCATAAAATTTGTTTTTAAGGACGATAATGATCCAAAAAGTCCTCAATTGATTGCTGAGAAGGTGTTTGTGTATTCAAGGTGTCATTTTTTAGATAAGACCGTCCAAAGCTCGGGCCTAAATTCTATCGAGAACTTGTGGGGAGACATCAAGGGATGGTTAAAGTAAAAAAAAACATTTTGATCAGTATGTTCTAAATATTGAGGAAATCTGATAGAGTACACCACTATCAAGATTCCATGCCTTACGCGAAAATATGCAAAGAATTTTGTCTGAAATTATAAAGAATTAAGGTTTTCCTACAATGAATTGATATTAACATATTGAAATTTCATAGATTTTTAATGCTATGACCACATTCTGTTTCTGTTCTTAATTATATTTCCAGACGAAATAAGAGTTAAATTAATGTTTATTTTTTTCTACAAATTTTCTCATGCTTATATTTTTTAAATATTATCCAAAGTGTACCGTAGTTCATGGGCTATTATTAAAACCACAACTTAACCTCAACAGATTTCCTAAACAAAAGTAATGCATTTTAAAATTTTATAAAAATATCGTTCTTAATAAGGTGGCCACGACTGTACACTGGGTTGCATTAACTTGCTATTACCTTGAAGTGGCCTTGTGTAAAATTTCAAAATTGCTGTTTATACGAGAAATATTTAAAATCATGCATATCGAAAGCATGAAATTAATTTTTGTAATCGCATATATTTCTGAGCTATAGTAGTTTTTGAGATAAACAAAAGCGATACATTTTTTTTTTTTTAAATTTCGAGTTTGAAAGTTAAGTTTTTAAAAACTATTCACAAACGTAACTTAATTTAAAATGAAAATTAAAGAAGAGATTTCTGGCTTTCCAAAAAAGTATGGCAGGGCATTGCAAGTTTTACCGTTATTCTTTAATAATTTTCTATTTGTTTTAAGTCAATTTTTTAGAAAATTGCCCCTTCCGCCTAAACGGAGGGAAATAGATCCCCCCGCCCATACGATTTTTATCTTGTCTTAACCCAACCTACTCGTTATAGGTTTTTGGTGCACCTTATACCAATCACCCTGTATAACTTACAAAATCTTACAAAACAAAAAATATTTTTATTTTTTTTTTTAAATTCAATTTTGTAACTAAGGCTTAGTAAAATAAGCGTTAGTTAAAAAAATGAATTAAAAAAAAAAAATAAAAAATATTTTTTGTTTTAAATCAAAAAAAAAAAACATTTTTTCTTTAAAATTTTGATTTGGAATATTATATAAACTTTTTATGAGCTTCTATATAAACAAATAATTTTTTGTCGACTTATCCAATATTTAAAAAGTAGAATATATGAAAACTAGTGCGTTAAAACACACAAAGCAAACTTAAACAGTTTTGTTCTTAAATGTAGCTCTCACTTATTAAAGAACAAACAAATATTTCTTATCAAAATTCTTGGAGCCGTTTTTGAGAAAAATAAGATTGTTCTCAACGGGTTTTCAACACTTATATATGTATATGGCATAATAGGTACAATTTTCAAAAATAATCGGTTAGAAAATTTTTCAAAATTGTCAGTTTAAGAACTTATTACTTAAAAACTATCTCCTAAAGGGTTTTCCATTAAGGGCGGGTCGATTTTAAAATTGAATTAAACCAGTTGTATATAAGATATCAATAAGGTTTTATCTTTATTTGAGAGCACTATCAATGAAATTGTGTGTGAAATATAACATCGTTAAAATGGCCGCCGCGGATTCGCTGGGTGGCGCGGATTCGAACGGTCCAGTTTTCAGTGACTTTGGCGCATAAATCAGGCTGAATTTGACCGATGGCATCGATTATATTGTCTTTGAGGGCCGCGGTTGTTTGCGGCTTATTCGCATAAACCTGCGACTTCAGAAAGCCCCACAAGAAAAAGTACAAAGGGGTCAAATAACACGATCTTGGTGGCCAATTCCCGTCGCCTGGGCACGAGATAACCATGCCATGAAACCGCTCGTGCAGAATATCGATTGTGTCTTGAGCTGTGTGTCACGTGGCGCCATCCTGTTGAAACCATATGTCTTCGGTGTCCATATCATCCAATTCAGGCCACAAGAAGTTGGTGATCATCGACCTATAGCGATCGCCGTTGACGGTGATGGCCTGACCAGCATCATTTTCGAAGAAGTACGGACCGATGACGCCTCCAGCCCAAAATCCACACCAAACAGTAACTTTACTTAGATGCATTAGTACCTCCTGAATCTCGCGTGGATTGGTGTCGTTCCAAATCCGGCAATTTTGCTTATTCACGTACACATTCATCCAAAAATGGGCCTCATCGCTAAAGATGATTTTCGACCAAAATTGGGATCAACTCCCAACTGCTCCAAAACCCAATTAGCGAACACACTCGACGCTGTAACTTAACATGATGATTTGTCTTTAGTAACTGATTAAAATAAAATATTTTGACAGAAAGTAAAAGAAACAATATGGCTGCCACGAGCTGTCAAAATCAACCAGTCCCTATTGGAAAACCCTTTAGAACAACTGAAATGAAAATAAAACAATTTATTTAAGCATTTGAAAAAAAAAACTGCAGGATACCTACTATTATTAGTGTTGCACTTGTTCAATCGCCTTAACGCGGAGAAATAGACCCTCCCATCCATGTTACGAAATTGCTAACTTCAAGTGTAAAAGTTATTTCCCTCGGTTAAATTGAGGACATACGTATTTCTAAAATAAATCAGTGTAACTGACTTCTGAACTAAACTGATAAAAATAATATTTCTTCGGGTATCAAATTCCGAAATTGTTGTACAACACCTACCCGCTCTAGACTATATTAGACAACAATTCTTTAGAGAATCACATAAAAATGATCTCCACTAAGTTCGCTGAAAACCGGTTCAATTTTTGTTTTCACATGAAACCAATGGATATCCTTGCTTGCCCTATACAGCAAGTAAAAATAAAAGAACTATCAAAAATATAAACAAACAAAGAAAAAAAAACTCTGTTGGCAAACTGTAATTGAAATTTATTTTTTTTCTGTAGGTGTTCAAAATTATTTCCCATAGGTATTCATGCAAAAAAAAAACAAACAAAATATCAAAACAAAAAATGGTCTGCAAAAAAAAACAACTAAACTTGCTTGCTCACACATAATTTACTTCCTCTTTTGCAACATGAATTATTCAAGAAGCATTAAGGATTCTTTTTTATATTTCTGTGAATTGCTGCTGGCCAACACAACCATCACCGCTGCCGCCACACCGGCTGGACTATCATCATAGATATACACCATCCGGAATAATAAATATTTTTATATCTATGAATGACTACTGACATGGTCATTTATTGGTCAAAAAAAAACAACCCTCAACCCACCTTATAGTAGTACATCCTACATCCTATTTTGATGTCAAATCGAAATATATAAAGACGGGTGAGAATGGGAGACAGGAGCGGATTTATTGAGGTAGATAAAAGTCTAGGGCGATAGGTTTAAAATTGTCGATGGTTGTGTGGAATTCTATGACTGGTGAATTTTATCATTTTTTTTTTTTTTCAAATATCTGGGTACATTTTGCATTATTTTCTTGAAGGAATATAAAATTAAAGAAATATAGGTAAAATTTGTGTGAATTTTTTAACTTGTCACGTGCCGAAGTTCTAGTTCTTTAAAATATTTGTCATCTTTGACTTAAAATAAAAAAAAAAAAATGGGCCTTAAATCTTTTGACTCTCTTAATCCGCCCCAGGATGTATTGCTCTAAAGGTTCGTATTTTGGTACGTAAAATTGAATAACTTTTGAAGAGGATTCCATTTACTTCCTGTTGAACAGAGGTAAGAACGATCTGAAAGTGTGTTTCTTCTTTTCCTACCATAGTTATCCACCTGATATAGAAATATCGAGAGAGATGGATTCAGAGAGACATTTTCTTTCGCACAGCACCACAACGACAACCTATATTTAGTGAGTTATTGTAATGGTGATAGAGGTGGGTCTTTTGAGGACTGAGAATGAATTGTATTTATTCTTTTTTTTTTTTTATTTTTTTAAATGAAAATATTCCAAACAATTGAGTGTTCGATTTCATTGAAAGACAAAAAAAATAACAAATATTTAAACAAAAAATACAGAGTGTTCAATTCAGGAGTTTTTGAATAAATTACTCTCCAATTCAATTCGAGGCAAATTTTATCGTTTTCAGTTGTTGATTTTTTTCTGTTTTTTTTTTGTATATCATCTGTTTCTGGGGTTAAAATCACAATGAAATATTAAAAGCCATTGCGGTTGTTTGTTTTTGAAAGCAAATGCGTCATTTTGCAGATGATACCTATTCAAATAATACAAAAAAAAATATGAAAATATTAATTTATTTATTTGTTTTTATTTTTTTTTTCACTGAAAAGATAATAACACCCATTTAGGGGATGAAGATTTATAAATCTAAATATCGAAAAATTGCTACATTTTGAAGCTATTAAGGCCAGAAGTGTAGAGTCCTCTGCAAACAAAAAAAAATTGACATTTTTTGTCCTATACGACCGACATAAACAAGAAGACTGTCCATGTCCAGTTCATGTCAATATATTTTCGTTACCTAACTTCTGAATGTCCAAGACATTCTTAGTGGGATCAAAGTTAATAAACCTCCCGTCTTAAGATTACCCATAAGACATATTGACCTTAACGCTCCGCTAGCAGGCTTGCAAAGTTGAAAGAGGGTTGGGTATTAATTTTGGTGCTAGTGAGAGTGTCATTTAAGTAGTCAACTTGGGATGAATATTGATGGTGTTTTGTTTAAGATGGTCTTTACATGGGAAAATGGACTTTATTTGGCATTTGCACCATTTGAAAGGTTTATTTAGGGTATAATGTTATGGTAAGAGATATAGACGTGTTTTATTTGTTAGTTTCTTTCCCCATTCCGTGTACATACATTTATGTTCCTATTTTATGTTGGCTTATTAAAACGGGATTTGCCAGTAACAGACTGAACTTAATGAACAAATTTGTTGCCCAAGACATAATTTAATTACGAACGAAAATGAAGAAATTTAGAAATAAAATTAACTCTGTTTAGATGGAGTGATTGAATTTAATTCTAAAAAGTTCTTAGAACCCTAAACAAATTTAAACGGTGCGAGCGGTACAAAATTAAATTTGTTAAGGATTTAACAGGAGATACCGATGCACATTGGTTTTGAACCTCTGAATATCAAAAAAACAGTGCAGGATAAAGTTTCCAACATTCGGGAAGTGCGGCTGAAAAAAAGAATCTCTACCTATACTTCACAGTAATTCTAAAATCGGGCTCGAAGGTAAACATGATGTGCATTCCTTAATAAAGCAGTATTACAGTTGACTTGCTTAGGGAAGGAATGCAGCTAGGGCTGGCCGTTTGACGAGACGAGACCGCCTTTTAAGCATCCGAGACGAAACCAAAACGAGACTGTCTTTTAAGCATCCGAGACGAGACTGTATATTTGAACCGAAATGTACAGAGAGTCTAATAAATTGGAAAATCCAATTTCAGTTAAATATTTATTTTTTTCTGCACATATTCAAACTATATGGGGGCCAAATTGAAAATATTTCGTTCCAATAATCAACAGAGGTTGTCTGGACATCGTATTTTTCCCAGACGAGACCGGGACTGCAAATTCAAGTTTTCTCGCAAAAAAGGCGAGACTGAGACCGAGACGAGACTCAATTATACGAGACCGACACGAGACCGGGACTAAAAATTTTCGAGATCGAGACGAGACTCACAAAAGTCTCGCCGAATCTTGTCTCGTTGCCAGTCCTTAATACAGCTGGCTATTTCACAAGAACAATTTTAAGTCTCAACGCTCAAAACCAGATGGTTGTAGGAGATTCAAATTTGTCGTGTTACACTAAGGGAAAATTAGGGTAATATCGATGTAAAATGTTACTTTATAATGTTACTCTGTAATTTGTCTGTTGTCGTTGCTTCTTATATTAATTTTCGGTCAATTTTACATGTTTTGTTTGGGTCCATTTTTCACAAGATTGGGTCAATTTTTCCATTTTGAAAAAGGGGCTATTTTCCATAATGAAAAAAAGCCCCAAATTTGGGGACATTTTTCATTTTTCGTTTGGGGCCATTTTCCATTGGGGCCAAATTTCATGTAGCATTCTCACTTGGACTCTTCAGTTGACAGTGAGGGCCTTGTCAAGACGCAATTTTCATTAAGTTCAGTCCAACTTACATCAATTTAACAGCGAAAATTAATTGTGAACTATATCCAACCCAATTAGAATTTCTAATCAAGAATTGTTGAAAATTTTGTTATTTGACTTAACTTTTATCTGTGGAATTTACACTGAAAAATAAAGTACTGAAAACTCGATGAAAATGTTAAATTAATCTGACTAAATGAAAGAGTGGTTAAGCTAAATGTAAAATGTGAATAAGAGTTCCCTCTGGGCTTAAGGTTACTTATTATTTAGTCTTCAAAAAGTTCACGAAGAAAGTAAAGAATTTGTATAAAATATAAAGTTTTTATGCGGCTAAGTTGATGAACTTTACATTGACAGAATACAGAATAGTGTAATTTTTGAGTTTGACTTTGTTTTAATTGTTTGTGTTATTTACACTATAAGGTCGATGTAGAATTTTGCTTTGTGTCTAAAAAAGATGATAAAATTTACACTGACGAAATTTGTAATGTAGAATTTTTTTAAATTTCATTTTGATTTAATTTTTCTCATTATTTTCAATGCGGGACAAAACTCTATGTAATATTTTTTTTATTTTAAAATAAATTTGGATAAGATTTAGGCTGACTGAATGTAGGTAGAGATATAGAGTAAAATCAATGTAAAAATTTTCGTTTTTTTTTTTAATTTAACTTTATCTTAATTTATCGTGTAATTCACCTTGAGGTAAAAATTACGACGTAAAATTTAACTGTTCTCAGACGTTTGAATTAAATTATTTAATGGCGATTGAGTGACTCTTAACTCTCGAAAACGTTTTCTGGAGTCGTATTTTATTTTTCTCCAACACTTTTTCAAATATATGCACTGACTCCTCTTCGAATTTATACTTATAAATCACACGATAATCAACTGGTTGCTGAAATGATCGTTTAGCCGGATTCTTCTTAGTTTTATGAGAAAGTTGCTACATTTATTTTTTCATATCTTGAAAAGTAAAAGTCCTAGATCCATACGGTTTTCAGTGTTTGACCAAAAATTTACAAGAGCATTAAGTTTTGAAAACAAGAATTATGCTTAATTACATAACATTTTGAAAAAAAATTGCTTGAAATTTCTTTTTAAATATTTTTCCAACATTTTAGTTAGTTAGTTTTTCAAAAACTATTCACTCGAACAACTTAATTTAAAAATAATATTAAAGAATAGACTTTTGGCTTTTAAAAATGATATAGCATGACTCTGTAAGTATTATCGTACAGTACACATACTATCAGGTAAAAACGTAGTGATATTCACTTTAAAAATCAATAAATTTTTACCGGAAGATTGTATGGTCTTGATTCTTATTTTATTCGATTCGGCATTAAAAACTACCCTAAAATCATTGGATCGTTCAGTTCAGAATGCAATTGTTACATTTTCAAAACATATTGACTCGACATTCCAATCTCCAATGGCACCAACGTCTTTGTATAAAAGCGTCCATGGTTTGCTGACATGCCTGTTGCTCTATGTTATTGAGCGAAAATCTTCAAACGAACAAATTTCTATCCTTCTTTGTTCAAAGTACTTTTTCAAATTTATTGTCTCATTTATTCCCTTCTGATGTTATTTTTCTTCAAATAAGTTCAGATTTACTGTTTAATTTAGTAAACAAAATATTTCAATTAAAACACTATAAATATTTATTTTGATTAAAAAAAACATCCTTGGCAGGAAAATATCAAAAAATAAATAATAATAAAACAAGCAATCCAATTTTACCTAATTTTACTTCTGCGTCCTCCCTTGAGACACAGAGTGGTTGGAGAAACAAACAACAAAAATAAAAATAAACCAAAAAAAGTCAACAATCTCTCGCATTTCTTAGGCACGGTTGTTACACAATAAAGTGCCACATTTGTTATGATTATGCCATAAAATTTCAAACCAACATACTTTTGCAGCATAAGCAATTTTTATTGCCAAATTTTGCCATTACAACAGAACAATATAATTGATTTTTTTTTTTTAAATAATAAAAAATCCAACAGAAATCATCTTGTACACAAATCCGTACTTTTTTTTTTGTTTTCTTAAACCCCTCAAGCATACAAAGTGTATACAAAAAAGTAGGTGCCTCCACCACTCCTTTTACATCGGATATTGAGAGAAAATCTTTCGTTTTTTTTTTATCAAGACTTCTTTTTTTTTTTTTTGTTTTTTAGCCCCCGAACCTTACCTAACCTGTTTCCATCATTCGCGTCCTCAATATTGGATACAATAATGTTTTTGTACTTACAACCATAAAGCAGCACAAAGCAAGTACGACCTACGAATAAAGCGAATAAGAGTTAAAGAGAAATCCTATTTTGGCAGGATAACAAGAAATTTAACCCACTTTTTTTCCCATGCAACGAATTTAAGCAGGCAGACAAAAAAAACACACACACACGTAGGTATAGTTATGTGTTCTTCAAGAAAGATACACCGAATAAGATGGGAGGGAGGGGGGTAGTATGTCTTGAGTGAGATACTTCTCTCTACAAGGATAATCAGGAAATTAATAACAGAACAGAAATTTGTTGAGGAAATTGCAGTGGAATTGGATACAAGATCCTATAATTTGCCGAAAAAAAATCCCACTCATCTTTTTGTTTTTACCTCTCACGTGAATGGATTAAAGCAGCAAAAATTATACAAATACAAAACAACAACATAATCTACCTAATAAAACATACGGAATAAACATTCAATCGTGAAAGCTTCCTTCCTAACAGTACACCAGGAAATGAAAACTTTATTGAATGCAAATAAATTTTATGACATCACACTTGATATTTATACGAGTTTATTCTGTTGGTTGTAGACGTAATTATCCTCAATTCATCATCATCATCATTAATAAAGGCAATCAGGATATTTAGATTTTAGTCCAATTTGAGTATTTGTATTTTATATTTAATTCTAAATTGACTTTAGAATTTAACATTTTAAGAAAGATCACGAAGAAGGAATAATTATTATTATTTGTATTTCATTTATAATTTATTTCAATCGACATCACTAGAATTTTATATTTACTTGACCGCTTTGAAATAAAAAATCATAGACTTCTATGCTTGGTTTAAAGAGAAAGGTTAATTGAATTACATTTTAAAATTGCCTTCATTGGGAGGAGATCATGCAAAAAAATTATATTAAAGCTTGATTTTCTACACAAAATATTAATTAAAAAAATTAATCAGAGAGTATTTTTATTAGGACGAGCACTAGTCCTGAAGTCAGTACTTAATTCAGTATATACCCCTTATTTCATCACACTTTTGTGTTGAGGATTTTAAAACTCTGTGAAGAAATAGCCGATCGAATACTTGAATCCTGATTTATCCTTTGAAATCGGTGATTTAAAATCTTGGTCCGCGGATGCGGATGAAATAGTGATTAAGCTTCGACTTAAGATTTTACATCACCGATTTTGCCAGATTATGTAAGGTTTAAACAGGGTTTGTGGTACCAGATGTCACAACTTTGGCCAATCACATAATTCAGCAATTAAATCTTGATTCAATAATTTTAGTTTATCCGATGAACTCTGTGATTATTCCAGCTATATCGGAAGAGTAACTAAGGTTCAACCATGGTTCAAGCATCATAGTCGATTCAATACTTAAACACTGGTATAACCTTGGTTAATAAATAGAAATCTTGATCCGCTGATCGAAACGTGCTTCAGTAACAGTTCAAGATTTTACTGGACCAATTCTTAGGTTCAGGTTTTGAATAAGTGATAATCGATGATCTGATCACATACTTGAACCCCGGAACATTAGTAAATTCACAGAAATCAGTGATTCCAAATCTTAATCCGTAGATCAAATCGTGGCTCAACCGCACTTAGAAATGTTCAAATTTCGAAGTATTAACTCATGTTCATAGTTAAGGTTTCAAATATGTGAAAGAAGCCAATTACATATTTGAACACTGGTCGAAATTGGAGTTCATCCGCCAAAACAGGTGAAAAAAGATGATCCTGAACTTTGCAGACAATGCGACCGCTGAAGTTTGAACACCCACCAAAGACGTAATACTTGTTTGATTTTAAGAAACTAAACGGCAATCGCTACATCTCGGCAAAATCTAGTACCGATATTTTTTATTTTTTTTATTTGTCTTAAAAAAAAGTTTAGGCGAAAAGATTCAAAAACCACCAACAAATTAATTAAAATAATATTGGCCTTCAGTCACCACTGTAATTTTTGGCCGCATTTTCACAAAAATGTCGGCAATCGCTTGTTTGATTTTAAGAAACTAAACGGCAATCGCTTCGTCTCGGCAAAATCTAGTGCCGATATTTTTTATTTTTTATTTTATTTGTCTTAAACAAAAAAGTTAAGGTCAAAAGATTCAAAAACCACCAAAAACTTAACTTAAAAAACTTTGGCCTTCAGTCACCACTGTAATTTTTGCTGCATTTTCATAAGAATTACGGCTATCGCTTCGCCTCGGCAAAATCTAGTGCCGATATTTTTTTATTTGCCTTTAAAAAAAGTTATGGCCAAAAGATTCAAAAACCACCAAAAAATTAACTAACAAAATTTTGGCCTTCAGCCACCACTGTAATTTTCGCCGCTTTGGTTCACAAAATCTAGTGCCGATATTTTTAGTTTTTTTTTTTTTTGTCTTAAAAAAAAAGTTAAGGCCAAAAGATTAAAAAACCACAAAAAAAAAAAAAAATAACTAAAAAAATGTTGGCCTTCTGGCACCACTGTAATTTTTGGCCGCATTTTCACAAAAATGTCGGCAATCGCTTCATCTCGGCAAAATCTAGTGCCGATATTTTTAAGTTTTTCTTTATTTGTCTTAACAAAAAAGTTATGATCAACTAAAAAAAATGTTGGACTGATGTTACTCATAGCTCGTCAGCCACCTTGAGCATAAGTCACAGTTGTAAATGAAATAATCATCTTCTTTTTGCTCTTTAGTTTTTTTTAAGGTGAGTCAGGCAATTGAAATGAGTCCATTTTTTGCACGTAATACAATGAACCCAATCTCTTCTCCTGCCCATTTGTGCTTGACCGCAAGCTGAACACCTTGCGTGAATATTAAAAGACGTTTTGATGCAGTCCACTTGCAGTTTTCTTCTGAAGCTATCTGCAACACAGTCGCAAATTTTGTCTAAATTTTCTTTTAGTATTTCTTGAATGAAATGAACACAAAAATGCCAGTTATAAGATAAACATTTTTTTGTTTTGGGTATTTTCCATTTTTCTTAAATTTAAATGTTCTTTTTACATTTGCCTCTGGAAAAAACCTTAGAAAATAATAAAGATGTGTTTGAATCTTTTGGCCATAACTTTCTTTTTAAGACAAATAAAAACAAACTAAAAAATATCCACTAGATTTTGCCACTAGATTGCCGTAATTTCTATGAAATTGCTGCAAAAATTAAAGTGGTGACTGAAGTCCAAAGTTTTTTTTGGTGGTTTTTGAATCTTTTGGCCATTACTTTTTTTTAAAGACAAATAAAAAAAAAAATTAAAAAATATTGGCACTAGATTTTGCTGAGACGAAACGATTGCCGTAATTTTTATGAAAATGCGGCAAAAATTACAGTGGTGACTGAAGGCCAAAGTTTTTTTTGGTGGTTTTTGAATCATTTGGCCATTACTTTTTTTTAAGACAAATAAAAAAAAAAAACTAAAAAATATCGGCACTAGATTTTGCTGAGACGTGGTCAGTGGTGACTGAAGGCCGAAGTTTTTTTAGTTAATTTTTTGAGGTTTTTCAATCTTTTGGCCATAACTTTTTCTTTAAGACAAATAAAAAAAAACTAAAAAATATCGGCTCTAGATTTTTCCGAGACGAAGCGATTGCCGTTTAATTTTTTTTTTAAATCGAACAAGTATTACGTCTTTGGTGGGTGCTCAAACTTCAGCGGACGCATTGTCTGTAAAGTTCAGGATCATGAAAGAAGACCTCAATCGGCGGATGAAATAGTAGTTTCATGACCTAATATCAATGATTTTGACGTCCCTTATTTTGGCGGACACTTTGTGGCGGAATCGAAAAAAGTTGATATCAGTTTTTGTAGCTTATTAAATGCTAATTTGTTGCTCAATCCAAAAATTTGTAGCTCGCTTAGTTTTTGAGTTATTGAAAATTCCGAAGTTAGCGGACTAAATCCAAAATAATAAGATTTTTGAAATAAAATTAGTACCCAAATTTGTAGCTTTTTTAATGCTCTTAAGTTCTAAAAAAATAAATTCTGTAACTATAATAGTTTTTTAATTATTCAAATTTCCGCTAAAATAAGTCTGAAGTTAGCGGACGAACATTCGAAAATGACAATTTTTTTGACGTCTAAAATTGTAGCTTTTTAAATGCTAATTTGTTACCCAAAAATAAAATTCTCATCTCTTAAGGGTAATTTTTTATTTGAATTTTAAATTTAAAAGGTGCATTTCCGGTATGCTGAAGCTGGCGGACAAAATCTTTAAAAATTAGATTTTCAATTTTTTTCTTTTGCCAGAATTTGTAGCTTTTGTAATGCTGATTGCTGGCTCAAACCTCAAATTTGTAGCTCTAACGGTTTATTTAATATTTAAGTTTCCGCTGGCAAAAGTTAGCAAAAAAACGACCTTCTAAAATCTAAAAAAATGAAAAAAAATAATTTTTTTTTTTGCCACAATTTGAAGCTTCTCTGAACTAGATCAACTGCGCAAACCACGATTTTGTAGCTCGCATGGTTTTTTTGTTATTCAAAATTCCGCTAAAATAAGATTTTAACGGTCAAAATTAACAAAAAATTTTGAATTTTCGAACTTTTTTTTTACCAGAAATTGTAGCTTTCAAAATGTGAATTTGTTGCTCAAAAATTAATTTTGTAGCTTTATCTGGGGATTTTTTATTTGATTTTTAAGTTTGAAAAAGTGCACTTCCGGTACACTGAAGCTGGCGGACGAAATCTAAAAAAATGAGATTTTCAATTTTTTTCTTTTGCCAGAATTTGTAGCTTTTGAAATGCTGATTGCTGGCTCAAACCTCAAATTTGTAGCTCTAACGGTTTATTTAATATTTAAGTTTCCGCTGGCAAAAGTTAGCAAAAAAACGACCTTCTAAAATCTAAAAAAATGAAAAAAAATAATTTTTTTTTTTGCCACAATTTGAAGCTTCTCTGAACTAGATCAACTGCGCAAACCACGATTTTGTAGCTCGCATGGTTTTTTTGTTATTCAAAATTCCGCTAAAATAAGATTTTAACGGTCAAAATTAACAAAAAATTTTGAATTTTCGAACTTTTTTTTTACCAGAAATTGTAGCTTTCAAAATGTGAATTTGTTGCTCAAAAATTAATTTTGTAGCTTTATCTGGGGATTTTTTATTTGATTTTTAAGTTTGAAAAAGTGCACTTCCGGTACACTGAAGCTGGCGGACAAAATCTAAAAAAATGAGATTTTCAATTTTTTTCTTTTGCCAGAATTTGTAGCTTTTGAAATGCTGATTGCTGGCTCAAACCTCAAATTTGTAGCTCTAACGGTTTATTTAATATTTATGTTTCCGCTGGCAAAAGTTAGCAAAAAAACGACCTTCTAAAATCTAAAAAAATGAAAAAAAATAATTTTTTTTTTGCCACAATTTGAAGCTTCTCTGAACTAGATCAACTGCGCAAACCACGATTTTGTAGCTCGCATGGTTTTTTTGTTATTCAAAATTCCGCTAAAATAAGATTTTAACGGTCAAAATTAACAAAAAATTTTGAATTTTCGAACTTTTTTTTTTACCAGAAATTGTGATGTATTTCAGTAGTATATAGAATTTGTATTATAAAAAACACTCATATGTTAACAATGCCAGGCCACGGGTAACAAAATTTCCAACAATTCTTGATTAGAAATTCTAATTGGGTTGGATATAGTTCACATTCGATTTTCGCTGTAAAATTGATGTAAGCTGGACTGAACTTAATAAAAATTGCGTCTTGACAAGGCCCTCACTGTCAACTGAAGAGTCCAAGTGAGAACGCCGGGACGAAACGCCAATTTTTATGGACTAAAGGCCGTTAAAAGCTATATTGAATCAATAATTCAACAAGTCCAATTAAATAATGCTAAGTCTTCTACTTGGCTGATGTATTTCAGTAGTATATAGAATTTGTATTATAAAAAACACTCATATGTTAACAATGCCAGGCCACGGGTAACAAAATTTCCAACAATTCTTGATTAGAAATTCTAATTGGGTTGGATATAGTTCACATTCGATTTTCGCTGTAAAATTGATGTAAGCTGGACTGAACTTAATAAAAATTGCGTCTTGACAAGGCCCTCACTGTCAACTGAAGAGTCCAAGTGAGAACGCCGGGACGAAACGCCAATTTTTATGGACTAAAGGCCGTTAAAAGCTATATTGAATCAATAATTCAACAAGTCCAATTAAATAATGCTAAGTCTTCTACTTGGCTGATGTATTTCAGTAGTATATAGAATTTGTATTATAAAAAACACTCATATGTTAACAATGCCAGGCCACGGGTAACAAAATTTCCAACAATTCTTGATTAGAAATTCTAATTGGGTTGGATATAGTTCACATTCGATTTTCGCTGTAAAATTGATGTAAGCTGGACTGAACTTAATAAAAATTGCGTCTTGACAAGGCCCTCACTGTCAACTGAAGAGTCCAAGTGAGAACGCCGGGACGAAACGCCAATTTTTATGGACTAAAGGCCGTTAAAAGCTATATTGAATCAATAATTCAACAAGTCCAATTAAATAATGCTAAGTCTTCTACTTGGCTGATGTATTTCAGTAGTATATAGAATTTGTATTATAAAAAACACTCATATGTTAACAATGCCAGGCCACGGGTAACAAAATTTCCAACAATTCTTGATTAGAAATTCTAATTGGGTTGGATATAGTTCACATTCGATTTTCGCTGTAAAATTGATGTAAGCTGGACTGAACTTAATAAAAATTGCGTCTTGACAAGGCCCTCACTGTCAACTGAAGAGTCCAAGTGAGAACGCCGGGACGAAACGCCAATTTTTATGGACTAAAGGCCGTTAAAAGCTATATTGAATCAATAATTCAACAAGTCCAATTAAATAATGCTAAGTCTTCTACTTGGCTGATGTATTTCAGTAGTATATAGAATTTGTATTATAAAAAACACTCATATGTTAACAATGCCAGGCCACGGGTAACAAAATTTCCAACAATTCTTGATTAGAAATTCTAATTGGGTTGGATATAGTTCACATTCGATTTTCGCTGTAAAATTGATGTAAGCTGGACTGAACTTAATAAAAATTGCGTCTTAACAAGGCCCTCACTGTCAACTGAAGAGTCCAAGTGAGAACGCCGGGACGAAACGCCAATTTTTATGGACTAAAGGCCGTTAAAAGCTATATTGAATCAATAATTCAACAAGTCCAATTAAATAATGCTAAGTCTTCTACTTGGCTGATGTATTTCAGTAGTATATAGAATTTGTATTATAAAAAACACTCATATGTTAACAATGCCAGGCCACGGGTAACAAAATTTCCAACAATTCTTGATTAGAAATTCTAATTGGGTTGGATATAGTTCACATTCGATTTTCGCTGTAAAATTGATGTAAGCTGGACTGAACTTAATAAAAATTGCGTCTTGACAAGGCCCTCACTGTCAACTGAAGAGTCCAAGTGAGAACGCCGGGACGAAACGCCAATTTTTATGGACTAAAGGCCGTTAAAAGCTATATTGAATCAATAATTCAACAAGTCCAATTAAATAATGCTAAGTCTTCTACTTGGCTGATGTATTTCAGTAGTATATAGAATTTGTATTATAAAAAACACTCAGAAATTGTAGCTTTCAAAATGTGAATTTGTTGCTCAAAAATTAATTTTGTAGCTTTATCTGGGGATTTTTTATTTGATTTTTAAGTTTGAAAAAGTGCACTTCCGGTACACTGAAGCTGGCGGACAAAATCTAAAAAAATGAGATTTTCAATTTTTTTCTTTTGCCAGAATTTGTAGCTTTTGAAATGCTGATTGCTGGCTCAAACCTCAAATTTGTAGCTCTAACGGTTTATTTAATATTTAAGTTTCCGCTGGCAAAAGTTAGCAAAAAAACGACCTTCTAAAATCTAAAAAAATGAAAAAAAATAATTTTTTTTTTTGCCACAATTTGAAGCTTCTCTGAACTAGATCAACTGCGCAAACCACGATTTTGTAGCTCGCATGGTTTTTTTGTTATTCAAAATTCCGCTAAAATAAGATTTTAACGGTCAAAATTAACAAAAAATTTTGAATTTTCGAACTTTTTTTTTACCAGAAATTGTAGCTTTCAAAATGTGAATTTGTTGCTCAAAAATTAATTTTGTAGCTTTATCTGGGGATTTTTTATTTGATTTTTAAGTTTGAAAAAGTGCACTTCCGGTACACTGAAGCTGGCGGACAAAATCTAAAAAAATGAGATTTTCAATTTTTTTCTTTTGCCAGAATTTGTAGCTTTTGAAATACTGATTGCTGGCTCAAACCTCAAATTTGTAGCTCTAGCGGTTTATTTAATATTTAAGTTTCCGCTGGCAAAAGTAAGCTTCAAATTGTGGCAAAAAAAAATTATTTTTTTTCATTTTTTTAGATTTTAGAAGCTCGTTTTTTTGCTAACTTTTGCCAGCGGAAACTTAAATATTAAATAAACCGTTAGAGCTACAAATTTGAGGTTTGAGCCAGCAATCAGCATTTCAAAAGCTACAAATTCTGGCAAAAGAAAAAAATTGAAAATCTCATTTTTTTAGATTTTGTCCGCCAGCTTCAGTGTACCGGAAGTGCACTTTTTCAAACTTAAAAATCAAATAAAAAATCCCCAGATAAAGCTACAAAATTAATTTTTGAGCAACAAATTCACATTTTGAAAGCTACAATTTCTGGTAAAAAAAAAGTTCGAAAATTCAAAATTTTTTGTTAATTTTGACCGTTAAAATCTTATTTTAGCGGAATTTTGAATAACAAAAAAACCATGCGAGCTACAAAATCGTGGTTTGCGCAGTTGATCTAGTTCAGAGAAGCTTCAAATTGTGGCAAAAAAAAAAATTATTTTTTTTCATTTTTTTAGATTTTAGAAGGTCGTTTTTTTGCTAACTTTTGCCAGCGGAAACTTAAATATTAAATAAACCGTTAGAGCTACAAATTTGAGGTTTGAGCCAGCAATCAGCATTTCAAAAGCTACAAATTCTGGCAAAAGAAAAAAATTGAAAATCTCATTTTTTTAGATTTCGTCCGCCAGCTTCAGTGTACCGGAAGTGCACTTTTTCAAACTTAAAAATCAAATAAAAAATCCCCAGATAAAGCTACAAAATTAATTTTTGAGCAACAAATTCACATTTTGAAAGCTACAATTTCTGGTAAAAAAAAAGTTCGAAAATTCAAAATTTTTTGTTAATTTTGACCGTTAAAATCTTATTTTAGCGGAATTTTGAATAACAAAAAAACCATGCGAGCTACAAAATCGTGGTTTGCGCAGTTGATCTAGTTCAGAGAAGCTTCAAATTGTGGCAAAAAAAAAAATTATTTTTTTTCATTTTTTTAGATTTTAGAAGGTCGTTTTTTTGCTAACTTTTGCCAGCGGAAACTTAAATATTAAATAAACCGTTAGAGCTACAAATTTGAGGTTTGAGCCAGCAATCAGCATTTCAAAAGCTACAAATTCTGGCAAAAGAAAAAAATTGAAAATCTCATTTTTTTAGATTTCGTCCGCCAGCTTCAGTGTACCGGAAATCAAATAAAAAATCCCCAGATAAAGCTACAAAATTAATTTTTGAGCAACAAATTCACATTTTGAAAGCTACAATTTCTGGTAAAAAAAAAAATTCGAAAATTCAAAATTTTTTGTTAATTTTGACCGTTAAAATCTTATTTTAGCCGAATTTTGAATAACAAAAAAACCATGCGAGCTACAAAATCGTGGTTTGCGCAGTTGATCTAGTTCAGAGAAGCTTCAAATTGTGGCAAAAAAAAAATTATTTTTTTTCATTTTTTTAGATTTTAGAAGGTCGTTTTTTTTGCTAACTTTTGCCAGCGGAAACTTAAATATTAAATAAACCGTTAGAGCTACAAATTTGAGGTTTGAGCCAGCAATCAGCATTTCAAAAGCTACAAATTCTGGCAAAAGAAAAAAATTGAAAATCTAATTTTTAAAGATTTTGTCCGCCAGCTTCAGCATACCGGAAATGCACCTTTTAAATTTAAAATTCAAATAAAAAATTACCCTTAAGAGATGAGAATTTTATTTTTGGGTAACAAATTAGCATTTAAAAAGCTACAATTTTAGACGTCAAAAAAATTGTCATTTTCGAATGTTCGTCCGCTAACTTCAGACTTATTTTAGCGGAAATTTGAATAATTAAAAAACTATTATAGTTACAGAATTTATTTTTTTAGAACTTAAGAGCATTAAAAAAGCTACAAATTTGGGTACTAATTTTATTTCAAAAATCTTATTATTTTGGATTTAGTCCGCTAACTTCAGACTTATTTTAGCGGAATTTTCAATAACTCAAAAACTAAGCGAGCTACAAATTTTTGGATTGAGCAACAAATTAGCATTTAATAAGCTACAAAAACTGATATCAACTTTTTTCGATTTCGCCACAAAGTGTCCGCCAAAATAAGGGACGTATGATTTTGGTAGATTGAGGGGTTCAGGAAAAAATGTGTTATTATTATTATTATTGTTTATTTATCTACGATTATACATCCACAGATATTTATATAACTATCTTAACCTAAGTATATGTACATACATACACGAATTACAGAGAACTCAAGGAGACAATTTACATTTGAATATTTTATATTTTAATGCCACAAGTTATTGGATCACGTGAACCATAGGAGTTGCTATGAGTAGGTTCCCACAAAAAGGGTCTTGATCTTAATGACCTCACAGGTGCATAAATATTAAAATGAAGCAATAAATTCCCACAATCACTGGTAGAACAAAAAACATCACGAACAAACATGACACAATACATTTTACGTCTGATTTCTAAAGATTGCAAGCCTAGCAATAAACATTTCGTAGCATATGAATGCCGGTCATTACGATTATTTTCATAGAAACGACGAAGAGCATAACGCAAACAATTTTTCTGAACTTTTTCAATTCTATTGATGTTTTTGGCAGTTGAAGGATTCCAAACAATACAACAATATTCAAGTATAGGGCGAACTAAGGAACAAAACAAAGCTTTCAAAGTGTATGGATCCTTGTACTCTAAAGAATTTCTTTTCAAAAAGCCAAGTGTTGAGCTGGCTTTCGATACTAACCGGTTTATATGAAGATCAAAAGTCAATTTACCATCAAAAAGCACACCCAAATCGTTGAATTCGTTAACGATTATTATTGACTTATTTGAAAGAGTATACGAAGGAACTTTATGAAAAAGAGTTCTGTTATAGAGCATACATGCACACTTATCTATATTAAGCTGCAGATCATTTAAAGCACACCATTTCGAAAAATTATCGAGATCGTAATGAAAAAAAGAACAGTCTTGTATGTTAGATACTACAGCATAGAACTTTATATCATCAGCAAACATCAAGCAACGACAAAAGCGAAGTATATTTGGCAAGTCATTTACAAGGAGTGAGAATAGGATAGGACCCAAAGAGCTTACCATAATTGATTTTGAAAAAAACTTTACCAATAGCCACGATCTGCTTCCTATCGTAAAGATAAGAAGTCAACCACTTAAAAATACAACCAAAAAAACCGAAAGAACTAAGTTTCTTGTGTAAAACCTCAATATTGACTCTGCTAAACGCCTTGACGAAATCAGTGTAAACTACATGAATCTGTTTATGATGTTCAAGAGAGTTTATACAAAAGTTAGTAAATTCTACCAAATTGGTGCAAGTCGATCTTCCTTTCAGGAAACCATGTTGGAAATCATTAATTTTATAGCTTATTTCTTTTGTAAGTTTGTCTTTAACTAATTCATCTAAAATCTTAGGTATAGTTGAAAGCTTGGAAATTGGTCTATAATTTGAAACGTTATCTTTTTTGCCATTCTTGAAAATAGGGTTAATACATTAAACCTTCCACTCTTCAAGAATTATTCCATTTGACAGCGACTTGTTGAACAAAATAAGAAGTGGCTCAGAAAGTGATGAAGCACAATATTTTAACACATTGGGATAAAACCCTAAAATGTCAGGTTTTACTGAAGGTGCTATATTAGCCAAGGAATAAAGCACTTCATCAAAATTCAACTGGACCATACTACAATTTGTTAAAGTATCTAATGAGTCAAAGTAATCGTCATTTGCAGCACACTTATTTGATTAATTATAGATACCTTGAAAATAATCTGCGAACATATCCACAATTTCTTTTGGATCTGAAGACACCCGAGTTGGAACACCAGTACTCTTACGCTTTGAATTTACAAACTTCTAAAACAATTTAGGATTATTTTTCAGGTTATGCTCTAAGAATTGAACGTATGAACTATATAAGAATTTTGAAAGAAACAAGAACTCTTTCCGCAATCTACTGAAAACACCATAACTTTCCGGAGACTGGGTCTTTTTGAAATGCTTATGTGCTTTAGTTTTTGCATTTTTCAAATTGATAAGCCGGGAACAATACCAAGGAGGATGGGAATTTGAGTGTTTTTTTTCACGTGGAACATATTCATTTAATAAACACTTAGAAATTGTTTAAAATTTGAAAAAAATCTCACTTACCGACATCTCCTGAAATTCAGTGACCCAATTTACATCATCGAAAGCTAATTTCATGTTAAAGATATTAGCAGCATTAAACTTATAATATGGATTATTTATATTAGTATATGAATTAATATTCTTGAAATTGTAATTGACAACTTTAAAACCAATAGCATTGTGATGAATAGAATTTTAAAAAAAAGGAAAACAATTTTCTAAAACTACATTTAAATTTTCAGATACAAAAACAAGATCAAGTAATCTACTTAAAAAAATAAATCCATCATTAATTTTAGGTTTAAAAATTTTGCACTCAATTTAAAAACTGCAATTTTAATTTCAACTAACCTTAATTCATATATTTCACACAATCTTAGAATTTGCTCAACAAAAATATGCACTACCGTCAATTTCAACAAAGTGGAGGTTTTGATGTTTGTAGATAAAAATAAGCACTCCATTTTCTCATTTGTCATCTTTTTTTCTAATGAACAATAAGAGAAATGCATGAAATAGAAAAACCATTCTGTATTAATTGGACAGACAATGAAAATATGATTGAATTTTTCATTGTTTGTTCCTATTCACTATTTCATTGAGAAAATTGACTTCAATGATTGCGCACGGCACGGCGGGGGTGAAAGAAAAGGGGTGAAAGGTTTTTACTGATGCTTTTATATTTTCGCTAGTCGGACGGAAATTCTTTTTTCAATTTTTTTCTTCATGAAAAAAATCAGCCGACGCCTTTTTTCAAATGTTAAGAGAGGAACCACTATATTCCAACCATAAAATTTCATTGAAATATTTTTATAAAAAACCCTTGTTTTTTCTGCCGAAATTCCAAGTGGCCCATGAAATAAATATACTCAACTCACTCGTGCACTTCACTTTTTCTAAAAAAAAAAATATGATGTGTTTATTTTGTCTACATTTTCATCATCATTAATACAAAATTAAAGTAAATAGAACCAAAAAAAAACATAACATTTATTATTTCAGAAGTGGGATATATGACCCTTATAGGATCACATTTATAACACAAAGTCCACCCGGAAGTTAAAAAAAAAAAAAAACATAAAAATATAAGAGCTGGAAAGATTTAGAAAGATACTTTCTCCCAAAAGTAAACATAAAGGCACACTTCTTCTTTGTTGCCTGAGTTCATTTGTTTTTTTTTTTCGGTTCTATCTTCATTTACAGAACGATGGAACCTTTGTTATGGTTGGGTCATTTTGGTCGTTCGCATATTTTTACTTTTTCTCTATAGAATTAATATCTATAACGGAGAATATTTTTCTGAGAATGTGTAGATAAATTCATTCAGTAGAGTTGAAAAGTGTTGAAAAGTTCACAAAAAAACATAAAAAAAGGGAAAACGATACTGTGAAGTAAGTGCGAGGACGAATGAAAGCTCTTTTCTTCGTGTTCTTCTTTATAGCATGTGTATGTATGTGTCGAAAAAAATCTCTTTTTTTTAAAGAAGACAAAAAAAACATATTTAGTTTAACTTGAAAAAAATAAATTGAATTATGCTATGTGAGGGTGAAAAAAAAATGAAAGTTTATTACTACACATTTTTGCCAAGTTTAAGGTAGTTAAATGAAAACAAAAAAAAAATCGAAAAACTTTTTTCTTTACTTTGGATTATGGGTTTTGTGTACAAAAAGAAAAAACACATAAATTGTCGGCAACTGGTGGGTGGAAATACAATTTCAGTTTGGGTGTGTGTGATAAACTACAAAATTGGAAAACATCAGTTTGGATCCCTTGAATTTATCCATTTTGTTCGATGAATTCTAATATTTGTCCAGATCAAGAGATTAAGTCGTACGTAAAATATACCTAGTCTTCTTGTCTACATTACCTGCGCGTACCCTAAAATAAATTTAAAACAAAAAGTAAAAACATTTTTTCAAGGGTTACCTATAGGGAAAAAATAATGATGGCAGGTTAATCATGGAAAAATTGAGTTTCTTTTACCAATTTATTATTCACACAAAGACCCTTTGAATGAAGTGTTACGTTACCAATTTTTCAATTAATGTAGTCCTTATTCCATTTCAACAATTTAAGATTACATAATTTAAGACGATAAATACAGATTCATCTGACGGCATTAACCCACCTGTGTTGAATGCTCAGCGGCGGAAAAATAACATAGCTTATCACAAAAATAAATAAAAAGTGAGTTGTTTTTACGCCACCACCTTGCGTTGCCATGCGGGTCTTATGAAAATTCCTAAAAAATGGCTCCCACAATTTTGAAAAAAAAAACGGCTTGACGGTAATTTTTGAAGAGATTTTAATAACCTGAATTGTAGTTTTTTTTTCTTCAAAAAAAATTCGTTAGCTCTCGCTAGATAAGAAATAACTCATTTTTAAATTTGTTATTTTTTCTGCCTGTTTGTCCGGGATAATATTCCAAACAGTCCAACTGATTTTGAAGTAATCTTACATATGTACAATGGACTTACCATGGGATGATCTAAGCTACTTTTCATTGCAAAAATCATAAGGGTGTCGATTTTTATACTGGAAAAACAGTAGAACTAAAAACCAAACCAGTAGGAGTAAAAAGGCTACATTGGTATTTTTTTTTTTTTTTTTTTTTTCAATTTAACTCATTTTGCATCTAATCCGTATTTTTTTTTTAATGGTCGAGTTCGAGTATAAAAAGTCTCCACAATTGTTTGTCTTTGGACCTAAAATTCGAGGTCAAACAATGGAGTACCTAATTTGGAGTACCGCCAAATCACGAGCCCCCCAATGGAAAATCATTAGTTTTTTTGAAAAGTGAGGGGTGGTGAGGGGGTTCCAGCTTGAGGTCAAGCTGGATCCACCACAAGTTTGAGGGGTAAGGTATTTAAGTTCTCCATCGGGATTGGGATAGCCCAAAAATGGAACTTAAATATGCCATCTTAGAATTTCAGTTGTGGCAGTTCCAGCTTGACGGACCTGAAATCTGGATGGTTTTAGGATTTTTATTTTTAAAAACATTAAAAAGTCTAAGAATCAACTTTTTAAAAAATAAAAAACATACATCGATTGCTGAAATGTTAAATAAAGCCGAATTCTTCTTATTTTTCTGAAAAAATTGGTTCCCTTAATTTGGTTAAAATATTTTTAAAAGTTAAAGTTCAAATAAAATATTGAGTTTACACTATATTTTCTGTCAGTGTAAATTTCACCAAAAACAATTCTAAAAGTTAAAACCACAGACAATGACGATGACCGCAGGTAGACATGTAATAAAATCATTTACCCACCATAGTTTCTCACCCCCTCCCTTCAACTGCCCCCTCCTAATTTGTTCCAGCGATTTTATTATGATAGTCCTTGTATACCCAATGTCCATGTATTTTTTATTAAGAATTCTGACCTAATATGGTGCTTGTGGCCAGTCTATGAATTTTTTGCTATGTCAAGCATATAGACAATGATCATATCACATTTAGAGCAAATTATGGCAATCTTCTTGGCCCCATCATTCTTGACATTTAATCAAATGTATTTCGTTCAAATAAATAAGTTGTGCGAGGCAGTCCTTGTTCTGTCCATTCAATATATAACGAAGAGTGTAATTGAGGGTAAATTCCCCCAAAAATGCCACACAGCAAACATACGCTTCACCACCTCTCATCCCAGCACCATTTCACCACCCCACCAGCCTACTCACCATACCCTAACCACTGCCTCTGGCTGACAGGATTCAATCGACAGATGCGTAGCTCCAAGTTATAAATGGATGTGTGGCTAAAAATAGAAATCGGCATAGATTTGAAAATATTTAGAGCCTGCGGCTACAATCGGCTCGGCAGTGGCCAGCGGTGGTGGTGAATAAATTGGTGATTGATGGAAAAGTCTATAGAGCTAATATGTATGTATTGGTTTAACCAATATTTGCAAAATCGAGGGTGGAATTTTTGCTTTGAAATTGCGAAATAATACGTCGAAATATTATTCGAAAATGTCTCCTCAGTCTTTTAACCGAAATTCGACCATTTATACAAATTGTTAACCCTAGAGGGTCATACACAGCTAAGTGATGCTTATGGTTGTAATAATTTTTGTTCAATGTGGGGCTTTCCCATGTATGTGTAGATATATGTATGTAGGTTTCCTGTGTGAACCTATATTTTTTGTTTGGATTTTTTTTTTGCCACAAATCATGTAGCTCTAGCCTGCGCCCCATAATAGCGGAGGGGCTATAATATATTTTAATGGAGAGACAAATCTTTTTTTATCGTTTTTATCGCGATAACATGATGTTTCGAGGCCAAAATCCAAACATAAATCCCTGTCAGAGGGCTTAGTTTGCTTAGTTCTATTGTTTTTGTTGATATAGTAACTACCTAATAGAGGTGGTTAGCTGGTGGCAATATATACCCAGTTTTATTGTTTTTTTACTTGATATGGGTAAAGGTCGGAAATAAAGACATTCAAGGCAAAATTTGCATTATTTAAATTAACACATCATACTGGATGATGAAGAAGAAAGAGAAGAGTTCGCTTACTAAAGCAGAAAAGTACCTAAACCTAACAGTGATAAAGAGGAGAGAAAATATAAAATAGATAAAATGGCTTTAGAAATTCGTCGAAAGGTTTATGGATTCTTCGGTGTGCAAGTGTAGGTAGGTATAGAGACAATAATTGAAATGGACATTTTTGCAACCCTCCATGATGGAGGGTTTAATATTCTAAAGTTTTCCGAAAAGTTATAAATAAACTGATTATCTAGGTAAACACGTTTTGATTTAATAAGAAAATCAAAAATTCTATAAAATATTATTGGAATTTAAACATTGCTGTTGGTTTTTTTTCTAAATTATAAACGCTGCCAAGAGCATTTCATACATACATATATCAGTTTTCTTTAAATCTGCAAGGTTTACCCCAGTAAAGCCGTGACAATTAGGTGGGGAAAATACTTAAAGTCATTCTCAAAATAGGAAATACAGAAAGAATTTGTTTAATAAGACCCCATTTTTTGTTTTTACCCTATTTTATCCTGTACGGAACTCAATTTGAATATTTACACCCTTTAAGGGATTCTCAAAGTAAATGGAAAGGTTTCATCTTGCAACACCAGAGACAGTTGTACTTAGATGGGATACCATTTCTTTTGTCTTTACCTAGGCTTACCCTAAAGATAATTTTATTTAAAAAATGTCTATCTCCTAAGTGATCATTGAAGCTTAGCTTCTAAATATTACCTTAAAAAATAAACAGTTTTTTTAATCGTATACCAATTTTTTGTTTTGACCTCAGTCCACGCTATGACTGGCTAAATTATAATGTCTACCCTCATAGTCTAAGAGCCCACAGCAAATTTTGGGAGTGGATTGATAACCAAAATATGGTGGGTTTGTAGGTGCATATATCGCCTTTGGCCTTTGGCACGGGTGGGGGTTTGTCATTTTCTTAAAGTCAAAACGTCATAATCTTGGCAATCCGACCAATAGAACTCAAGAAATTAGCTTTTTAAGAGGACATTCTCGTCTTTTTCTTGGAGAATTATAAAACACAAAAAAAAACAACAAAATTTTTACTTTTCGGCCTTACCGCTTTTAATTTATTTTATTTAAAAAACAATATTTAATTAATTTCCTGACATTGCGCCAAATGACTGCGACAATAGGAAAAACCTTGTCGAAACGTCGGAAATAAATTCAATATATTTTTTTAATTCAACAAAACTAAACTTGTTTTGAGAATAAAAATGTACATATATATCAGATCTCAACTTAAAAAAATTTTGTACGAAATTCGATTTTCTATCAAATTTTATAGTTTAAACAACTTTATAGGAAAATTTAAGCAGGCAAAATTAACAAAAACCAACGTACACAAATCGAAAAATCATCGCACGCAGAAAAACAATCTAGTTTTTGATAAGGCCCTAGAGAATTTTACATAGATTCTTGCAAGGCACTAGCAAGATTTAACAAAGGCTAAAACACGGGCCTTGGCGATTATGAACCATTTAGCCTCGTCAGGCAAAAACAAAAAAGCTGGCTTATGTGGGACTTTATGAAGCGATCTTCTGAATGTCAGTCCAATGCCCTACCCACTGGGCTAACGTCTTCCTCGTCTAAATTGTTGGTACTAAAATCCAGCAAAAGCTTGTTAAGTATCTGAAAAGATTTTCCTTGTCTATATTTACCCTACAGAAAACTTAATAGGGCCTTGCCCAAACTAGACAGAAACTTGGTATTTTTCCAGCCAGGATAGATTTTTAAATGTTTAAATAAAATACTCATAACTTTTTTTCTTGAGAAAAGGTAGGCACAAGATATATCTAAATAACAAAAATGAGAAGTTCAGTTTTCATAAAAATGAGCGAGTTACATTACATACCCATTTAAAAATAACAATAATTTTTTTGTTCGCAGTTTTTGCTCGCTATCTATTTATGGCTATCTTCGCTGACAAAAAAAAAAAAATTAAAGTGTTTTTTTGTGAAAAATACTTAAAAATCTATAATTTTCGCTGCTCCATTATGTCATTATGGCATTAGTTATAGCTAGTACAGGCAAATTTCTTTCAGTTGAAGGTGTCGATAAATATGCCATACAAAATTAAATAACTGTTGGTTTTGTTCATGTTCACCAAGAAGATAATTTTTACTGCACTTGCTATGCGTTTCAAAGTAAACCATGCTAAGTTAAATTATGTTTACCTATACAGCCCGTACAAATAAAGATTATCATGAAATACATTCAAATTTGGAAGTGTTCTGCTAACCGTTTCACTTTTTTTTTAAAAAGATGTCCGATTCCATGACCACTTCAACTGATACAAGAGGTTCAGTACCTTGAAAATTAAAATTCAACATAATGGTGCACTAGGGCGTATAAGTACTTTTCTTATTTTATTGAAATTTGAATATTTTCTATGCCAATTTCAAAAGTTATCAAAAAAAAAATTTTGTTCTTCCAATTTGTTCCAATTTATATGTACAGTATCTATACTGTGTTAAATAAGAAATATTTTAAACGAAAAATGTCTGTTTAATTTTATTCAATAGTAAATTATTGATAGTTCTGATTTTTTCTTAAAACAGTCCCTTGCATGTACCTAATAATGCTTTTCGGAAAGCCTTAAGGGACGTAAAGCAAATGAGAGAGCATCATGGCATATTTTTTTTTTTAATTTACTGAAGTAGTAATACCTCTGAAAAAAATGGAAAATTGCTTTTTTTCACCTGCCTAAGGCTGAAAAAAAACCTGCCAGACGATTGTTACGATACAACGCTATGTGCACCTAACAAACCCTCATACTCATATTTTGGTTATTAATCCACTCCAAAAATTTGATGTGGGCTCTTGGTCTATAAGTGATCCTTGAAGCTTATCTTCTGAATATTACCTTAAACAATTAAACAGGTTGTTTTTTCAATCGTATACCAATTTTTTGTTTTGCTATAATTGGCTTAATTTAAATGTCTACCCTTAAGTTATCCAAGTCTACCCCTTAAGTTACTCTACATTTAAAACATAAAAACATTTTTTTTCTTAATCGGCTACTAATTTTGGGTTCTTACACCAGTTCACCCTATACGTTGCTGAATTTTTCAAATATCTATTTCTTTAAAGTGATCCTCGAGGTCCGTTCTCTAAAATGTTTGAATCTTCAAAATAGATTTTTATTGTGAACGTTGTTTTTGCATTTACCCCAGTTCACCCTATAATTATTATGAAAACATAACTTCATAATAATTATAGGGTGAAAAGCCATAAAAAATGACTTAAATGTATGCTCCGAATCTTACCATTTATAAACAAAAAAATGAAAATTTTTCAATTACAAAGTTTTTTTTTGTGTACCTACCCCAGTTTTTCCTTTAAGTACCTACTTAAATTTCAAAAATATAAATGTTCCTTTAAAAACCATCGAAGTAAATCCTCTGAATTTTACCTCTGAAACACAAAGAGTTTTTTTCTTCAAATCAGTTACACCCTTTCGTGTTCACCCAGTTCACCCTATACATACATATGCACCTCACCTAAGTTAATAAAATATTGATCGAATATATATAAATGATCCTCGAAACTCGAAGTCCGTTCTCGAGAATTCACTTTTGAAACACAATATCTTTACATTGTGTACCATATTTTTTAATTCATCCCATTTCACCCTATACATACCAAAATTCTTATAGATGTATGTACGTATTTCTTTTAAGTGATCCTCGAAGTTCATCCTCTGTATTGTATACATACATTTGTAACACTAGGCTTGTTTTGTTGAGTTCCTAATGTGAACAATAAGAAATGGTTCACATTAGGCCAAATTTAACAAGCAACAACAACAAGTGAACACAACGTTGAATCTTTAGTAACTCTACTTTGAACATTAACTGTCCAATGATTTCTAAGGTAATGTTCGTTGAGTACGGTAGTTTTGAGCAGATTTTGAAAACAAAATGTTTATACGAAGATTTAAAACTGTACAACAAATTATTTCATGAGAAAATAACAAAATACATTTTCGATGATATAGATACAATTTTTTTATTTAACATTATGCTCCCCAATTGCTTAGAAATTATATGACGACATTCTTACAGCATAAAAGACGCATTGGTTGATAACCATATTTAACGAACACATCCCTTTGGTCTATTGCCATTGAAATATTGCACTTCTCGAACAGCTTGAAGAAAATATTATTTCTTTGTGGGAAATAGCCACTTCACTATTAATTTATACAAAATAGCATTATATTTGATAAATTTACTTAGCCCTGAGGCTACACGAGCCACTACTGGCAAGCCAGTTGGCTACATAGATTGACTGTCAAGTTCGTATACGTGAATATACTGTGACGTAGGCGGCAAGCAACTTGCTTGCAAGTCTGCGATCACGTTCAGCTTTTACTGGGATAGCCTTTCTAGGATTCTAAATACACATTTTATTATTGAATTTGCTTTGGCATCGGACTTCGATTTTTTCTTGCTTTACAAAAAATTATGTCGAATTCTGCATCAAGTCTTGTGATGGTCAACGCATAATACTGCCAAAGCGTTGACAGATGCATTGACAGACTTTTCATTCGCGTCAAAGTAACATGGATTGATTTTCATCTAATTCAAAAATTTCGATTTTTTTAAAAATAAATTAAAAAAAAAATTGACTTTTTGAGGTTTTTTAATCCACCATCACTGTAGCCATCTTTTAATGGAATTTGACAGTTCATACGTTGACTGATAGGTAAGAAACTAAATTACGTCGTACGAGGAATATTTCGATCCGAAATGTCACCCAAAGGCGCCCACACACACAATTTAGTCTCAAAAAATTCTGTTATCTTTAAGTTTTTCAATGCATCATCTCCTTAGCAATCTTTCAATTTAATTTGTTGACAGTCTATAACTTGAGAAATCGGTAACAGAATGTTCCAAATGTCACCAAAACTCTCATTTTTCCCAAGCAAAAAATATACTCTCAAAAAATTAGGATTTTTAAGAGATTTTGGATAATTCATCATAATCATAGCCATCCTTCAATTATATTTGACAGTTGCCTTTTTTGGAAATTTTAAAATTTCTTGGTAACTCCTCTATCATTAAAAGTTGTGGTGGAAAGAATATTTAATTTTTAATAAAATTTCCAACGCTTTATATACAAGTCTGAACGAGACCACTGTCTTCTCTACTGGCTTCCCAATTGGCTTCAAAAATAGCAAGCCAGTTGACGAGCAAGTTTCTCAGGTTTGTATGTGTTTGTAAGAAAATTTAAATGTATTGTAACTTGTAAGCCAGTACTTGCTCGTGTAGCCTCAGGGTAAATTGATTGTATTTAATCCTTTCTGAGATGGCGTCCATATTTTTTGAGAAAGAAACACGTCCTTATGAATTTTTATGTAAACATAACAGCAAGTTGTGCCAACATTCAAAATTAAAATTCCTTAATTTGACTAGAAAGTCAGGGTTGTTTTCTTGAACCAGTTCCTAATGTTCACATTAGGGAGCTCAACAAAACACACCTACTAGTGGATTTGTTTTCAATCGGCTACCATTTCATTTGTATTTTTCCCAGTTCACCCTTTTAAAAGCCCAAATATCTATCACTTAAAAAATTATATCTATCACTTAAATAAGCCTCGAGATAAATTCTCTGCATTTTAACTTTCATACACAAACAAAGTTTTTTTTGTTGTATCGGGTATCATTTTCCTTGCATTTACCCCATTTTACCATTATTTAGTTACTTAAAATTTGAAAACATGTGTATTGTTTATCCGTTAAGTGATTCTCGAAATCCATTCTATAGACAATTCCATTCAAACAAGAAAGGTTTCTTGCAATTGAATATAGTTTTTTTTTTGTTTGTTTTTGGCCCATGGCACCCTGAAAATGGCAAAATTTTCAAGAAAAATTACCCTTAAGCCATCCTCTAGTATATCTTTGTAAATTCATAAAATATTTTTAAAATCGGACGTGTGATTTCTGAGATTATCCATAACGAACAAATATTTTTACAAATGAATTGGAGGGCACACTTACTCGTGAAATAAATTATTTAGATGTTACAGTCAAAAGAAACAATGATGGTAATATTATAACAAATTGGTTTCATAAGCCAATTGCATCAAATCGTTTGTTAAATTTTTATTCGGCTCATCCAACTTGAATGAAATATAATATGGTTAAAAACTTTATTCGTAAGGTATTTTCATTTAGCCATAAGACCTATTTTAACAATAATATAATAAAGATACAAAATATATTGAGAAAAAACAACTATCCAATTAATATAATCGAAAAACTTATTTCATCAGTTAAAAACGAAAATTTACAAGCCAAAATTAATTTACCACAAAGATTTGACCAAAGTAACTACAGCTTTTTATCTAATAATAATGATCGGACAAGAAACTTATTAGATATGGATAATAAAATTAATTCAGCAATGACTTATGTACCTAATTTAAGTGAGTCCTTAGCTAGAGTGTGTCAATATTTTGTACCAGATGTTAACGCAGCAATGAAGCCAACAGAACAAAATTCAAAATTCTTTCTTAATACAAAACAAAAAATTAATAAAACAGAAAATAGTGGATTAGTTTACTCTGTAAAATGCAACGATTGCGAAAAAACATACATAGGAGAAACTATTCAAAAACTGGGGTCAAGAATAGGTCAACACAAAAATGAATGTCAAAAAGTTAACGAAGGATCGGTCAACAAAAATATAGCTGCTTTAGCTGATCATGTAAAGGAAAATGGACATTCTTTTGATTTTGATTGAGCTAAAATTTTAAAATTAGTAAGAAACAAATTTAAGTTACAAATTCATGAGGTCAAACAAATTATAAGGAATGAGGGCATTGCGTGTAACTACAAAACAGATAAAAGGGACTACACTAATACGTACTACAACCTCATAGTTAATGCTAATTTACAGAATAACCAAATTCAAAATCAAACAAATCTGTTAACTTTAAATACTTGAATAACTCTATAAGAAAATTTGTTCAATATTTTAATTTTTATTTCATAAACAAATGTCTTATATTAAAAAATAATTTAAAGCTAATGTTAAACTGAAACAGATTGTTATCAAATAACTTCTTATAAATTAATTTTGGTAATTTTGTATATATTTAAATTTATTATGTATTTAATTAATTTTGTATTAAAACGCATGTATTTTATATGTATAGATCCTGACGATGTGGCAAATAGGTCCTCGAAATATATAGATTTGCAAAATAAAATAAAAAAAATGCGTTTTATTGAATTATAATGAAGAAAAACAAAAAGGTAAAATATAAAATAATTTTAGATAAAAAACTAAGCATTAAATAAAAACATATTTCTAAATATAATTTTGCCCTCCAATCTTCCTCTTCCACCTCAAAAATAAAAATACTAAAACCTCAATAATAAACCACTAACAACAAAGTTAAAAAGAAAAAAACTTTCACAAACAATACCATCACCATAGTTAAACATCTCTCATTTATTATATTTTTTGTATCGTAAAGTTAAACACTTTCTTGAATACAAAAATATCTCTTTCTTCCCCTTTCCATTGCATTTATATATACACTAAGTTTATGTATTTGCCTGGTCAACCAACCATTAACCACCGTAAAAAGCCATATTTATTGCAAAAAATAAAAAAAAAAATAAACAGAATCTTTTAGAACAAAGAACGACAAAATGCAAATCAAAAGAATGACAGAGCTTTTATTATAATAAAAAATAGCAGACGATTTATTTTGTTTCTCTTCCTTCTATGGGGATCTCAGGAGAATATGGCAATAAAATAAAAAAAAATCCAATATTTTCATTGACAAATTAGCTAACTTCACAGATTATTGAGCTATTTTTCTATCTAATCTACCTATAAAAATAAAAGAATCTTTGAAGAGAATTAAACTTGAATGGTGAGGTAAAAAATGATTGCCAGTTAACTTTGCTCTTTAAAAATAAGGTAATATAAAACTTAAAGACTTCCCCCGTCGAAGTTATAAGAGTCGCTTTTATTTTTATTTAAATACATTTTTTTCGACTCCACTCTCCGCCTCTAGAGGATATACATATATCACAACCCCCTTAATTAAAAGAATGCAATACAAAAGAAAAATATAAACTGAAAAGGTATCAATTTCACAAAGTGTATAATAAATTCCCAACTCAGGCTATATGACTCCAACCGAATCCATTAAAAGCCCAAAGAGCGTTTCATTACTTATCGCAATTAATTGGCCGATAAAAAAACCAACAAGCAACATGTTTTTCTTTGGCGCTGAATACGTTTAGTATGTATTCAGGGCATGTGAGAAGAATTTTATTAGAATTAAGAAAGGCAATCGTTTCCTTTTGCTAACCAATATAAAAAATGTACGTGGTTGGAATTTGTAAGGACTATCTCCATCTGTAGCTTAAAAAGAACAACAGAAAAGTTAATTTTACTTTGTATACAAAGAGATTAACAATATTTTGATATCTCGTTATCGGCTCAAAGCCACACACAGGGATCCTATAATGTAGGATAAAAGGGATATGTTATTTTCTTATTTTTTGTATCAAAATATTATCTTATCAGGAAATTTTGACATGAAAGGTGCGTGATGTTAACATACCCAAGCACCGAAACCATCGATAATGATGGATAAGTTCATAACCACAAGTTCAAAAAGGACTCTCTTTCCATGTGAATAGTTCTATTTACCTGTTTTTAAGAGCTTAAGTTTGTCAAAAAGATGTCACTCGTGTAGGATGTTAAAAGTGTCTAATCAACTTAATGATGATTATGCCTAAAACATCAAACACACACACAACCAATAACCGCTTTTGAAATTCAGCTCAGGACAAGTTGATCCTTATTATATAACATCACCTCAACTCAAATGAAAATGGGGATCTAATGAACGTCTAAACCTCTCGAAGCGAAAGGCAAACATTCCAAGTCAAACACAAACTGAATTATAGTTCTGAAACAGCAATTAAGTATAATTTCGAATTAATAATTAATTTTCAAGGAATTCATATTTCATAAATACACATAGGTCCTGTATCCACGGTTTGGTAAAGAGAAATCTCAAATAAAGATTAAAAACGCCTAATTTTCGATTTTATTATGTTTATTTTCAACTTGGCATAATTAAAGGACAATAATTATAATGGGGGAAGTCGAAGGTTGTCGTTGAAAAAGTCAACGCCGCCGCCGCCACACAGCTACAGCTTGTGCTGATTGATAAATAAATTTTGTGGGCTTTCACTAGTTTGTTGTGAAAGACTTCATTAACTTGGCTGTTTGCTGTGTGCTGTGTTTGCTTGTGCAAAAATAAAAACAAAAACAATAATTCGCTCGTAAATTAAACATTATAAGGCTTCTCTTGAGTTAGGTTCATATACTTTGTAAAGTGGGTTTCCAGTTATTTAACGATGGATTATTTGACATTAAAATACAAAAAAAAATTATAAGGAATTTAAAAGATTTAAAGAGAATTTTATGTTAAGGAGAATGGTTGGGTGTATGACACGGTTTTTTGATTGAGTTTGAGTGAATTGCTTTTACTTTTGAAAAAAAGTTGGTACATAACACAAATTGAAAAGGAATGTAGAAATGAGATCTTTTTTTTTCTTACAGTCACGCTAAAAATAACAACTCTTACGATACCTATACCAAATTAATTGAGATCAAATGAATTGATGTAAGTAAAGATAAATTAAACCATTGTATATATACTCTTATAGTACTATCATGGTTGAAATAATTGTCGTTGCGTATGGTGAGGAGTGTTAGAACTAACGATTTAAGAGACTTTTCAATTTGTGAAGAGATTATATGAGGGGAAAAATTCGAAAAAAATGAGGGTAAGGGAAGAAAAGAATAATAGAGAAGGCTATACAAAATGTATGAGGTTACAAGGGAGACAAAAAATAACTGTTTTGTTTTGGCTGTCAATTTGTTTTCTATAGGAATTAGATAGTAAAAGAGGAAGTATATAGAATAAAGATGACAAAAAAACAAAAACAATTTGTATGTTCCCAAATGATAATGTAGGAATTATCTGTTTGCGGCGAGCAAGTAGACAGATTTTTTCATCGGCGATGTAGGAAAGAAAGAATGTGTATATGGGTAAGTATATAGGTAAGTATGATCGGGGGTAGGTTTTGGTTTTATGGGTATTCAATTTTCTGGCCAAATTTCAGTTTTATTTTTATGTATGGGCATAATTTCCTTGGTACTTTTCAGTGGCTAGAAGAAGGAATCTTTATGTGATGTTGAGGTAGGTTAAGTGTTGATAGTTTGATTGTTTGCTAGAAACAATCCCTATGCGATGTTAAGTGGTTAAGTAGGTTAAGTTATTTTATTTGTTATTTTTTTTATTATATAAAAGAAAGAAAAATTACAACAGCATTTGCCAATCACGCTACAGCTCAAACTAGAAGTCCTAAAATTAATTGAATAGCTAATTTTATATAGGGGTGCACTAAGAACGGATTTTTGGAAATTGATACATTTAATAAGGTTTAAAGGGTAAAAACTGAAATAAAGTCGAAAAACTAACTTCTAAACCCGTAGTCGTAGAGACTTGGTTTTTTTTTTTATTTTAAAGATTAAAAAAAGTTAGGAAAAAACGGGTACATCTTTTTTTATTTTAAATCTATAAACCGAGATATAACCGATTTAAGACTGAAAATTGACAAATAGTCGTTACGAAAAGTACTAAGTAGTTTCATGGGGGTAGATACTTAATAATTTTCATTTTAACATATTTTTAAAGATAATGAAAAAAAATTATCCATGTTTAAGGAATATTTGATAGAATTTTTTTTCATACCCAAAATGATTTTTGAAAAAGGTTAAATTTGTTTAGTCAAATTTTCAAAGTATTTGATTTTTATCTTTTTAATGGGTTGTTGGAAAAATCTTAAATTTCATTATGTTATAGATATACGTATTTGATAGTAATCAAATGGTAAAAATTTTATCTTTCTAACTTATCATTTGACAGATTTATTTAAGAAAGTAAAAATTTTAAAATTTCTTTTTTTGTTAATATATTTTTAGTAAAGAGTCGTACATGTTTGCAATGTACTAATGAATTATAGCTATTGTATGTTCTATATTCCTACTGTACCGCTGAGCTGAGAAATTAACAATATAATATTGTTAACACATATTACTTAATAACATGTTAGTGTGTAATCTCAATAGAATAACTACTAATTTGTTACTTCATTTTTTAATCTACCTCCTATATAAGCGTATAATTGATTTTTTTAAAATTTATAAAAAATCGGCTCAAATCCATAGAAATGCTCTGCTTTGTCAACAATCGTCAACCAGTGCAAAGCACCGTTATCTTAAATTATTTTTTATTCGATTTTTTTTTAATATAAAAAATCATAACTTCATTTCTACTCAGTCGATATTAAAAGTTAAGATCTCAAAATTCAGCTATAGATTAAATATATTAAATTCAAAACTTGATGAATATTTTTTGAATTTCAAAAAACTAATGAAACACAATTATACGTGTATTACTTTTCTACAAATATGTGGGTTTTTTTATATTTGTAAATCTAACGGGAAAAAAAGGCCGACCAATCTACATCGAGACAAATTTAGAGGCTTCAAAATTGAGAAATACTTATTAGTTCATAATAAATGATACATGAATTTAAGGTAGAAATTGGTAATCTAAAATTCTGAATTAAAATTTTTGCAAAATCTTAAAAAAATTCCTACTAAAAATGTGATTTAGTGAAAGATCAACTCGATTTTTGGTACTTTAAACTTTTTATTCAAAAATATAATTTTTTTGTAAAAAATCGAAAAAAAACTGTTTTTTTTACAAAATGAAAAAAATTAATGTAATTTTTTTCTCAAATATATTTATTTTTTTTTAAACATCAAAAATATAATTTTCTTTTGTAATATTTTTTACCAAAAAATAGCTACCTATTTATTGAAAAAAATTGAGTTGTTGCTTACCAAATGTTGTTTTCAAAACGCATCTACCTATTATAGGTATGTATATTGTATATGTACCTATTGATTGACCAACAAAAATGTATGTTTTTCAAAAATCATTTTCGACACGAAAAAAAATCCTATCGAAAATTCCTTAAACATGAATAATTGCTTTATTCATCTTCTATAAAAATATGGAAAAATAAAAAAAATAAAAAGTCTACACCCATGCAACTACTAAGCACTTTTCGAATTGACTATTTTTGAATTCTCATCATTAAAACATTTAAAACTCGTTTTGCCGTCGGTAGTTGGCATTGGGGATACGGTTTTGCCGTCGGCAAAACGTATATGAGTTTTTTTGTTTTGTTGATCTTGTTTGCATGTTGCGTTGCAACACTATTAAATTTAAGAATTAAAAAAAATCCTTTATTAGTGCACTCCTACATAAAATTATTATTATTATAAAATTATAAATTTTAGTACCTAAATAATTTTAATACTTATAAATTAATTTGTAGCGTCATTGGGAAAAGTAATTGTTATTTATAAGTAGTTGCTATACATGTATGTATATAATGGATACCTATAATATTGTCAATTGATATTTTTACCTTCCCATTGGAAGTTATTGTTATTGGTGCGATTTGTTGAACTATTTAAAATACTGAACAAATGTTTTTTAACTCACATATTTTGAAAAAAGAAAAAACATTATATCGATTTCAAATTCTTACCAAAAATGTATACCATACCATCTAAGTGTTGTGTAATTTTGAGATTTTTAAAACCACCCTCTAAAAAGCTAAAAATCAAAATGTTTTAATTCGAAAAATGTTTAACATCAGAATCTTTTAAGAATTTTTTTAGCTATTTACAAACAAATTTTACTATTATAAATATAGCTAAAGTACAAAATAAAGGCAATGTAACATTTTGCCCTGTATCTCTATATCTATACCTACCTTTATACTGATTATCCAAAAACCCAAAGTAATTACACTATATAATATATAATTATGTAATATAGGTATACTCTACCACCCAACACTTAGGTAAATATGTATGTATGTATATTGTTTTCAAGTGCACCAATGGGAAGTTGCTAGTGTGGGTCAACACCAGACTCATTTTTCAAAAATATTTTTTTTTACTCAAAAAAATGCTTTATATTGAAAAAAAAATTGAGTTTGTTGAATTGAGTTTCAAAATGTTTCTAGGTACCTACCTATGCATAGGTACCTATTCACGTAGGTAACTACTTACCTTCAATTGAAAATAATTTTGTTTATTTTTTTAATACATACCTACCTGCCTTACGACCTTACCTATTTTAATTGATACTACCTATTTAGGTACATACATTAAAATAACCTTACCTACCTACCTACTTAGGTATATCAAGTTTTAATTTACCTACCTACATACCTCAATTCAAAATATTTAGGTACATGTGTACCTACCATACCTACCTATTTTCATACTTTTTTTTGCAAAACAAATTAATTTCTTTAAAAACCTACCTAGTATATCTACCTACGAATTTATAAAAATGTACATACATACCTACCTACATGATACATATGGTACCAATTTGCCAATATAGTAACCTTGCAAAATCGTGCAAAAAACCATATACCCATAGCCATCAAAAGAAAGCAACAAAAACTCATTGAAAAAAACTGTAAGAACATAACCGAAGAATAAGCCCATAGGAAAACATATATGTATTCTCAGTTTTTTCCCCTTATTCTCGTTGTTGACTGACAAAAACATCTGACTCCCTTACTACCATTGTATTTGTACGAATTTAATCAATGTTCTCCTCTCCCTCTTACTAATTGTTTTTATTTTTCCTTGCATCGTTATCCCCAGGTCTCTATTGTGCATTTAAGCGATTTTAACGCCAATTTTGGCACATTTCGTGAGTACTATTAGTACTACAAAATTTGAGCCATGATATTACTATAAGTGTAGTGATTGGCAAATGCTGTTGTAATTTTTCTTTCTTTTATATAATAAAAAAAATAACAAATAAAATAACTTAACCTACTTAACCACTTAACATCGCATAGGGATTGTTTCTAGCAAACAATCAAACTATCAACACTTAACCTACCTCAACATCACATAAAGATTCCTTCTTCTAGCCACTGAAAAGTACCAAGGAAATTATGCCCATACATAAAAATAAAACTGAAATTTGGCCAGAAAATTGAATACCCATAAAACCAAAACCTACCCCCGATCATACTTACCTATATACTTACCCATATACACATTCTTTCTTTCCTACATCGCCGATGAAAAAATCTGTCTACTTGCTCGCCGCAAACAGATAATTCCTACATTATCATTTGGGAACATACAAATTGTTTTTGTTTTTTTGTCATCTTTATTCTATATACTTCCTCTTTTACTATCTAATTCCTATAGAAAACAAATTGACAGCCAAAACAAAACAGTTATTTTTTGTCTCCCTTGTAACCTCATACATTTTGTATAGCCTTCTCTATTATTCTTTTCTTCCCTTACCCTAATTTTTTTCGAATTTTTCCCCTCATATAATCTCTTCACAAATTGAAAAGTCTCTTAAATCGTTAGTTCTAACACTCCTCACCATACGCAACGACAATTATTTCAACCATGATAGTACTATAAGAGTATATATACAATGTTCCAACCCAGACAACCGACAAGTGATATTCCAACGCACTTATCATATCCCAAGCGCCAAAAGCTATACTACACAAAACATGACTCATTTAAAACCAGGGATGTGATCCGGTATTAAATAAAACTGTTTTGCCCTTTTCAAATAGTTTCGGGTCGACGCAAAACCGGCACTAATTTAATTTAATTGACACTGCATACCAGGTCTTGCCAAAAAAAAAAAAAATACAATATTTAGCAGAAATAAAGTTTTGAGGTTTTTGGAGCAAATTTCCCTTGCAGGGGCCTATACAAGTAAAAAAAATTTTATTACGTACATACATACATAAGTTCAAACATTATTCGGCTTTTTGTCTCACACGTGCATTGTTTCCATACAGTTTTGTAAGCCTATTTTGAGATAAGTTTTTTTAAAATAATTTATATCTCCATACCAGTAGGAGATAGACAAAAATCTGAAACTAGTAAGATTCTTAGAATTTCATTATCTATCCACCAAAAAAAATTCAAAACTCTGGCATTCTAATTAACGAAATTAGAAAAAAGACATAACAGAACATTTTCCCTCTTATCTGCTACAATAATATAGATTATCAAAAAATCCAAACTTATTGCAATATAAAATATATTAGCCTATCAATAAAAAATTTTACTTTTACTCTACCCCCACCACTTAGCTAATCAATGATCTCAGCGTTGCACATGTGGCGTTACATTTTTTCGATTCACAAAAATTCAACCTTGAAATTTCACGCTTAACGCGCAAAAAGAAGTTTCCCTTCAAAAAATTCGAGATAATAATTTTCCCTAATATTACGATGATAGAAAACGCGAAAAAGTGGGTCTCGCAATTCTGTCTGTCTGTCCGTCTGTCCGTCTGTCTGTCTGTCCGTCTGTCTGTCTATCTGTCTGTCTGTACCTCGACCTACAGCCTCAACGGCTGAATCGATTTTCTTCAAACATTGGACTTAATGTTCTTATGGGATACATTTTAAGTGTTGGAGCATCAATACTTAATCCACTTGATAAGCACTGCAAAATTGTATGAAAACTTTTTATCAGATTTTCATCAATACCGGTAGTTTCGATCGATTTTGTAGAGTTTTTGAAAAAAAAAACGTCTGGCTACATTTCCCGTATTTGAATTGCCATATCCTAGTTTGGGTCGGTCAACTTTTAATCCCAATTCTTTTTCGAAAGCCCCTTGATTGCGTTCCTGCCTTTTGCAAGAGAAAAATTGCATGTTGAGTCCTTAAGGACCATTCACATGAGAGCGACCAACGACCGACGAATAAACAAACAAATGGGAATTACAAAATTAATAAACCTTAATATTTCACAAAATCTAGGCAAAATGGTAGAATTCGATTCAAGATTAATTTTAAAATTGTAAAATCTGAATTTTTATTTACTTAAATATGAGAAATTTGAGAAAATAAATTGGGCGTAACAAATTGCGGCTATTCGCGACGAACAAATTGTTTTATGAATGTTTTAAATCCCATTTGTCGTCGGTCGTTGGTCGCTCTTATGTGTACAGTCTTTTAAACTTAAAGAAAATGGTTCAATATTGTGCATACCTACTTATAAACACACAAAAATATTTTAGGCAAACATTTTTTACTTTTAATTTCAGTTTCGAGTAAAGAATAGATTTAACTAAGAAAAACACTTTAAATCTAATTTTAATGTTTGCCTAATCAAAAAGTACCGTTATTTAGAAAATGTTTTAGTGTTTTTATAAGAATTCGACATTCTTTTTAATTTTTTTTTGCCAATTTTACTACATTATCGAGTTAGAACTAATGCTATAAAGAACATATCTGATTCAACAAACTCTATGGAAATTTTTTTTATTAACAATAAATTTTCAATATAATTTTAATATCTAGGCCACTTATTTCGGTTAGTTTAACACTGAAAAGAATTTTAACTAAACTGTCAACTTTGATGCCGAATGGTTCTGTGATGGAACCACTGACTAAGGGGCCAGTTATAGCTATCATTAAAATCCATCATTGAAAATAATAATTGTTAATTTTGAGAGATTTTGAAGAAAAAATAAATGATTATTTTGATGCCAATTGATGCTTATTGACTTAAAAATTATTTCTAGGTAAAATAAAATTCAATTTGGCACAACTTTTCTCATAAAATGACTTTTAATTTATCAATGATGAACTACCTTACCAATGATACCAATTTTGCCCCACAGCAGATTTTTTGCCCCGCGGCAGTTTTTTTGCCCCGCGGCAGTTTTTTTGCCTCGCGGCAGATTTTTTGCCCCGCGGCAGATTTTTTGCCACGCGGCAGATTTTTTGCCCCGAGGCAGATTTTTTGCCCCGCGGCAGATTTTTTGCCCCGCGGCAGTTTTCTTGCCTCGCGGCAGTTTTCTTGCCTCGCGACAGATTTTTTGCCCCGTGGCAGATTTTTTGCTCCCCTGGCAGATTTTTTGCCCCGCGACTTTTTTTTTTGCCCCGCGGCAGATTTTTTGCCCCGCGACAGTTTTTTTGCCCTGCGGTAGATTTTTTGCCCCGCGGCAGATTTTTTGCCCGTGGCAGATTTTTTGCCCCACGGCAGATTTTTTGCCCCGCGGCAGATTTTTTGCCTCGCGGCAGATTTTTTGCCCCGCGGCAGATTTTTTGCCCCGCGGCAGATTTTTTGCCCCACGGCAGATTTTTTGCCCCGCGGCAGATTTTTTGCCCCGCGGCAGATTTTTTTCCCCGCGGCAGTTTTTTTGCCCCGTGGCAGTTTTTTTGCCCCGCGGCAGATTTTTTGCCTCGCGGTAGATTTTTTGCCCCACGGCAGATTTTTTGCCCCACGGCAGATATTTTGCCCCGCGGCAGATTTTTTGCCCCACGGCAGATTTTTTGCCCCGCGGCAGATTTTTTGCCTCGCGGCAGATTTTTTGCCCCGCGGCAGATTTTTTGCCCCGTGGCAGATTTTTTGCCCCGCGGCAGATTTTTTGCCCCACGGCAGTTTTTTTGCCCCGCGGCAGATTTTTTGCCCCGCGGCAGATTTTTTGCCCCGCGGCAGTTTTTTTGCCCCGCGGCAGTTTTTTTGCCCCGCGGCAGATTTTTTGCCCCACGGCAGATTTTTTGCCTCGCGGCAGATTTTTTGCCCCACGGCAGATATTTTGCCCCACGGCAGATTTTTTGCCCCACGGCAGTTTTTTTGCCCGCGGCAGATTTTTTGGTAATTTTGAGAGATTTTGAAGAAAAAATAAATGATTATTTTGATGCCAAAATAAAGCTTATTGACTTAAAATATATTTCTAGGTAAAATAAAATTCAATTTGGCACAACTTTTCTCATAAAATGACTTTTAATTTATCAATGATGAACTACCTTACCAATGATACCAGTTTTTTTGCCCCGCGGCAGATTTTTTGCCCCGCGGCAGATTTTTTGCCCCGCGGCAGTTTTTTTTGCCCCGAGGCAGATTTTTTGCCCCGCGGCAGATTTTTTGCCCCGCGGCAGATTTTTTGCCCCGCGGCAGTTTTTTTGCCCCGCGGCAGATTATTTGCCCCGCGGCAGTTTTCTTGCCTCGCGGCAGTTTTGTTGCCTCGCGGCAGATTTGTTGCCCCGTGGCAGATTTTTTGCCCCCTGGCAGATTTGTTGCCCCGTGGCAGATTTTTTGCCCCCTGGCAGATTTTTTGCCCCGCGACAGTTTTTTTTGCCCCGCGGCAGATTTTTTCCCCCGCGGCAGATTTTTTGCCCCGCGACAGTTTTTTTGCCCCGCGGCAGATTTTTTGCCCCGCGACATTTTTTTTTTGCCCCGCGGCAGATTTTTTGCCCCGTGGCAGATTTTTTGCCCCGCGGCAGATTTTTTGCCCCGCGACAGTTTTTTTGCCCCGCGGCATATTTTTTGCCCCGTGGCAGATTTTTTGCCCCGCGGCAGATTTTTTGCCCCACGGCAGATTTGTTGCCCCGTGGCAGATTTTTTGCCCCCTGGCAGATTTTTTGCCCCGCGACATTTTTTTTTTGCCCCGCGGCAGATGTTTTGCCCCGCGGCAGATTTTTTGCCCCGCGGCAGATTTTTTGCCCCGCGACAAATCAAATAAACTTAAAATATTTGACACCGCAGCGAGGTCTATCATGCTATACGCTTCACAAATTTGGGGATCCAAAAAATATGATCAAGTAGAAAAACTTTTTAGATTTTTTATGAAAATAGATTACCACGTAAACTAGCTGAAGAGACTATCGCTCTTAAAACTTTTTGGGTCGTTTATTGGGAAAATTTGGGTGAAATGCTCAATATAGAAATTGATCTATCTATGACTTCTTTGAGGAATCTCCATAAAATTATGTTGATAGCATTGGAAACTAAAGAGCGTGATAATCATATTGCAGATGCTAGAAGTTCTCAGTTTCATGATTCTTATCCGCATTAAAGCTATAATATAATTCCCTACTTCACGGATGAATACTCTCCCCGCCTAGTGAGTTAAAGCAAGAGGCGGTCTATTGAATATAAACGCAAGAGCATTTAAAAAAGACACTGTTGGTATTTGTACAATATTAAACTTGGATGAAGCTGAAAATACGTATCACCTTATTGGTAGATGTCCAATCTATAATAGTTTGAGAGTCGCTTGTTTTGGAAAAGATACATTGTCAATCGAAGAGCTACACACTATACTTAATGGAAACAATTTCACTTCCCTTTACAACTTCTTGGTAAACTGTCTTAAATACAGAAATATACTAATGAATGAATTTTCTTAAAATATTATGATAATAAGTAGCTATGTATATATATGTATGTAAATTTTTTTTTTTTTTTATTTTTTGTAAATCTTGTGATATTAATTATTATAACTTATTAATAAGTAAATTAAATGCATATATATCAGATCATTATTTTATAGAATCACATTAGTTTTTTGTTTGCCGCTTTTGCCTTGGTAATGTTAAATGAATTAAAAATAATCAATTAAAACGGAATTATAGTATAAATATTAATGCATAAAATGTAAATAATTATTTAATGATGTACATTTAAAAATTTACTTTAGATTTGTAATGCCAATCTGACAGACAACAAAAAAAAACGTTATGTCAAAATACTGTATTATTACTTTATTAAGATTTTTGATACAATTGTTAGAAAGTATAATGTATAAGAAATTGAATTAAAATCTTTTTTCTAATCTAATCTAATTAAATTTAATTTCGGGCCAGCCCGGCACTAAACGTTTAGTTTAATTCCGGGTCACATCCCCGTTTAAAACTATGTATGCTCCTTGAAAAATGTAGGATCATTTATGGAACCGCTCAATACTGGCTTAGTGAAAGCTCAAAACAGCTACCGCTAAACAAAATCCGATGACTCTATAAATTTCCAAATAAGGGGCCAGTTATGCTATCATTGAAAACCATAATTGAAAATACTTATTTCAATTTTGTAAGTTTTGGAGAAAAAATAAATGATTATTTTGATGCCAAAGTAAATCTAATTGACTGAATAAATATTTCTAGGTTTAAAAAAATTCAATTTGGCACAACTTTTCTCATAAAATGATTTTTTTTCAATGATGAACTACCACCTTTCCAATGATCATGGAAAATATTAAAAGTTACGTTAAGGGGAAGATATGGGTCAAAATGATTTTTTTTTCTGGAGGAGAAAGAATTTTGAAGTCGTAAGCTATATTTCTGCATTAAAATAATCAATGATTAAACTTTTGAAGGGTCTCAAAATCAACAGCTAACTTTTTCAATGATGATTTTCAATGATAGCTATAACTGGGCCCTAAGTAAAAGTTCAGAAACTGTAAGGAGCACTTTGATGCGTTTTTATACTTTGTTGTTGATAGTGACGATGACATGTGAACTAAACCTTTGTTTCAATGATAACTTTTCCAAAATAACAAATTCTCGAATTTTTACCCTAAGCCCCCAGGGAGCAACGAAGAAAGTAAACTATGCGGTAGGGGACTTCAGTCAGTATATCTGCAAAGCTCTTATACGATCAGCGGCAACAACATGAAGTTAGCTTCTGCACCTTTTTGGAATTCCTACAGCGTCCCCGAAAAGGCTGATGGTCACGTAATTAGAAAGAAAGAAAAAACTAACTTTTTACTAGACTTTCTCTAAAGCATCCGAGATGAGATGGGATGAGACCAGATGAGATGGAGATGAGACCAGCTTCGCACGCCAATTTGATAAAAGTATTCATCCAATTGCGTTGGCCACCTTAAGTCATGGTCTTTCTTTGTTGCCCCATCCTTTAAGTGTGGCTCTGGACTAAAAGATTTTTCGAGTCGGAGTATAAACGAGGCTCACAAACAACTGCAGAATTAGAAGTAAGAAAAAGAAGACGTGATTTAAATTTTCTTAGAACCTCATTTTCTCAATTGTCAAAAACTTATCTATGCCTCTTAACACCCATTGTCTTTTTCCTTATTAAAAAAGCTTTTCCATCCATCGCCTTATGAAAGACATTTTCTCATCACACGCAGAGACCAAATCTTATTTGAGCACATTTATAAAAGTCTCAAAGATCTTATTCCTTTCATTCAACCTAAATGAACTAAAAATTAAATTCTTTCCTCAAAGAAAACACACAAAGGTTTGCATTGTATTAATTCTATTATATATTCTGATAAAAAACTTCCATCAAAAGTTCCATTATTGTTCTTTTATAATTCCTCTTGACAAAAGACCAGGACGCTTAAAACCAAGAAAAAAAAGTAAAAATCCGATAGCAAAATCTCCCTACTTTTCGTTATGGCAATTTCGAAGGAAAGAAAAGAAAAAATGCTTGGGATTATGTGATAAATATATCCTTAATAGAACATACGCAAGAATCTCAGGCCCGTCACGTTTTCTATCTTGAAACATACATAAGCTTTTAATTTGTTTCATAATTTCATTTAGCTCCAAGTTAATCCTCTGATATACTTATATCTCCTAGCTTAAACGAATCATCTTTGATTTCTACAATTTCACTTTGCACACAGTGTCAGATTCAGATTGAAATTTATTCAGCTCCTATTTCTTCTGGTATTGTGATGTCGTGTTGGTTTTTGGCTGACATCAAAATGAAAATGGAAAGGATACAAAATGATTAAGTATCTCTTTTTATCCGCATTTCATTCGATGCGCACATAATTCAATGAAGTTATTTATTTATTTATTTATATTTCTATCTTCTGCTTTTACCAGTTTGTTGCTTAGCTAAAGGAAATGCCAACAACAACAACGAGTATCATGCCATTACCACCACCACCTCTTTGGCCTAAGGGCCATCCTTAACTAAGCCAGCCATATCGCATCGTAGACGCGTCAAGGACACAAGAGCAACAAAATCTCATCTCATAGTTGCACGCCACTTTTTCTTCATAGAGAGAGAGCTGTTTCCCTGCTGCTTATGCTATACAAAAAAAAAAACGTTGAGTTGAGGCCACATTGGAAAGTCAAGGCAGAGAAGGCATTCAGCAAAAAAAAATATAAAAACAAGATTGAGCAAAAAGCTCGGGGCAAATATTTGTCATGCATTCGCAATCCAAATGAAGTATGAATGACAAAATAACAACATTGAGGATGGAAAAATAGACAAAATTGAACAAACCACCTGAGGGCGATACTTTCTGCACACACTGTGTTTGTGCTTAAAGTGGCTAAGGATAATCCACCGTGAACCGTACAGTGGTGACGCGTAAGAATTACTTTGGCTTAAAGAGTTATTTTCAACTTTTTTTAAAGTTTAAACTTTCTATACAAATAATAAAGTGAGCTTTAAAAAACCAATAGGCAAAATAGAGGTTCTTTAAGGTTCTTTAACCTGTGAAAACTGGAACGCGTTAAGACTCATGCGCCTGCGGAAAGATCTTTACTCAAAGATAAATAGTTTTAAATTGACTTTTTCATGACGAGAAAACAATTCAATTTGGGGATTAACCCGAGTTTAACTCCGAAACTCTTATAATCTCTCACTAAAAAATTGGACCTTAGACAAAAAAAAAAAAAAAATAAAGTAAAAAAAAAACTTTGGATAGAAATATTTCACCTTGCAAGAATCGCAGAGGTTTATAAATTTAACTATCGAAAAGGTTATTTAAAGACCTTTCTTTTAAGCCTAGTACGCTGCTGATACGAAACGAAATATGTATGGATTTTTCGTTTCGCATCAGCAGCGTACTTGGCTTTACTTTGAACACAATGGATTTTATATAATATAGAAACAGGGCAGTAATAAAAGACATATAACTGTGGAAAACCTGTGGTTTGACTGCTAACCTGGACGTGTGGGTTCGAGCCCCAGTCTAGGTTGCATTCTTTTCTATATTCCCCAGCTTGAACTGGATGCCACCCGTGGAATTTCATGAGATAATTAACATCTAATTCTCAATCCACTGTGCCAACAAAAATCTTTCCTTTCCTTTTATTTCTTCTAACTAGTGCCGTGCATTGCATTTAAAAGACCTGAGGTTTTACAGGCATATAGTTAAAATTATTATTATTAAATTATTATTATTAAATAATGCCATTTGTTTGAAATGTAATATTGTAATTCATAAAATTAGCCGTTTATAAAAATTTTCCTGATGAAGAACATATACATGTTCGAAACGTCGTAAGCAATTAACATCATTTTAATGACCTACAGCCCGCTCAAATAAGCTTCAAATTACTTAAATAATAAAGGTCACTTACACAACAAATAACTATCAAAGTCTCTATGCGCCATTCATACCGCAAATCATTTATGGGCTGTTAAAAGCTCCCAAAAAATGGTTTCCAGGAATATTTCATCAACGATTCCTTTAACAGAAAAAATGTGAAAGACTAATTTTTAGATTAAAAAATTTCCTACAAAAGAACTTTTTAAAACATTTTTTTTTGTTTAAATAGCCGTTTTGGGAATAGTTTGAGTTAAAGGCTTTATTTTTCTTTAGAAAATGTCCCCTTTTCGAAACAGTACCATCGAATTTGAATACAAAGCGAATTTTTTGTGGTTAGTTTCCCCAATATGCTATGTGTAGTAGCCCGTAGCGTAATGGTTAGTGCGTTCAACTGTCACGCTGAAGGTCTGGGTTCGCTTCCCAGCCTCGTCCACCTAAAAACTAAAAAGTTTTTTTCAGGGTTACTGCCTCTTGCGAGGAATTGACAAATCCTCCAAGAGTATCACTTGTCATGAATAAGTGCTTCTCGTATAGCCGTTCGGATTCGGCATAAAATTGTAGGTCCCTTCCATTCCTGTCGAAAGGCGCACACAGGAATGGTTGCGAGTTGTTAGTCACTAGGCCCTGGTGCTTCATGAGCGATTTATTTTGATTTGTTCCCAATATGCGAAATCCATGTTTTTAGTGGTCCTCATATCGATGGGGACTCTTTGTGATCATAAAGAATTTCTATAGAACTCTAACTAAAATTCAACCAACATTTTTTGGGACAGAAATTTGTCTATTGATTGAGTTAGCTCTATAACGATTATTTTCATTAAAAAAAATAGTCATAAATTATTTTTTTAGAAAATCTTTTAAGCTAAAAATAAGTCCTGCAAATTTTTTATATTAAAGGAACTTTTAGGGAGATATTCCAAGAACACCCTTATATTCAAAGTGGCGCTCATGGGAACTTCTTGCAATTTTTTTTTTTTTAAATTGTCAAAAAATGTGTATGTCAAAAAATCCAGTGCAAATTTTGTGTAAGACCAAATTAACAGCTGGTCGTTACTTTAACTGTATTATTTCGCGTACTGTTATTTCTGTGGAAAAAAAAGTCATAACATATTTTGTGTGGAAAATTTTCCTTTTGTTGAATTTTTTTTATATTAAGGCCCCAGTTATAGCCATTATTGAAAATCATCATTCAAAATATTAATTGTCAATTTTGAGAGATTTTGAAGAAAAAATAAACGATTATTTTGATGCAAAAATAAAGCTAATCGACTTAACATTTATTTCTGGGTAAAACAAAATCCAATTTGGCACAACTTTTCTCATAAAATGACTTTTAATTTTTCAATGATGAACTACCTTAGCAATGATCATTGAAAAAATTAAAAGTTACGTTATGGGGAAGATATGGGTCAAAATGAATTTTTTTTTTTGGACGAGAAATAATTTTGAAGTCGTAAGATATATTTCTGCATTTAAATATTCAATGATTAAACAGTCGAGGGGCCTTAAAATCAACAGCTCACTTTTTCAATGATGGTTTTCAATGATAGCTATAACTGGCCCCTAAAGCAACAGTTTTGGAGATATTCCTAAAAAAACATAGTGGCGCTTATATTAATGGGGACTTTTTGCAGTTTAATTTTTTACATTTCCTTTAAACCAATTCACAGCGTGCTTCTTATTATTTTTGAAACGATTAATTTTATGAAAAAAAGTCATAAGGAAGTTCTTGTGGGAAATTTTCTAAGCTACAAAATAGTATCAGCAATTTTTTCTGTGGAAGTCATTGATTGACAGATATTCCTGAAAAAACTGTTTTAAGGGGCCTGACCCCCAATCTTTGACTATAAGGCCCTCGCAGGCCCGTCAGGCTGGGTACCATAACACAATTTAAAAAATCGAAGAATGCAGCTAGTTTAAGGCTTATTTAGTGATGCCTACTTAAGTAAGAACTTAAATCTCGTCACCAACAAATTTGTAGTGTTTCCAGCTTGACATCTAGCTGGGTGCACTAAAACTCCCAATAATATGAAAAAGCTCAAAAATGTTCGCTTGATATAAAAAAAAATATGTTTTTAAACAAAAAATCGGTACTTGAAAATGTTCCTCAGCCCCACTGTACTCTCTGTCATATAATCATCACCGTCTTTGGTAGCAGCATAGCCTTTTCCTTGTACTGAGACAAGAGATACATTTCAAAAAGGTGGTTATACCTAGCTAACCTCCTCCACAAAAAAAACTAACAACCCGCGACTCACATTCCACTTCAAGGGTTGATGCTCACTTAAGGGTTGTGCACTAAGCACTGCTGCTGAGCTCTTTTTCATTCACCTCCTCAGACAAAAGAGGACACTTAACAACAAAAAGAAAGGTCGTGTCGTTTAAAACAACAGAATAGAAAGACACTGTCACTCTGTGTCATTGTTTTCTAGAATGCATCCTGCGATTTGGCAGGTTGAAAGCTTACAAAAAAAAAATAGAAAACACAAACTTGGGATTTTAAAGTTTTGATCGTCACCTTTTAACATTGAGTGGTTCAATTGATATAATTCGGAAGCTGAATGGGTGGGATTTTCTTTGTATTTTTATTTGGGGACACGACAACGAGAAAAAACTATTTCAAAGCATTTCCCTTATGACTACACCTCATCCAAGTTAAGCTCTGTTAAATTTGTCTTTTGGCATTTTCAAAGCCCCCGCCGCCGCTGCCGTCGCCATCTATACTAAATAAAGAGCATTACCCTTTCGACACTATTATCAACTTGTTGCCATTTCTGTGGCGGCTTTCGTTGGCAACTGTACATAATATTGGAAGAGTAGGGTGTTTGGTTGAAGGTCTTTGTTGTTCACCTCGTTTAATTATTTGGAAAATGACACTAATTGCTGATGATGACATGGGTTTATTTAAGGAATATTTGGTTTTAATTAAAGGTTTGCTTTAAGATATTTAAATTTGTTGAAAACAGTTTAACCTCACAGTTTGGGAGTCTTTGTATCTCTTTCATTGAAATATACACAAAAAAACTCAAAAAAAATTCTTTTCATCTTGCTTAAAGCTATAAGACTATAAATTATTAAAAATATTTATATTCGATGTCCGAAAACGAGGTAATCGATTCTGAATTTTTCCTTTAAACAAGAGGAACTTGGAAAATTTAATTAAATTTTCGTAAATCGTTTATGGGTTTGCGTATACATACCTCCGGACATACCTTGTTCTTTTTTTATTTAAGGATAATTGGTTTCAGGGATGTAAAATCAATAGATATAAATATAAACATGGAATCTCGTATATTGACCAACAAAAAAAAAAAACGATAAAAAGACATACTTTGGATATTGGTCAATTTTTTTTTATACTTCAGGAATCTGAGGGTATTATCCGAATATCATAAAAATAGATTAAGGACGAAAATAATTAAATTGTATTTAATTAATTTAACAATGTATTTTGTTAACATTAATTTGTTGTGGTTAAACAAAATTTGCCTTGAATCAAAGCCGAGTGAAAATGAAAAAAATATTCACGCTAAATTGTGGTCTAGTCAAATTTACAACCCTCAACAAAAAAAAAGAAGACATTTTGTAAAGTAAAAAAAAAACATAAAAGACTTTTTCAATAATGTTCCAAAACCCATTTAGATGATAGCTTGTGGCTCAAAAAAAATCTGAAAAAAAATTGTAATCAAAATTGTAACGTTTCTTTCAAATAAATTGTTTGAGAAAAGAGTGGGACTAATTTTAACAGGGCTTCCTACCGTTAATCCTTGAAAACATTGTTTAAAACAATAAAGTAAGAAATTTAGTTTTTTAAAATTATGTCTAAGCCATTTTATTGATTAAATTAACCCTTTACGCCGTGTGTCAATTGCGTTAAAATTTTGGTTAAATTTGATCCCAGTTAAATTTGATCCGTTTTTGTAGTGCTGACTAAATGGCATTAAATGGGATTTTTTAAAACATACATTTCCCATTGACATTCCTTGCGTTAAGGAACCTATGCAAGACGTCGTCGTCAACTTATCCAAAAATGTTCAGGTACCTACCTCGATTTGTTGTTGCAATAGTTTTTTTTTTCAGAAGGAATTACAACACAAATCTAAGCGGAAATTGCATTTTTAAAGTGGCAGTCATGGACCTACCTGGACTGCTAGTCGATCGTCATTCCACTACAAAAGTTGATATGAAGATGGTTTCACCGATTAAAAGCGACAACAGTGCCAATGGCGCCGCGCCGAATGTTTCGCATTGGTTTGGGAGAGCCTTTAAGGCGAAACATTCGCTATTCAAAATTTATTTAAATGGAGTTAAATGCGAGTGCCCATAAGGGTGGATCGCTTTCAGCATTTTTTGCCAAATCACTGTGTGCAACTCATAGTATATGCCTAATGGCTTTCTAAACTTATCCTCGTCATTTATTTTGAGTCGCCCTTGGGAAAAACAAAATCGGGAAGCCATTGAAAATTTGTAGTTTTTTACAAAAAATGATAATTAATGATACTCCTTTTGTCAGCTCGCAAAATAAAGCCAATTTGCTTGCAGCACAGTTTGCTGTTAATTCGACGCTGCCAGTAAGTGTTATGACTCCTCCTGTACTTGAGAGCGTAATTGATTTTATGGGACAAATCTTCTTTCGCACTCGTCCAGTTGCTAGAGTTCTAAAGGATCTCGATGTACACAAATCCGCTGGCCCGGATAGTATCCCTCCCATTGTTCTGAAGAGGTGTTCTTCAACGCTGGCAAAACCACTGCGTAAGCTTTTCCATCTGTCCTACTCTACTGGTCTCTATCCGAGTGGATGGAAAACAGCATTTGTCCAGCCTGTCCCTAAAAAAGGCTTATCTTCTTCACCCTCTAACTATCGACCAATTGCACTTACGTCCCTTCTTTTCAAGGTCATGGAAACGCTGATTAATTTCCAGCTCAAGAAATATCTCGAGGAACGACCCCCAATGCCGCTATCCATGGGCGGCACTTGCATCGAGGAAACCGAACAGCTCTCAGTTCTCGGTATTTGTGTCACAGACCACCTTTTGTGGAATGACCACATATTTGATGTGGCCAAAAACGCCGCTATGTGTATAGGTTTTCTCCGTAGATGCAAGAAGTTTTTTCCCCTTCTGATCTGGCTGTGATCTACAAAGCCTTTATTCGTCCAAAACTTGAGTACAATTCTCATGTTTTGGGCAGGAGCTCCAAAAACTCACTTGAGTTTGTTTGACAGAATTCAAAAGAGAGCTTTAAAAATGATAGGCGAAAGATCTATAACAGATCTCTCGAACACCGCCGTAATGTTTCGTGTCTTTCTCTATTTTATCGCTATTATTATAATCAGTGTTCTAGTGAAATAGCCAGTTGCATTCCCCCCCTTAAAATATTCAACCGTACTACTCGCGCTTCTAGGAATGCCCATCAGTTCACCCTCGAGCCTAACTTCGGACGTACTGTAATGTACAGAGATTCTTTCTTCAGTCGCACCACACGAATGTGCTTTACCTGACTCGACTTTCCCCTCCCATTTCGATGTGCAAACGTTCAAAACCAATGTGCATCGGTATCTCCTTCTAAATCCTCTCCTACTTACCTAATCGCTCGTGCTGTGTTAAAAACATTTTAAGGGTAGCCATAACCCCTTTTGCGCGCAAGAAATATAAAAAAAAAAAAGATTTGAATCCGGCGTGGGAATATTTGGCTACAAAATAATTACAGATTATTGTAGAGGGACCAAAAACAAGTATTTTTCAGCATGGGGAGGGGGGTCTCTCGCTTTCATTATAGGCAGGACGGTCAATTTTATACACAAAATGATTGATCACAATTAGTATTTTTCGTGATTTTAAATTTTCTAAAAAAAATAGTGGACATAAAGTTATCTGGTTTTCAGTGGTTGATGAAAAATTAATTTAATTCAACATTTTTGAAAGAAAAAATCAGTTCATATTTTTTCAAGTTTGAGTTTGGAAATATTTTGTTCGAAAACTATAAACAGAAAAATCTTGATTCAAAAACTCAATAAAAGAACAGCTTTTAAAAAATGTATTATTCTTTATTATCAGAGTTTTCGTTATTTTTAAATAATTTTTTTAATTGATTTATATTTATTTTTAATTTTTTTTTTAAAGTTCCCCTCCCACCTATACGGAAAGAGATAGACCCCTTCCTCCATGGTGCAAAATACTTGTATTTAGTCCCTCTACAAGAATCCGTTATTATTTTGCGCCAACTATTCGTGTCCCTAATTCTTAAATGGTAGGTATATAATTTATTTGTGAAAAAAGACCAATTTTCGATGGCTTCCCGATTTTGTTTTTCCCAAGAACGACTCAAATTAAATGATGAGGATAAGTTCAGAAAACCATTAAGCATAAACAATGAGTTGCACACGGTGATTTGGCAAAAAATGTTGAAAACGATCCACCCTAGTGACCATGCCAACGGCAGAGTTTCTCCGCCGGCTGCGCCGAGTGTTTCGCGGTGGTTTGGAAGAGTCTTAAGCGGGGTACACATTATCAAACCTGTTTGACAAATCTGTTCACGTTTGTTAGTGTGTACTCTCTGTTTGATAAACATCTTCTTTGTTTACAAATTTGTTTGATACTGTTGAGTGTTTGACATCAAACAGGTTTGTCAAACAGGTTTTATAATGTGTACCCCGCTTTAATCCATGATTATTGAAACTTTGAATGATTATTGAAACTTTGAAATCGTCGAATGTGTTTATTGTTGATCAAATTGCTTTCAAAAATCCAAAACATGACATCCTTTCCTAATCATGAATATCGCTAATAAGCCAATTTAGGTTGATAAGCGTTAGTTAATTAGAGCATGTGAAAGTTCCATACTAAATCTAACCCACTGTGAACAAACTGGCCCTAAGTCGTTTTCAAATTGCCGCTAGGTGTCGATTTTTTGTTCATAAATGAAACCATCGGCATGTTGGCTCCTAGCAGTCCAGGTAAAGGTCGATAGTTTCAGTAATGTTTAAGAAGTTTAATACAAACGTCAGCATTTAACCACTTGTTAAAATTTAAACGAGCTTCTGAGTAGGTTAAGTTTTGACGACTGTTTTCACCTCAATAATGTCAAAATTTAGTCATGGGATCAAATTTAACGCACTTTTAACTCAATTGACACATGGCCTTAGAAGATACACAGGCCTACAAAATAAAAAAAGAACGTTTGGTGCCGCCATAACTGATATCAAATTGTGGTTAAGTAAATGTGGTAAAGTCTTCTTGTTATTAATTTAATTTCATCTTTTTAACCTGTTTAAATTAAAGTTTTTGATATGGCTTCTTAAAAAAGAAGATGCTTAAATGATCCAAACTAATTTTGGTTTATTTGTGTTGAATTCACAGTGAAAAAAAGTAAGAAGCCTATATCTGAATTTGTAAAAAAAGCATATTGTGCCTACTTTAACATAGAGATTAAGAACTTTGTCAAGCCTTCGATACCAACCAGTATTTGCAAATTGTGTATTGAACATTTAAGACAGTGGGTAAATGTAAAACGAACTCATTTAAAGTTCGGTCTGCCTATGATTTGGAGTGAACTAAAAAATCACATTGAGGATTGCTATTTTTGTGCTGTTAAATTAAGCTAAAAGGACCTCACTCAGCAGTTATATAAAATTTCCGATTAACCAAGAACCGCTGGTTTTTTCAGACAGCGAAATAAGTTTAAGCAGTACACATGAAAAAGATAGTGGATGGATAGTAACATCACAGTTGGAGCCTCAGCTTTTCACTCAAGATGCCTTAAGTGACCTCATAAGAGACCTGGACCTCTCAAAAGAAAGATCAGAGCTATTGGCATTCAAACTTAAAGAGAGGAACTTACATTGTAGACGTACGAATGTCACAATGTATCGTAGCCGATAAAAAAAAATTTCTAAAATTCTTCAGTTCTGAAAGTGATATTGTTTTTTTGTAACGATGTCAGTGGTCTTTTAATTGGAATGGGTATGTCAAGCTACCAGGCTAATGACTCGAGACTTTATATCGACAGTTCCAAGCGAAGCTTAAGATGTGTTCTATTACATAATGGATCACACAAAGAAACCTTCTATATAGTTCATCATATAACAACTCTAGATAATATTATGTATGTATGTACATACATGCAACTAATTATTTTTAATCAATCTATAGAGAAACTAAAACTTAACAATCTTAAAAACAACTTTCAATTACAATTTTAACAAATGCCTCAGCATGCTTACAATTCCTTTTTTTCCTCATTTTTAAAACTTTTATATGTTTGCTTATTTGACTTGACTTTAAGGTAGTCAGCCGCTTTTTAAGTAGCCCGGTCTTTCTTTTACTTCCATTTATACTCGCATCGTTCATTGAAATTTTTACATCATAATTCAATTTAAGTGAGTACCGATATGACTTGCAATCGTTATTGCCATCATGCTCGGTGAAAATGGACCCCAGCTCGTGCGGTATCTAGGGGGGAAAGAGGCGTGGGATTTATTTATTTAAATAAGTAACGTGCTGTTCCATTAGCTCACTCCACAAAGTTAAAACAGGAGTATCAAACTGTCTCTCTAGTTTTAGAAAAGCTAAGATACCAAGATCATCAATGGGTTATATGCGTGGATCTGAAAATGGTTAATTTTCTACTGGTACAACAAAGTGGCTTCACGAAATTTCAATGTTTTCTTTATTTATGGGACAGCAGAGCAAAAAGCGACTATTGGGCCAAGAAAGTCTGGCCTGTAAGGGAAACTTAAACTAAGACTTTTAATGAAAGATGATAATTTCGTGCATTCAATGAATGATTTAGAATCTGCAGCCTGGTTAGCTTTTGTAAACATAGTCAACAACTTCTTAGGGAACCATAAGTCGTTAATTACCAAGACTAAGTGCTGGACTTGCTGGAAAGTTTTAAGAGGCTTGGGTGTAATATGAGTATTAAAGTTCACTACCTCCACAGTCATTTGGACAGATTTCCCGAAAATCTTGGCTAGGAGCAAGGAGAACGGTTCCATCAGGACTTAAAAGTCATGGAAGATAGGTATCAAGGTCGATGGGATGAACACATGATGGCTGATTACTGCTGGAGCATCACGCGAGATTGTCTTAAGGACACTCATGCAAGAAAATCGCTAAAAAGGAGCTTTCTTTATTTGAATCATTTTACCACATATGCTGTATCTCAAAAACTACACTTAGAACCAAAAAAGTAAGTATACAGTTAGAACCTGGGTAACTAGTGAACGAAGAAACAGTTTTAATTTTGGCGGCACCGCAAAACCATTTTAGGCCTGTGTAATCAGTACCTAATATAAATTATACAGATACTTAAACATCAATGTTTTGTTAAAAGTGTAGGTTGATGATTTGAATACTTAAAAAAGATAGATTGAAGGCAAGAACAAAATTGTATAGGATGGGGTCTATTTGCCTTCATTAGGCAGTAGGGCAACATCTACAATATTGAACTATATCTTTTTTTTTAACTCAAGACTAATCTTTTATTAAAATCTTAAATGAAAATATTTTAATGCATATTTGTACACACATGTTTGAAACAAAATTGGAGAACAAATATTTTTTTTTTTTTCAAAATGTTACGTAACTAAGTATTGATTTAGTTTTGGTATCTTCTCCTCATTAATTTTTGGTTAAAAGGAAGAAACCACTTGCTTTTGTTTGCGAAACTTAATAATCATACAAAATTAAAAACTAAATACATAAAATTGTTTTTTATAATTTTCCAATTTCTCAAAAACTAGAAGACATGCTAGCATCTGTTTTTTTTCCATTCAAAAAAATTAATAAGAACATTGCACATCGAACAAAACAAGCCAAATAAGAATAAAATTAATTTAAAATATTTTGTCCACATTTTTTTTGTTTCCAAAAATGTAAGTTTAAAAATAGAAAAAAAAAACATTAGTCTAAAAGCTATAGCACATTATTGTACTTGTTGGTGTTATTTTTATATAGTTTATTTATTCATTTGAGGTTTTTTTTTTAAAGAAAATTGCTCCCGTTGTCTATTTGGGGGGAAATAGACCCCATCCTGTGAATTTTTTTCTTGCTTTGAACCAACCTACTCGGCTTATCTTTTTTTGTTGTTATATTAAAAGCATCACTTTGCTTTTTTAACAAATTATACATTTTTTGAGCAAAATGCGTATAATTTTATACTTAAGTACTGATTATCGTCTAAACCAGTGTTTCCCAACATTTTGTGTGCTTTGCCCCACAGAATCTTTCCAAAATCATTATGTCCCCTTAACATTATATGAAGATACCAAAATAATTTTGAACATCAAAAATCTGAAATGTCCAGTGCAAACATTGAATAGCTGTCAGGAAGAAATCCATAGAAATTAAGTAAACCGTAAGTTTATTTTCAAAACATACGAGTATAATGTAGAACTGAAATTCAAATACGAAATAATTTAATAATTATGTAATTGTAACTTTTTATGTTATGTAATTGTTTTTTTTTTTTTTTTTTGTATACAGTACGCGCACCCAAGGGGTTTTTGATACCCCTCAAATTTTAAATTAAACACAGTGCGAGCGTTAGGAAAACAGGGAATGATTAAAGAGGAGATACCGTTATTATTTAAATCCCTTGAGATTAATGCTTCAATTCAGCTACAATATTAAGTCTCCCGTTTTTTTTTAAATCCAGGCAATTTCTTTTTTGTTATCAGCAAATTATTATGGCACTAAATATAGAAAAGGTAATAAAACAGTTCCCTTGAATATTTGGTTGCATTGGGGTATTTGATTTTGGTTGAAGTAAAAAAAAACTGATTCATATTTGTCGTCAAGTTATTGAAATTGGTAACTGTTGATACAATTGAGTAATACAGAAGCAGAAAAAACTATGTTCCGAAATATATCTTTAAAGCTGGAAACACAAGAAGTTGTGGAACACTGGTCTTAACGGTAGCTTATACCAATTAAGAGTTCAAGACCTTATTATCATAGAACGACCTGCCGTCATCGTTTTATCAAATTAGTGCTACAAATTGTTTGGAATTGTCTAAACAAGCAATTTGCGCATTTGAAAATCATCCTTAACTCAAGCAAGTTCCTTTAAATCTATCTCTTGGAAATTTCTTAAAAATTACTTCCATCAATTTATCTATACTCCTGTGGTTTGTATTTCATAACTATGTAATTAAAGCTAAAACTGAGAAACTATTTAACCAACGAAGCTTAAATATTCATATTAGAAAACTTTACACCCCCAAAATGTTCATTTCGTTTACTCTAAGAATTTTATATATACAAAAGACATAACCACCATAGTCCCTAGCTTCTTAATGGACATCAAATTTAATAGGAGTACGAAACTTAAACAAAAAAAAAACAAAAACGGAAAATGGATTGTTAAGTGAAAAAGGGTACAAATTTTAATTTTCTTCCATATAGTTTTGGTAGTTGGGTCGGTTGAGGACATAATTGGGTGGCGCTTTAATTAATTTTACTAATTATTATTTGCGCTTTGATAATGTTGTTTTTTTTTTTATTTGTTTTAATCAAAAGGAACCAACAAGAAAAATATAAACAGGAAAATTAAAGTTTTCTAAATTGTGGGTAATCATTTGTGAAATGACGAAACCCTACTTTTGTTCAGATTTAATTTTTGGCTGATAGCAATTAAGAGATTGTGTATACTGACGTTGGCAAAACAAATGAGGTTGAACAAATGATAAGCACATTTTTGTCGAAAAGGTCAATCATTAATTGGGAAAGTTTTTGAAATACCTAAAAAGAAGTTAGAAGAGGGGGAAGATTTTAACAAGTTATGTTTTGAGATAATTTAATTGACAGCAATCAACAATAATAGTAGAGCCTTTATTTTGTGCACAAAAAAGATTTCATTTTGTAAAAGGAGATATTTTATCTAGATTCAAGATCTTCCAAAGATAGTCTTGTACTATAATTGGATCACATTCGTGAAAGTTTTCTTAAATTTGAAAATTAATACAACTCAGATTTCATCTGTATTTGGAATTTTCACATGGTGTATCTAGACTATTACGCCCTGAAGTTTGAGTTCGAATACTGCATTTACCAATTAAGTTATTTTCAGTCGTACGTACACTTGAGAAGGAGTGGAAAGCCACTCTAAAGATACCCCTTTCTTTTTTATCTGGCAACCCTTAGGCCTAGTTCATACGAGATTACACCGCACGTTTTTTATCGTATTCGGGTTTTACCGAACAAACAGCGGGGTGTTCACATGGCACTTTTTGATTCGGTTAAAAATCGAAAAGCTGCCGCATAAATAAGAATGTACTGCTTCATTTTCGTATTTTTGGTCATCTTGGGCGTAGCAAAACTTCTAATCTGTACAAATTGCTATTTAAAAATTATAGAAAGAAATAATTTGAAATGAAATGTTCTGTGTTAATTTCTGGCCTTTATATTTAATAAAACTTTCGTTTACAATTCATTTCAAATACATTTATTGTAGTGTATTAATGCTGTTTAATTTATTGCGTTATTATACCTATACTTTATTTGATTTTAATTTAAAGGCTGGTATTATTATTTCGACTATAGGACGGGAGGCGACCGTAGGTTTACCTATCTCATCGCGGCTTCGAAAAAGAATGATGCCAATTTCATAGCTTTAGTCTTAACATTAACAAAACCGCTGGTCGGACAAGGTTTTTCAGGTGGCAATGGGTAGAAAACGCACTTTTTCGGTTGCATTTTCGGCTTAGGTTACCTAAACCATGATGGATTTTTATAAATAGGGTATCAAATGAAAGCTTAGACTGCCTTCTTTACAAAACCAGTGGTCGGACAAACTTTTGTTGGTTGTTGCGGCGATTTCGACCACTTTTGTAAAAAGAGCTATTTTTTAACCCTTGCATTTAAAATGCATTAAAGTGGTAAAAGCGTTATTCTAGGCTATATGAAATAGTTTTGCATAGTTTTCCACGTACTAAACGCAATGAATACAAAAATAGCTGTTTTTACAAAAGTGGTCGGACTCGCCACAACAACCAACAAAAGTCTGTCCGACCACTGGTTTTGTAAAGAGGGCAGTCTTAGCTTTCATTTGATACCCCACTTATCCATCATGGTTTAGGTATCCTAAGCCAAAAATGCAACCGAAAAAGTGCGTTTTCTACCCATTGCCACCTGAAAAACCTTGTTCGACCAGCGGTTTTATTAAAGTCAAGACTTAAGCTATGAATTGGCATCATTCTTTTCTGAAGCCGCGATGAGATAGGTAAACCTACGGTTGACTCCCGTACTATAAGTTGTTGTGTTATATTTCAAGATAAAAACAAACTTGTTATATATTCTATATATTGTATATTCTTTAAGATTTACCTTGCATTGTAGAGAAAATACTATTACAAGCCTGTTTAAAAGCAGAAGGCTAGTAGGTACATATATGTTAAAAACAATGGGGCATATTCATAGTCGAAGATAGACCCAGGTTTAACTAAACTATGGCTTAAGACAATTTTGGCTCAATGAATACAGACCGATTTTAATTACAAATTGTTGGTTTTATATTTTTATAAGATAATTAACTTGGTATTCTACACAAATAGCTTCAAATATTTTGAAATGATAACCTTAAAAAATAGAATCAACTTCCGAAAATTCATCCAAAGCTGTGTTTAACTTAGACCCAGGTCTAAAATGACTATGAATATGCCCCAATGTACAAATCCTAGTATACAGTTCTTTTGAAACAAAATTAGTGGTGAGAATTTTTTTTTTTTTTGGAAATACAACATCTGGACTGAAACGAAAAATATATTCTTTTTTCTTTCACTAAACAATGTCACTGACGCGATTGTTATACAAATTTTATGATTTGTCCCACAAAATGGGTTTTTTTTTTGTAACAAAGGAGTAAAAAGGTCAATGTCTATATTCGCTAAAGAGTCAGCCGCCATATTTGTACAAAATCGTTAGATCCCTCCTTTCTTTACAAAAGAGGTTACAACTCTGACCTTTTTATTTACAAATTTGAACCTAGTATATACCACACAAAATTCCCATGAATTTTGAAAATTTCACAGTTTTAACTTAAAGCGGGCCATGCATAACACACTTCTGACCACATTTTTCTAGGTTAATTCAAATAGAGTGTGTTGATCAAGGGGTCTCGAAATCAAAATATTTGTATATAATGTTTTGATATCACTAAGGACCAGTTCTAAAAACGTGGGTCAACCTTACTGATTTTGGCGGATTAACAGAGGTTCAATAAAGAGTTCAAGCATTTAATAAACTGAACTATAGTCGAACTAAAGATAATCCGCGAAAATCGGTGGGTTAAAATCTTGAGCCAGTGTTCAACCACGGTGCAAAAGTTTAATTTGACATACCATAAAATAGTAGTGTGTTTGATTTAATAAATAACCTAAAAATTTCCTTTTGTTGTTTTAGATTGGGTTCATTCAGATATTCACTCATTCTGAAATCGAGTGGAACAGAGCCTATTGATAGAACTCTTTTTTTGTCTTTTGTATAATTGAAAATATATTTGAATCGATTGAAATTTATATGATTTAAATTCCCCACAGTTATAAAACCCCAATATTTGTAGCGATGCATAATCGTATACCTATAATTTTTTTTAATTGTTAAATTTGTTAACATAAATTTTGTGCCTTCCCCAAAGAATTTGTCGTGACTTTCTAAGTTTTTTTTTGAGATTTTAACCTTTAAGTATTTTTTTAAGTTTAGATTTATTAACAACGCCATATCGATTGGTTTTTTAATCAAAATCCATTTTTTTTGTAAATAATTGATATAACCAATTTAAGCGCCGCACCTGTTGAAATAATCATAAAACATTTGTTGATATTATTTAAGAGGAGAGATAGACAAATATATCTGGTAATTGCACTTTGCGACACCATTTCTAGAAGTAGAAGCATTAGATCGTCCAATTACTGCACAAGATGTTAACAGTGTCCTCAACCGCTGCAACGGTAACAAAGCGCCTGGTAAAGACCGGATCGCATACGAATTTTTATAAACGCGACCCATGAGTTCCTAGATGACCTTACAAAAGCTTACAACTTTATTTATAACTTTGGGGAGGTTCCAGAAAGCTTCAAGAAAAACATTATATTTCCTATATTAAAGAAGGGTGATGCCAAAGCGCCAAGCAACGACAGAGGAGTTTCTTTCCTCAACACAGTGGCAAAAATATTTACGGGGATTATGCTGGAAAGACTTACAAACTTGATAAGAGAAAATGATCTTTTAAGTGAGTTTCAAGCGAGTTCCGAAAAGAATACTCCACTATTGACAACATATTCTCCCTCACTGCCATCGCGCGCACGTACCTGGATAAAGGAAAAAAACTCTACGCATTTTTCGTGGACTTTAAAGCTGCGTTCGACTCAATTGATAGAAGGGCCCTGTTCTATAAACTGAGTAACTTGGGTGTGTCAACAAAAATGCTGAAGGTATTGCAAAATCTCTATGAAGACAATAGAACAGCGGTTTGGGATGGGAACAATTTATCTAGTTGGTTTCAAACCAAAACAGGTGTCAAACATTGATGTCTTCTGAGCCCAGTACTATTCTCTATATTCCTTGATGACCTAACAGAATTCCTACCTGGTGGAATAGAATTCGATGGACTTGTCATAAGGCTATTATTATATGCCGATGACATTGTCATACTAGCAGAAAGCCCGTATATGATGCAAATCATGACAAACAAGCTTCAGCAGTATTGCCACCTCTGGAGCCTTCAACTGAATACTGCCAAATCGAAAATCATGATTTTTCGCAACGGAAGGGGACGATATGCTAGAAACGAAAAATGGACATGGAATAATGAGGATCTAGAAATAGTTAAAGAGTACAAATATCTTGGTTTACTCATAACCCCACAGCTATCATTTAAAAAACATTTACAGGAAAAGCTCAAAGAATCAAAGCACGCAATTAGTAGTAGCTGGAATGGAGTGCTGAGCAAAAGGAATACTGATTCAAGCACAAAGTATAAAATTTTCGATGCAGTTATGAGATCCATCATGTGCTATGCGGCTCAAGTTTGGGGAGTATACCAATATGAAGAGGTGGAACAACTTTTAAGATACTTCATCAAAAAAATATTCAGATTACCGTATAACACCCCAAATTATATGCTGCACCTGGAAACTGGCCTACCACCGCTGTATATACACACTCTCCAACTTCATTTTGCTTACATACAGAAAGTTCTGGCCCAATCGAGTAATCGTCTTCCTCATAAAATCACGACTTACCTCCAAAGAGGAAATTTTCAATTTTTCAGTGAATGGGCTAGATTAGCCAACGAGCATAACGTTAGTCAAAGAGATTTTAACGAGACTACTTCAAGAAGTGAGCTAATTGCAAAATTAGAGGAATCTTCACGAAACGAATTTAAGAGGCAAAGCCAACAAAACCAGTCGCGAACTACTTACAAACTACTTCAGCATGACCTTGGTGCAAGTAACTATTTTCATGACAGCTTCAGCCAAGATATGATATCTACCATATTCAAAACGAGGGGAGAATTGTTATATTTGAATTACCTGCCATACATAAATGATACAAATTTGGAATACACGCTTTGCAATCTAAGAGTAAAGGAAGATATACAACATTTCGTGTCCACCTGCCCAATACTTAGCCCCATAAGAAGATCAGTTTGGGGAAAAAATATGCTGTCAATGGATGAATCCTTGCGAATTTTCAACGGGGAAAACTGGAACCTTCTATACAACTTCATTAAAACTGCACTCAAATACCGGGAACAAATAATAAACGAAGCATATTAACTACATACTTACCTTTTTATAAACATTCTGCAAACTTCACTTCTACATATACAAAATTAGTTTAAAAAAAAAAAAAAAAAAAAAAAAAAAAAAAACACTATCTTTTCGGCTGACGGCAAAAGCCAATGCTCTATTGTGAATTTTGTAAACAAATCTGAAATTATAGATACAAATAAATCACTACTACTACTATCTCGTAATTTTTGTCCACTTAATCACATTTTTAGAATGAATTTTTTTTTCAAAATTTTGCAATAATTTTTAAATATTAATTTAGATCACCATTTCCCGATTAATTATTTATCTCAATCATAAAGATCTATTAAATATTACTCAAGTTTCAAGCCTCAAAAGGAGGCTTAATCGGTCTTGTTTCATAATTTAATTAATTTTTTTTTTAATAAAAATCAATTTTATTGAGTTTTTTTTTTTTTTTTTATTAAAGTGCCCGTCTTTTTTCTCCATTAGGTTTATAAATATAAAACCACTGACATATTTGTAGAAAAGCTATAGACCTACAATCGTGTATAATTTGTTCTTTGAGATTTTGAAAATTTTCATCAAGTTTTGAATTTAGAAGACCAAATATAAAGTTCACGGGACATTTACAGACCCTTTTAGTATGCAATTTTTCACCCCTTCCCAAAAATTTGTATACATAAATATAGCTAAATTTATAGGCTTTTTTTAGAAACCTTAACTTTAAAGATCTGACCAGTAGATATGAAGTTAGGATTTTTGAAAAGGAAAAAAAGCCGATTAGAAATAATTTTTTATTCAGATAACTGTGCTTTCCACTGGTGATTAATGGTTGGCAATGTGCGAATAAATCAATTCAATTGATTTTGTTCGGTTTTTCGATTATTTTAAATTTAAGATTGTGGAGCTTGTTTGGCACGTACATTATCAAATGAGGTATCAAAATAATCGCTGTTTTAATGACTTCTGGTATAAAAGAAAACTAAATCAATCGATGTTCGCAATCAATAGTTATTATCCAATATGTGAAAACTTTGTAATACATGCATTTTCCCCCTCCACGAAACAGCACGCATCCGATTTTTGTACCAAATATTTGAATCAATAGTATCAATCATACATATAAATTTCATACTTCTAACCCAACCCCATCAATCAAAATTCAATAAACCCTTTATTCGGTTGATTTTCATATTTGGTAAAAACGTGGGGTTTTCTACCGTGTGAATGACATGATATAAATCTCTGGGCCACGAGAGGTGAATACGTCGCAAAACGTACGGTTTTGTTGACAAGGACGTTGGGTTTTCGATCGACGTGTGCAGGTTAAAACGTTTTTTTGCAGAAAAATCATCGTGTGAACAGTTCTATGTATTTGTATGGGCCACGGCGCATTTGTCCGGATGCTTACAGCTAAAAAACGTGCGGTATAATCTCGTGTGAACTGGACCTTATGTCTAATCTTCTGTGTGAAAGGAAAATCATAAATTTCATTTACACCAACGGCCAAACATCATGAGCGAAACATCCATAATCTCTGTCAAATTATTTACTTTATCAACAAACAAGAATCAAATTAAAGGAGAATGGGCAAAGTGGTCTACCCACTCAACAGTAATGTGTTGTATGTCGTTGAAAAGGTAATTTTACTGACTTCATTTCATTGTAAGACCATTAAGCTCTAAACTATGGGGTTCGTGAGATATACGGAATCAAAGCACCGAAAAAGACAATAATGCATTTCTTCATTGGTAGTGTGTCCTCATACCTACATTAATCTGTGATACATCGTTGAAAAGATAATTTTGTGTACTTTATTTTTGTATATAGCCGTGAAGACGTAGATCATAGGGTGCAAGAGATATGTGAGCATACAAATCGGCACATATAACAACAATGCAATTCTTCATTTGGTACTGGTCTACCGACTCAACAGTGATGAGTCAGACGTCGTTGAAAAGCTTATGGCATCTGCTTTATTTCATTATATGGCAGTTAAGCTCTAAACCATGGGGTTTGTAAGATATTCGGCTCGTAAGCACAAAAAACAGCAATAATGCAATTCTGCATTGGTAACTTATCAACCAAGTCAACAACTATGAGTCATGAGTCGTTGAAAAGGCTGTTGCGTGTACTTCTTTTTATTATATGACCGTTAAAGTGTAAATAATGGGATTCGAGAGATATGTGCCAAAAACGCTGAAAAGTGCAGTAATGCAATTCCGCACTGGTAGCTGGTCTTTCAACTCAACAGAAATCTCTCTTATATCTTTGAAAACGCTATTGCATGTACTTCATTTTGCAATATGCCGTTTAGCTGTAGACAGTGGGGTTTAAGAGGTATTTGGATACAAAATATAAACATAAATAAAAAAAACACACTTATAATACACACTTATAATACACACACTTATAATATTTTATTTGAATTTTTTTTTACATTTATATCATACTTTCGTCCAGTATGACATTACTTAGGCGGTCCGCAGGTGGTGTAAACCCATTTTGATGCCGGGCTATGCACATATACCACAAAATTGATACAACATTCGCCCGTCATTTTCAGTTATTAAATGCCGCCGATGTCGTAAAACAGAACGTTCACAAACAATGCATATCTCTTGTCGGTTTTCTTCCATCTTCTTCTTATTAATTATTAGAGTCGAATTAACACACGCACTTACAAAGGATCAAATATTTAAAAGCAAAACGAATCGAATAATGCAATGCAAAATGTGGTTAATTAAGAAATATTTTTGTCTAGCGTTTATTGCGTGGATTTTCATAGCAATGCTTACTCTGAGGTTAGTGCGAATCTCCTACGGAACTTCATTTTTGTAAAGTATTTTTTGAACCCTATTACCTAATCAATAAAATCTACATAACAAAATTAAGTACACCTCATTTTCATTTACCATGGACTTATTATTGTTGAGTTTGTTGAACAGTTACCAATGCAGAATTTTATTTTTGCGTTTTTTTGTGCTTAAAAGCCGAATATCTTACGAACCCCATGGTTTAGAGCTTAATTGCCATATAATGAAATGAAGCAGATGCCATAAGCTTTTCAACGACGTATGACTCATCACTGTTGAGTTGGTAGACCAGTACCCAATGAAGATGTGCATTTTTGTTATATTTGCCTATTTTGATGGCCAAATACCTCTTGAACCACACGGTCTACAGCTAAACGGCATATTGCAAAATGAAGTACATGCAATAGCGTTTTCAAAGATATAAGAGAGATTTCTGTTGAGTTGAAAGACCAGCTACCAGTGCGGAATTGCATTACTGCACTTTTCAGCGTTTTTGGCACATATCTCTCGAATCCCATTATTTACACTTTAACGGTCATATAATAAAAAGAAGTACACGCAACAGCCTTTTCAACGACTCATGACTCATAGTTGTTGACTTGGTTAATAAGTTACCAATGCAGAATTGCATTATTGCTGTTTTTTGTGCTTACGAGCCGAATATCTTACGAACCCCATGGTTTAGAGCTTAACTGCCATATAATGAAATAAAGCAGATGCCATAAGCTTTTCAACGACGTCTGACTCATCACTGTTGAATCGGTAGACCAGTACCAAATGAAGAATTGCATTGTTGTTATATGTGCCGATTTGTATGCTCACATATCTCTTGCACCCTATGATCTACGTCTTCACGGCTATATACAAAAATAAAGTACAAAAAATTATCTTTTCAACGATGTATCACAGATTAATGTAGGTATGAGGACACACTACCAATGAAGAAATGCATTATTGTCTTTTTCGGTGCTTTGATTCCGAATATCTCACGAACCCCATAGTTTAGAGCTTAATGGTCATACAATGAAATGAAGTAAGTAAAATTACCTTTTCAACGACATTCAACACATTGCTGTTGAGTGGGTAGACCAGCTCCCATACATTTTTGCCCATTCTCCTTTGAAACCATATTTAAATAAAAGATAGGTACCTTAATTAAGCTTTGATAAAATTCAAAACCTTACAAAAAATCTCCTACAAAATTGATCACTTTTTACTTTCAATTCGCCCCATCTGTTTAGGTAGGTATTTATTTTCATTTGCAACCTCAAATTCTATACAACAGTTTGCTAAAATAATAAAATAAAAAATCTGATGAAATTCAATATCTGTACCCTGATGTTTTCCAGTGCGCTTAACAGTTAAAAGCTTAGTCCATTATGTAAACATCACCAAGTCACATCTTTATTATACCTACCATCGTCCTTTTGGGATAGGTATATACAAAATCGAAAAGAGAACAAACAAAAATAGAAAACCAGGCCATCGTCAAGGGAATGAAATTAAACATGATACTTTTCGCCATTCGCATTTCCTTAATGGCCATAACGGGAGCAATGGTCAAAAATAAAAACATAGCAACAAATCTGTGGACACAGAATACAAAAAAAAAAAAAAAAACAGACACAATTGAACTCTCTCTCTATTATTTGCATGAAATGGTAGAAGCATTAGGATATTAAATTTTTTTTTGTAATCCTATTCCTTGAGTATGAATTGTGAAATACTGTAATTCTATATGAAAAACACATATTTACTTGATAGATACGTAGGTAGATACTAGCTATGTACTAGGTATAAGTTTTGGAGAGCATAGAACAGATTTTATTAATTTAGTGATATCGTAAAAAAATAAAATATTTTTGAAAAAAGGATTTTTTTTTAACTTTTTACGATATCATAATATTATTGAACCAATAACTTACATTGTCAATTTCTAGCTATATTAAAGTGGTTAGATACGAGAACAAGTTTGTGCGATCCGGACTCATAAACAACATAATTCCAATTTATATACAATGAATTTGACTTTGTCGATTGATTAATTACGGAAAATAATTAAAATTTCGTATGCCCTTACGCTGAAGTTTTAGGAAAAAAAAAAATCATTTATAATATTTGTTTATATAGAAAATTTCATAACCAACAATTTTAACCATTGCCATTTTATTTCTATAAAAGATTATTATTAAAAACGATGGCGCAAATTTTTTGTCGTTTTAGTACGAAGTTAAATCATTAGTATGATACTATGTTAAAAATTGTATTTTGCTAATTTTAAATGAGTTTAACATCGTACTATCACCTTACATTTTACTAAAGTTAAATTCACCAAATGGTTATTTTATCTTTTTAGCATTCAGAGTAATTTGACGTTTATAAATGTCAAAATGAATTATTTTTGTGGATTTTTAGCACGATCTATTACTTATTTAGATGAGTTTTTTCAGCTGGGGTTAATGAAGGAAATTGGTCTCGCCCTCAAAAAAACACCCTTTAACCACAGATATTTTTGGGGACTCTTTTGTTTCTTGGTTAACATGCCAAATAAAACATTAATACCAAATTTCATTAATATCCTATTATTCTAAAATGGATTGTACTTAAACAAAAAAAATAGTAATCATTCCATAAAAAGGACTGTATACATGTATCTTTTCAGTTTTAGGGTTTGTTTCACAATGTCTGAGTAAAATTATAATTAGTTACTCGACAATTAAATTATCCGTAAAGTAAATCCTCTCATTAACAAACTTTGCATTTCACAATTATCAAAATTATAAATTTATGTGTCAATTAGCTACTTGTAAGTTATTTCAGTTTTCCAGACAATGTTATTGTTTTGACTGATTGAAAATGAAATTATTCAAAAATAATCGATAATAGTTGTCGGATTCTTGATATTTAAGTGTCGTTGTCCTTGTGTTAAAGTGTTCTTGATATGGTATTTTTTTTTCAAATACAAACATGTGCGTAGTTTAAAAAAAAAAGAAAACATGTCTGTAATAAGCGTATCGGTGCGAAACTATGGTATTTCAACCGTTTACCGAAGCTTTGGTGTATGTGTCAATTTTGTTTTGTCAATTCGTGGACCATCCGCGTTGCCTACAAATTAATATTTGCTTAAAAGTGTTATAGATCGTAAACCATACCACCTATGTACATATGTATAATCTGGGTACCTCCCTTCTTTAGTGGCTTAGACCCAATCTGAGAACTAATATGCAGCAAATTTTATTTTGGACATGATGATTGAAAAAAAGTGGCATTATGGATTGTAATAATGTCAAGAGCTCAAATGGTAAGCGGCACTATTGATGTACGTTTATTTTAAAATATAATAAAAACTTGGACACACAAACATAGGTATACACAACACAACTTAATTCAAAAATTGCATTACAACATTTAAAAAATTATTAAATTCGTCCTAAAGGCAACTATCAATTCCAGAACATTATATTTATTTGTTTTATTGGTCGCAATAACAGCTGAAAATATTTTAATTGACAGTTTAGTGTTTTAATCAGTACTTCATCTGCCCAGTAAAATACTCAGAACTTTAATTATTAATTAAGACTGTTTGGATATTGTGGAACGTAAATAAGGATGTTACTTGACGAATAAGTTCAAAGTAGCTTACTTGAAACTTTACTCAGATATTGTCAAACAAGCCCTTAGTCTCTTTAGAATCAGCACCCCAAAAACATGTGCCATATGATAAGATTGTATTACAACAAAATTTTCAGCTTCATAAACTCCCGCCTCCTCCCCCTTTCCACCTCTTTAATTGCGCCTATACAGAAAGCCAATGTGAGGATTCCGCGGGACTTTGGATATGTTGTTAAGGATACAATTCTGCGTCGATACCAGCAATAAAATTTCATGAATTAATTTTCTCCCACATGACCATACTAAATGTTCTATCTTTCCTAGACTAATATGTATATTAGAGTGTCCGTTATTTCCCAAACTCATTTTTTGGATAGCACACCCCTTCAAACGAAAGTTTATGCCGAAAGAAAATTTTATTGACCACAGGCCATTAACCCGTGCCTCTAAGGTCATACTCTTCCCATACAAATTTGTATGGGAATTTTGCACATTTCAAATTTTATTTTTTTTCTCTGGAACTATAACAGTTATTCTAATTTTTTTTGAGAATTCTGATTGATTTATCGGTCCTTTAAAAAACTGCATTTAAAAAAAGTTTAAATTATAATTTATTTGGATTTCTTAATTTAATACATACATTAATTTTATATATTTTTCTCTTATTTTTCTCTCTCGATCTTCAGCAGTTTTTGTTGTTTTTTTTTTTGTAAATTATTATCATAAAATAATAAGTTTTTTAAAAAATTGCATTTAAAAAAGTAATGAAAACAAATTATAAATAATTTATTTCGATTTTTCAAAATATTAAATATTTTTATTTTTGTATGTATTAAATTTTTTTTTTTTCTTACAAAATAAATTTTTTTTAAATGATTTGTTTTGAACAATATCTTGTTTAAAAACCACATTCAAACATTAATTAAAAAAAACTTTATTTGGTAAGAAAAAAAAATTAAATACATACAAAAATTACAATATTTAATATTTTGAAAAATCGAAATAAATTATTTATAATTTCTTTTCATTACTTTTTTAAATGCAATTTTTTTAAAAAACTTATTATTTTATGACAAACTTTCAAAAAACCAACAAAAACTGCTGAAGATAGAGAGAGAAAAATAAGAGAAAAATATATAAAATTAATGTATTTATTAAATTACGAAACAGAAATAAATTATCATTTAAAATTTTTTTAATACATTTTTAAATGCAGTTTTTTAAAGGACCGATAAATCAATCAGAATTCTCAAAAAAAATTAGAATAACTGTTATAGTTCCAGAAATTAAATGTGAAATGTGCAAAATTCCCATACAAATTTGAATGGGGAAAGTATGACCTTAGGGGCACGGGTTAATGACATCGGAAAAAAATTGTTTTGGTCAATAAATTTTTCTTTCGACATAAACTTTCGTTTGACGGGGTGTGCTGTCCAATAAAATGAGCTTGGGAAATAACGGACACCCTAATGTATATACAACTGGAATTTATCAGTCAATCAGAATACTAAGCATTATTTAATTGGTTCGAAATAGCTTTTAATGGCATCTAATTCATAAAAATTGACGGTTCGTCCAGGCATTCTCACTTTGACTCTTCAAAATGCTGTGCCAAAAAATGAAATTAAAGCGGTAAAAGTAAAACAATTTTGTTTACAAATGAAGTTGTTGAGGCGTTTGTTGAATGTGAACGCTAGCAAAGCGACTCAGGTTGATCGACTCGACGACGTTGAGTATTAAACCCGCTAAAGACGTTAAAAATTTGTCATACAGTAATATTTTGATTTTGTGTTCTTTGCTTTGGGGTTATACAGGTGTTTTAGGTGCCACAGAATGGCTAAGCATTCAGCTTCTTCTAAAAACTGAAATTTGAATTCAAAATTATTTATATTGTGTACGGAGAAAAGTGAAGACAATAATTTACTTTGATTTTCCATTTTTGCATTGGAACTGCGTTGGTTCTGTTAATGAGTTCGTTGTATTAATTTGTCTATCCAAATTTTCGTGTCGCTTCAGCTCCGGCAGGTTTTCAGGCGGCCTACAATTTTCATCAGCTGAATCCAAGCGACTAAGATGAGAGTTTTCTCATAATTGCAAAAAATATTTTTGAAAGATTCATTATTTCCTCACAACAAGGCAGTACCTACCTTTAAAAAAAAAAAATTTGTATGTGTAAGAAGCAAGATTCGAATCCAGACCGCCACCTCGGGCATGAACTGATAGTACAATGCACTAAGCCAAAAGGTGCTGTTAGTACTCTCAGCCTAACTTATTATTGGTATTATTGAAAAATTGAAAACTTACATGCAATATAATCATATAATCATGTTTCACTACAATAATTCCAATTTGTGATTAAAATAGAAATTATGAAAATTACTTTGCTATTGGCTACAATTAATTTAAATTTCAGATTAAGATTTATAGATTTTCCTACAACCGGTTTTCCATATAAAATCCACCCGAGTTTGCATAATAATAATTATCCTTTAATTCAAATATTAACGAGTACCAAGTAGATACCTATCTATATACAAATTACTTCCAAATTATCCCAATATTTCCAATTATCGATAAATCAAAAATTTCAATCTCCAAAGAAGATCTTCCTCTGCCATAAACCCACATAAATACATACATATGTACACACCTAACATCATTTGAAAATCCATTATAAAGGATGTCAGTTAATTAAACTCAACGACGAAAGTCCTCCTGCAAACATTATTTCCTTTTTGTTTATTGCGCTGTGAATAAGTACCCTTTATATAGAAATTTAACCCTAAAGGTTTTGAAATTTTAAAGATAAAACATAAAACCAATGCAACTTGTTTTGTCTTATTTCCTGAGGTGATGTTTGGTACACCAGAAACGATTATAAGACGTATACTCAACAAAAAGCAATCCAACCAGGGAAGTTATTTTAGGATTAACTTTTTTATTGCTTTATTTTTTTTTTTTTTTCAAGCAAAGAGATTAAAACTTTTTCTCGAGTCAGAAGTTGAAGATAAGGGTGTCAGAAATAGAGTCGGTTAATGATTAAAATGGCAATGGACAGGATATTAAGGCGGCAGGCCTTAGAGGGCTCCTATACGAGTAGTTAACAAAAATTCAGAATTATGATTGGGAATTTAAATAATACAAAATTAAATTATCGAACTGGACTTTGGGGAAAAAGGATAATCTCGAAAATAATTTAGAAATTTTCAACGGAATCGGCTCTTTGCTCTAAAATGCAGAATCCAAATTTTTCACTTTTAAGTTTCTACTTTTCAAAAACGTTGCTGATCAAAATTTGTTGCACTTCAATTTTTCCGTAAATGCAAAGTGATTTTTTTTTGTCAATTTTCGATTTTTCGGTTTAACATTTTTCACAATTTATTTTTATAAAACTGTGTAGTTTTCTTATTACACTGTACAAAATTTTAAAATGTAATACATCAAATAAATTTTTTAGTCCGAGAACTAGTGTACATTTACTCAAAGTGTTTTATACCGCTTCAAATTTTGTGGCTATGTCGTTTATATCAGTGCAACCTACATGCCTTCGGTCTGGTAGCGATACCGTGGACCTTACACCAGTAAAATATCATTTCAAAATGCACTTCAAACTGCATTTTTGTGGTCATTGGTCTGTGGTATTCCTGCCAGGCCGATGGATTCTGGTTAGTATAGGCACATGGCTTTAGTGATGACAATTTGGAGCCGTATATATCTCTTTTAGAGGGATTATTTTTGTTGTTGCACTTTGAAAGTGCATTTAAGTGGTGTTGGGGCCGCGATATCGCTGCCAGACCGATGACGTAGCTTGCACTGATAAAAACAACATGGCCACAAACTTTGAAGCAGTATAAAATACTTTCAGTAAATGTTCACCAGCTCTCGGGCTCTTTGTTTTATTCAAAAGTAAAATAAAAAAATAAATACGAGTTATAATTTCTGAAGAATTTGGAAGCGAACAATTCTGAAAAAATTAGACAATTTTGGAACAAATCTCAGGAATTCAAAATTTTCAAAAAAAAAAAAACCGGGGTTATATTAATTTTATTTAAGAAATCATGGGTGTTAGAAAAAAATAAAAACATGAGTTTGAATTATTATATTCCCCAAATTTGTATGGTGAGAATGTGTGACAAGTTTTTCTTCAAATATTTTAGAGCATTTTTGATGCTAGAAACTTTGACTTGGATTTAAGAATTCAGAGTTTTGGTACAAAGCAAATTATTAAAACTTCGTTTTTTATATTTCAAATTTGACAACGTATTTATAGAAAAAGTAAACGTTGGAAAATAATTGTAGACTTTTGATTTAAGAGGTTAGGAATTTAAGAACAAACAGAATTCCTAAAAGTGTTTGAAAAAGTAAAAAAGATCTTAAGAATAATTACGAAAAATCGAAATTTGTACATTATTATGGATTTCAAAAAAAATGGAACCAAATATTTTAAACCTTCTTAAATTTAAATCTTATTTACACAAGCATAGTTTCTAAGTGAAGGAAAGTGTAGCAGAGAATTTGAGAAAATTAATTTTGGAACTTCACGCTTCGAAAAATCTAATTTTGGCCGTAAAAGTTGCAAATATTCGATTCTTTGTCATTATCTCTTCGGATAATGGCAGCACTAACTGAGCACAATGCAGCAAAAGTTTTGTTTTTGCTAAATTGCAAAAAACAAACAAAAAGTACGTTCGCAAAATCTGCAAATTTGCAATTTTTTTTTTTTAATTTACGGCACATGGCAGCACAAGTTGAGCACATTGCAGCACAACTTTTTTTTTTGAAATTCAAAAATGGGGGTGCTAACTACATTTTACTGCCCTTCACAAACTTTCATTATGGCCGTAAAAGTTGCAAACATTAACATTTTTTTATCTCTTCGGCGCTTAGTATCATTTTTTGTGCTCAATACAGCACAAGTTTTATTGTTTGCAAAATCTCAAAAACAAAAAAAGGTACGTTCGCAAAATCTGCAAATTTTGTTCTTCTATCTTCCCTTTTGAAATGTCAACACCTATTTTTGCTTTTAAGCCAAGTAGAGGCATAAATTTACCGTTTTTAAATCATATTGTTAAAATGTCGGGCACGTGACAATTCAACAGTTTAATTTTATATATTACTAAACTGAGGCTAGTAGATTTTTAAAATTTACGACTTAGACAGCGCAGGAAGTGAGCTATTTAATACATAATTTTGTTTAATTTTATCGTGCTAATAACATGTAAAAAAAGGGGGTTAACATATTGTCGGGCACGTGACGCGTTTTATTAAAAGTCTTTGAAAACCAAGAAAAAGTGTTTATTTTGTCTAGTTACATAATATTTTTAGAGGAGCAATAGACGTATTATAATCGTGTATACTTTGTTTTTTGAAATTTCAAAATTTTTCATCAAGTTTTGAATTTAAAAGAACCAATATAAAGTTGACGGGACATTAACACACTATTTTAAGGTGCTATTATATTGTCATATATATATGGCAAACTTGCCCTATAAATAGGTTCCAAAAGTGACATATAAGTCCATACTCATATGACAAAATATACATGACACAATAATAGTGGTATTTATCTTGTCATACAAATATTTCTAACACACTTATTAGTCACTTTTGGAACGTATTTATATGGCAAGTTTGCCATATATATATGATAATGTAATAGCACCTTTAGTTTAAAATTTTTCGCCCCTCCCCAATAATTTGTATACAGAAATTCGGCCACATTTGTAGGTTTTTTTAAACCTTAATTTTAAAGATCTGACCAGTCAAAATGAAGTTATGATTTTTTAAAAGCAAAAAAAGCCGATTAGAAATAATTATTTTTATTCAAATAACAAAAGTTGACAATGAACAAAGCAGAAAATTTCGACCGATTTTTGACAAATTTAATTTATTCGATTGTAACTCTAATATAGCACGTATATCAACAAATGAGGTATCAAATTAATCTTTGTTTTATTGAGATGTAAAATAACAAACAACTAAGGCAATCGATACGCAGATTCAAAAGTTATTAAGTAATAAAATATAAAATATAAAATATAAAATATAAAATATAAAATATAAAATATAAAATATAAAATATAAAATATAAAATATAAAATATAAAACATAAAATATAAAATATAAAATATAAAATATAAAATATAAAATATAAAATATAAAATATAAAATATAAAATATAAAATATAAAATATAAAATATAAAATATAAAATATAAAATATAAAATATAAAATATAAAATATAAAATATAAAATATAAAATATAAAATATAAAATATAAAATATAAAATATAAAATATAAAATATAAAATATAAAATATAAAATATAAAATATAAAATATAAAATATAAAATATAAAATATAAAATATAAAATATAAAATATAAAATATAAAATATAAAATATAAAATATAAAATATAAAATATAAAATATAAAATATAAAATATAAAATATAAAATATAAAATATAAAATATAAAATATAAAATATAAAATATAAAATATAAAATATAAAATATAAAATATAAAATATAAAATATAAAATATAAAATATAAAATATAAAATATAAAATATAAAATATAAAATATAAAATATAAAATATAAAATATAAAATATAAAATATAAAATATAAAATATAAAATATAAAATATAATATGTGTTAAAAAGATTGTATTCTCAATATCTCCACTCAATGTTTATTTAGGAAAACAATTTTTTTTGTATACACACTAAGAAACACGATTTGGACCAACAAGACCACGATTTGGACCAAGAAGACCACGTTTTCAATGCATTGTCAGTTCTAATTTCGTACATGTCGGGCACGTTACATAATTGTCGGGCACGTTACGGCAATTATAATGCAAAAATTCAGATTAAGTACATTGTTTTCAACTAATTTTTTTTTTTTTGTTAAAAAATCCTTATTTGTTAATTATTTTGTAGAAAATGCTATGTTGCTATAAATATTCACAGTTTAGCTAAAATAAACCAATGATTAATGAAGTTCTGAACTTTGGTAGTTTTAATGTCGGGCACGTGATGTGAGTATAATTACCAGGTTTTTGAATTATTAATTACAAATCCTTTGCCACGTCAAAGCAACGATTTCAAACGATCTAAAAATGTATGAAAATAATCTAGATTCTAGTATTAAGTTGTTTTAAATTTACTTTAAATAGTAAAAACTACGTATGAATGTCGGGTACGTGACAATGGAATGCCCCTATACAGCACAACTTTTTTTTTTTTTGAAAATCCAAAATGGCGGTGCTAACTTCACGCTAAAAACTTGAAAACCCTCAAAAAAAGAAAACCTTAATACGATTTTTTAAAAAAATACGGCACATGGCAGCATAAGTTGGGCACATTGCAGCACCACATTTTTTTTACGACAATCCAAAATGGCGGTGCTAACTTAACGCACATCATTAAAACGGTTCTACAAGTTACATGTACAAATTTTAATCAAAATCGTTTGAGCCGTTTTAGAAAAAAAAAACTTGATTAAACTAAAATCGTTGTATGGCAGCTACCCGTTCAAGGTAAACTAGAACAAAAAATTGAATTTCTCCTGAAGGGAATCAATAGAAAATGCTTCACATCAAATTTGAAGTAAATCTGTCCATTCGTCTAGGTTCCAGCTCGATGTAAATCAGGACGCAGAGGCACAGACTGACGTACGTCATACCTCACGTCATCACTTTTTTAGACTTTTCCAGAATCTTAATTTTAATTCTGATTTAACCCTATAGAAAAAGTATTAAAGAAGTCATTTCTAAATCCATCTCTGAGGAAACTTATTTTACAACGGTTGGTTCCATATTAAGCTGATTATACAATAAACCGAAAACTTGTTCTAATTCTATTTTTGCTTCAAAAAATTATCCCTTAGGCTAACAATTTATAAAATCATTCTAGGGACGAAAATTTGCTATAATCCGTCCCTGGAGATACTTGTTTAGTTGGTAGGTTTGATGTGCCTCTGAGATTCCTCCTTTTCTTAAACCGCTATTTTTTTTGTTCATCTCTTCTTATTCTTTACAAAGTAGGTAAGGAATTTATTTTCATTTTTTTTTTTGTTCTTCTTCTATAAAATCGAATTTATCACGACTACGTGACTTTTTGATCAAAACTTCACACAGAAAGTGAAATAGTGGGAGGCGGCTGGGCGAGGAGGTGGGTGTGGGTGTTTGAAAAAAAAAATACAACAATAAAAAAATAAGAAAAATCAGAAGGAGGCAAATTGTTGTGCTAGTTCAGTTTGTGTGTTAGCACAGCGCAGTGCATACACCAGTATGGATACATATATACATTTTCACCGCTTACCGAGGGTCGTCGCCGCCACCGCCATCGTCATCGTCGTTATCGCCGCTACGCCACCAAGGAGCAATAGCGGAAGTTATATCCTTGTCAGTTCATCTATGGAACTACTTTATGTGTAATTTTTTTTCTCTTCGTTTTGTATACAGAAGTGTGCTCTACTGCTGATGCAGTTGCATTGGAATGAGGATGTTCAATCGGTCGAAATGTGAAAGAAGTTTCCTCCCAGCTCCACTTGTATATACATTCCTACTCCATTCATATACAGTCATCCTAATCCTCGTCGTTGTCGTCGTCGCCATGGTGACACAAAAGTTTTCTCATATTTTTTATTTTTTTTTAATGCAGGATCGACTTTATTATAGAATTGCATTTCACTCTGCCTACATTCTTTTTAAGTTAAATTCATTAAAAAGATATCAAGACATTCCAATAAATGTGTATTTCTATCTTTTTGTATTGCCATTATCTAGGCTTCCATATATGCACGTGCAGAGAGAATATCCTCATTCGGGTTATTTCCGTTTCCGGGTTTTAATTTGTACCCCTCGCCTCATCCAGCCCTACCAGCAGAATCCATTCCTCATCATCGCATATGCGCTACACAATGCGCTACTCGTAGCTTGTAAATTATTCACATACTTTTGAGGATATTGAGTCGAGTTTATTATTGCATTCGTCGTCCTAGAGAGAGTTCATATAGGTACAGACAAAAAATAATATTTCGACGAGACCAGATAAAAAGTTTTAAAAAAGATAAAAAGTTTTAAAAATTCTTGGAAAGATTCAGATAAATCCTCTCTTGTTGATGATACTACTTTGTTCATTTGTTTAATGTTTCTTTTTATTTATTGTGTTGATCCTTGAATGGTCAGTTGTTAACTTTTGGAAGATGAAAACTTTTATTTGATGTTTTAAATATTTTCTAAACATGCGAGAGTTCCACTCTAAAGAAGGTAAGATGTAGGTACTCAGAGTGACCATATTAGAATATTTTAAATAAAAAATGTGAAATTATTTTCCAAGCTGAAAAGTTTTTCGGTTGATTAAAATTGCTTAATTCATATTTGTATTTTGTGCTGAATTAGAACATTAATAGCCACATTATTGACTCATTTCAAAACTAGTTTTACAGCAAAACTAGGTTTATAGATGTTTCAGGTTGCAAGTTTTGTACAAATAGGTATTTTTTATGAATGTGTTTACACCCCAGTTTTAATATTTTGAGTTAAAGATACCAAAACTTTCGTCAATAATAGATTTTTGTCCAAAACTTGATACTTGAAAATTTCATTGAACTAGTTTTGCGGTAAAACTAGTTTTGAAACAGGTCAATAATATGGCTGTAAGTTAAGAAACATTTTTTTCCAGACAAAACTACAAAAATATTTTAGAAAAATCACATTATTTGTTTGTTGTTTTTTCTGCTTATTTCACGGAAACTACATTTTTTTCGTGAAAAATGCAATGTCCTACAAATTTTACTGAGATGGTTATTTTCTCCGACAAACCGTTCGATTTCGGGTTCACGAAATTATTTTGTCACCAAAATTTCACATTGGAATGGAGGATCTAGAAAAAAAAATAAAAACAATGAAAGAAACCTAAACTACCTCACAACTTTCCTGCTAGGCACCCCATTAAGAACAGATTGTCTATAAATAATTGAGACTGGAAGTGCAAAAGTGGCGTAACCCAAAAAATTCAAATTCGAGCTACAAGTGATTTTAAAAACATATTTTCTTTAAACATTTTTTATTTTTAAAATTTTGATTTATCTGAATACGTGGAAGCGATTTTAAAAGGATATATTTTGTAGAATAAACTTGTTTTTTCTTTTTAAGCCAGCTTCAATTTGGAAAAAGAAAGTTACGCCATTATTGCATTCGTAGTTTTCTATTTTAAAAATACAGAAAAAGTAAGGTTATGCCAAACTGATTTTGTTACTTTTTTTTGTAATTCTTTTAAAATTCTTTATAGTACATAATATGTGTTTACAACAACAAATTCTACAATTTTAGCCTGATTGGTTTATGATTTAACTCCTCGTCTTAGATCATTAAATAATTAAATGAGAGCACTTGCTGATGATTTTAAATTATTATAGAATAGGAGTTGGATAATTGTAAAAACTGGAGCAGTAGTTCAATTAAATCTCTCTTTTGTATCAACTATTAAGGCTATTAAAGTTGATTTAACTTTTGAACATTGAAAGATTTTCTTTTTTTGACTCAGAATTTTTTTTATAAATGTAGCAACTCAGTCTTTGAAAGAGAAATTTTTCGAATGGTAATATTATCTTCGAGAGATTTTCTTGACATAAAACCAGCTGAAGACATTTTAACTAGATGAAAGAGATTCCTCTTGCTTGACGCTAGTCCAAACTTTTGGGACGAATGGTTTTATGAATGGTCAGAAGATAATGGCTTCTGACTAAAAATTTTAAAATTTTTTAAGAATAAATTAAAGTAGGTACCTATGCCAATTTGATGTTATGTTTAAAAGAATCTCATAAGCTCGTTTTTGGAAAATCAGATTTTCAACAAATTATTTTGAAAATTGTTACAAAATGTATAGATCATGCAATCAGCAGAAAAAAAAACAAGTTATTACATTTTTTTTTCCTACTACTCACTGTTAAGTACCTAAAGATATTAAAATGTCGAAATGCTAATTTTTCACATATTACTCCTAAACGGTCTATATTTTCGAAAACATTTCAATGAAAATTTTTCAAATTATGTTATCCCCTGCAAGAAAACATTATAATTTGTTGTTTTCTTAAAGACAACCGTTTCAAATATAAAATTATTTTAAAAGTTTGACAAAAATTGTCAAATTAAAAAATATTCGCATATTTAAAAGTAAACATACGTTTAGGTAAGTTTTATCTAGCAGCCCTAATTTTTATGGCATCATTATTTCAAACAAAAAAATGGGCGCGACTGGATCGCACAAAACTTGCTCTCGAAGCTAACAACTTTAACGTAGCTGGAAATAGACAATGTATGTACATATTTATTGGTTCCATCACATTATGTATCATTAAAAAAAAGTTTTAAAAACAATTTAAAATATGATTGCTATGATTACAATGAATTATTATAAATTAGTTATTTTAATAGCTAAAATAGATGGAGCTCAAAAAAAAGTATGCCATCTGACTTGTTTAATAAATATGAATTTATGAAAAAAAAAGAAATCAAAAATCTTTAGAGCGGTTTTTTTTTTTTAATTAATTTCTTATATATAAAAAATCTTGAACATTTTTAAAAATAAAATTTGGTATGCCAACTTTTAACTTTTAATAAAATACAATTTTTCACAAATTTAAAAAAAGAAATCATTAGCCCGTCTTCAAGATATTGAATTTTCAAAAAACAAATTCAATATTTTTTTAAAAATCCAAAAATAATTTTTTCGAAAATTACCGTTAATAACTGTTATAAAATTTTTTTTTTACCAAAATATTTATTTTAATAATTTTAGTACCTCGTAATTTTTTTTTGAAAATCGTTAAAGACGTTTTTGAAGTAAATCAATTTTTGTATATTGGTTGTTTGACGAGTACCGTAATTTGTCGAGTTAAAAAAAAATTCAATTTCCCCTCTAAGAAGCTTAAGTCCAAAGTTTGAAGAAAATCGCTTCAGCCGTTTAGGCTACAGGTTGAGGTACAGACAGACGGATAAACAGATGGACAGACAGACGGACAGACAGACGGCGTTCTCTATAATCGAAATGTTAGGGAAAATTTTTATCTCATTTTTGATGTTAGGAGCTAGGTTTCCCAGAGGACTTCTTTGATACCTGAGAAGTGGCTACGGCACGCTTGTTTTTCATTCGGTCTAGCTCGTCGTTTGGGTCGGTTCTTGCCACTTCTCAAGGTACCTCCTGCTCGACCAAATATTTATTCATCGTGCCTAAAGGTATCTGACCTTATTGATGTTGACACAAATCTAGGGATACTGATGATATCCAAGGGACAAGGTAGTTTGGTGCTTCGAAATTAAGGTTAAACAAAAATATTTAAAAAAACTAAACCTAACTAAACTGTCTGTAATCTCCTCAGTAACATATTTTAATTAAATTGCTGAATCTATTAATAAGAAAATCGAAAAAAAAAAGTATTTAAATTTTTTAACGGTCTAATGACATTGGGCCCTACCAATAATCAAATTTAGTAACGACTTAAATATTTAAGTAAAATGGACCATTATTGTACGGGCTCTAAGTAATAACCCAACCATGGTATGACTTAAATATTTAGGTGGACCCTAAATAATGAATAGTATGTTATGTACTCTAAAATATGAAACATAACATGTATGGTTCATCTTTTATAGTACCATTATTTATAATACCATTATGGTATATTTTCCTCAAATATTTAAGTCGTTACTAAATTTGATTATTGGTAGGGCCCATTGTGTTTGCTGTTTAAAAAATTCCTTCTCACCTTTACGGAAAAAAACTATAAGCATTTAAACCATATTTGGGGAAAAGTTGCTTAAGTGCTTAAGGCTATAGATCGAGATACAGATAGACATGTGGTTTCGTGTTTTCTGTCATCGTAATTTAAAATCTGATAAAAATCTCGAGTTTAATTTTTTTACGAAAACAAAACTTGTCCTATAGTAGATACCTTACCTACCTATATCACAAGTAAGGCTGCGCGTACACACAAGTAAGGCGTGCGACAAAGCGATGCGATGCGAGAAGCGATGCGAGAAGGTATTCTAGATTCGAGCAAAAGTGGTCAAAAGAGTTTGTGAACGTGATGCTTGCGATAAGTATGTGATAAAATCGCAACACTTGCAGCAAATATCGCTTCACTGTGCCCACGTTGATAAGAATAAATGTAAATATTTTTCTCGCACGGAAACATTTCTCGCATCGCATCGCTTTGTCGCACTACTATACGCGCAGCTTAACTGTATGCCTGTTAGACCTAAGCTATTTTAAATGCAATGATCGACACTAGTTAGAAGCAAAAAGAATGAGAGCAAAGGCTTTTTGATATATATATATTTGTTGTTTAACACTTGGCTTAAATTAACCTTTGACATTTTAAAAAAGATATAATAAAAAACTTGTTTTTCCGCAAATTACATTTTCTTTGTTTTTATTTATTAAAAACTTTTGGAAGCCAACGCGTTTTGTTTTAGTTAGTGCCCTGACGAGGTCCTAATAAAGACGGATCGCGTTGGCTTCCAAAACATTTTAATAAATAAAAACCAAACAAAATTTAATTGTGGAAAAAAAAGTGGTGTTGTTATATCTCTTTTTAAAATGTCAAAGATCTTTTGTTGAAACAGTCGATTGAGAATATGGTGTTATATTATTTCATGAATATGCTTTGGTTGAATAGGTTGAAATTCTGAGAAAAATAGTTCTGTATACTACTTACATAATAAGCTCTATTTATTTGCGTTCACTGATCTAAAGCAGCGACCACATTATGTTGCTTTGTATATATCAATAGTTCTGATCAGCAACGTTTAGTTGATGTGGACGTATAGATCAACATGGTGGTTAGATGTTGTAGGACGCGGGTAGTCACTGAGTGGCGTCAACACGGCGATGTCCAGTGATGAAACGAATACTACACATCAATTGTGCTTATTTTACCTCCAAGTGGTAACCATCGGGAGGTGTTCCAGCCCCTTACCCAAATGAGCTGTTCGTAGAAACTAGTTTCCGTATTCGCACCTGCCCTCCCAGTTTAGCCGAGATAACATCAGCAATCAAATCCCTCAAGAACAACAAAGCGGTAGGTTTGGACGGCATTCCCGCTGAGCTCTACCAAGCAGATCCACAAACATCAGCGAAGTTGCTACACCCCGTAATAGCACAGGCATGGGAGAACGAAAGTTTGCCCATTGAATGGAAAAAAGGAATGATCGTCAAACTACCAAAAAAGGGAAATCTTACGGATTGCGGAAACTGGAGATGGATCTGTGTCCTCCCCGCGGTGGCAAAGATAATGGCGAAAATAATCTTGGAACGAATCAAAGAACATCTCGATTCTACTCTCGACAAAGAGCAAGCGGGATTGAGGATCCTAATAGAACAATGCGTGGAGTTCCGCTCCCCTCTTCATTTGCTCTTCATCGACTTCGAGAAGGCTTTCGATAGTTTGAATCGAGATTTCATTTGGTCAGCTTTACGTAGGAGAGGAGTACCCGAGACCCGAGAAGATTATCGCCATTATAAAGGCTACCTACCATCGTGTCAAGTGTTACACAACGGAAAGGTATCAGAGGACTTCGATATCTATAGCGGAGTTCGTCAAGGATGTTTGCTATCGCCACTACTTTTCCTGGTGGTTATAGGGGATGTCCTTCATGCAGCTCTAGCCGAGCAAGCGCGTGGAATTCGATGGACGATGTTTTCGTTCCTGCAACATCTTGATTACGCTGACGATATTTGTTTGCTCTCGCACAACATTATGGATCTTCATCATATGGTGACTAATCTGCAATGCGAGGCAAACAAAAATCCTCAACATTTCTGAATCTTCTTCTCAAGTTGTCGTTGCGTGACAGCAGGTTTAAGCAGTGGACAACTTCCTGTACCTCGGTAGTGTTGTCTCAAAAGACGGCGGTGGTACGGATGAAGATGTTAACTGCCGAATCGGCAAAGCTAAAGCTGCTTTCGGCATGCTGTCTAAAGTTTGGAGGAGCAACGTCTACAGTACGAAGACCAAGCTGCGACTGTTCCGGTCGAACGTAGAATCAGTACTACTATATGGGTGTAGTACATGGAAAGTGACCGCCTCTGTCACAAGGAAGCTACAAACTTTCGAAAATAGATGTCTCCGAAACATCCTAAGGATTTTTTGGCCGAACACCATCTCCAACCAAGAACTTCTTTGGAGAACGGGCCAAAGTCCTATTGACATCGTTATTAGGAAAAGAAAGTGGCAGTGGATTGGTCACACCCTACGTCGTGGTGCAGACTATATTGCAAGGCATGCAATGGAGTGGGATCCACTCATCCAAGATGGCAGAAGACCTGGAGGCCAGAGAAAATCTTGGCGCAGAACAGTCGACAAGGAATCACAAAAGCTCGGTAAAAGTTGCGGAGAGCTAAAATACATTTCCAGAAACCGAACGAGATGGTGTGTAGCGGTAGTTGACGCCCTGTGCCCCTTAGAGGGGTCAAGGATCTAAGTAAGTAAGTATAGACCAACAGAGCCGATCAACTTTTCTTGACCCGAACGTAACTCGACTCAAATGTATAGAAATAATCAAAGTTTATCAACACAGTTGGCATTTGTATTGCATATGCACTGTCTGCGCCAAATCGTGGTAGTTTTTATATTTTGATTTTTACTGTTTTGTTTTCATTTGCGATTTTATTTGTATTGTTATTTAAAATGAAATGGACGTGGAAAAATGAGTACGTAAATGAATGTTTCCATGGACACATGACAGTATACGCTTGACCACGTACACACTAGAATGTTGATCGACAATTTAGATCAGCATAATGTGGACATCAAAGCACTCGGTGTGCGCAACTTGAAGCGGCTAGCTAGGGACAGAGCTGGCTGGAGGGGCTTGTTAGTTGAGGCCGAAGCCCATCCTGGGCTGTGAGCGCCATCAAAAGTAAGTAAGTAATGTGGACGCTGCTTATGGCTTTGATAATGACAGACGTTTTTATTTTTAGAGTCCCGCAGTATTTATTCGTTCCCATCGTCCTGCACTTTCCAACAAAAAAAAAATACTTTCACATGACCACCGGCATCCGTTTGTGATTAAAAATAGCTTAACCAAACTATATTTAGTTCAAATTTTGTTGTTGATTCATCCTGTCAACTTTCTCTCATATAAACTATTTTTCCAAACTAGCAATACACTTACATACATATATATTAATATTATAACAAAAGTTTCAGCAAATCCCACTAACCTATTCACAAAAAAGTAAAGAAGTGCAAGCTTAAAACAAGAAGTTTTAAAAATGGCAATAATCCCTATTGGATTCCTAGTTAGAAATTTAAGAGGAAAACTTATGATTGTATTAAACTGCCTGCATAAATATCCTTAGCCTTTATTTATTAACAATAACAATACTTTGATCGATTTTTATTCAGAAGCATTATAAAGTATTTTATTTCCTTTGAAAATTCATTTCCTAGAAGCTAGCTTTGAAAATAACTGTACAAAAACTAACAAACTCTGCGGGGCCTTAAAGAAAACTTTTTAACTAGTACTCTATTCTGTTCATAATAATTTTGAACTTTATTTTAGTTTCAAAGATATGGTCACCGTAGGTATACTTTTACTCTATGGGGAATGTGAGTTAAAAATTCTATGTAAATTGCATCCAAAGCTTATGTCATTCAAACAAATATTTTCTTTATTGCCAATAGTTTTACTTTTTTTTATATTTTTTTTTTTTTTTGTGCAATGGAATTAAATAAAGTTGAATGTTATTTATTTACATATACATTTGTTGAGTTAGACATTGTATATACAGATTTAGATACTAAAAAAATGGTTTCATGTACTTTTGAAGTGAGTTTAGAGTTCATACATTTTGGATGACATTTTTGTTTTATTTTATTTGTGTATAAAATCATAAAAAAACCTTTACTTTTATTTAAGCTTTATGACAACTACATATTTTTGACTATCAAAATAGAGAAATGAATTTTTGATCAAAGTGCTGTCAGCACTATGAAAATAATATTGCTCTTTCTTTGTTTGGAGAGTGGGATAAAAGATATTGATGTACACATTGCTTTTTTTTTGTTTGGGGGAACAAGGAATTTGTGTTTAAAAGATTTGCGTTTTACAGGTAGATAGGAAAACATTTCTATTTTGTATGTTTATGTTTATTGAAATAAGGGCAAGCACGTCAAATTTATCGATTTTCAACACATTGCCACCCCCTGTATAAAATAAATTGCAATAGACTAACTCCTTTTCAAACAACACCAACAAAATATAAGCAGATTCATTGCATTGCTTGTGCTCTTGTAGGATGTAATGAAACTACATGAATGTATTTAAAACTAGAGTTAAATGATTTTTTAAAAAGCAAAACAAGGAATTTTACATATATCTAAATAGGGTCAACATTGAAAGTAAAATGCCTGTTTCCATTCAAATAACTAAAATGGCGCCCAACGTAGGAATTATGGTTATCGAAAATTCATTTTATTACAAACAAATGAAAACATCAGCAAATTTTTAAAAAGTGACTTAATCGTAATTTAAATTAGGAGTTAAACAAGGATGTAATTTAAGTCCACTGCTGTTTGCTTTGTTTTTGGATGATATAGTGGAATGGCTTACATGTGGTATAGAGATTGGTAGCTCGAAAATTAAAGTTATCATGTACGCAGATGACATAGTCTTAATTGCTGAATCACCCTGTTCCCTCCAGATGATGATAAACAGGCTTTTGGAGTACTGCGGATTATGGAGCTTGGAAGTTAACGTGGAATAATCTAATGTTATGATATTTCAAAAAGGGTCTGGCAGATTAGCCAGGAATGAGAAATGGAAATATGAAGATAAAGATTTAGAAGTGGTAAACAAATACACTTACCTAGGAATGGAGTTGACATTTAACTTAAAAATGGAGAAACATTTAAAAGGCAAATGCAATAAGGCAAAAACAGCAATATGTTCGAACTGGAATAGAATTTTTAGTAACAAACTTATTGCTACAAGCTCAAAATTCAGTGTGTTCAATGCAACAGCAAATTCTATCCTTTTGTATGGTGCACAGGTTTGGGGTGGCCAGAAGTTTGAAATTGTTGAAATCCTGCTCAGGTTCTTTCTCCGCAAAATATTTTATTTGCCCATAAATACACCTAAGTATATGTACTACTTGGAATCGGGCCTGCCAACAATGTTCATATCAACTCTCAAGCTAAATGCCGATTACCTAATAAGAGTAGTAAAAATGAGTAACTCAAGACTACCTAAGCTGATTTTGCAGTACGCATTGCGGAAAAAAAACTCTTTTTACAAAAGACTGGACAAAATTAGCAGCGGACTGCGGTGTTACGTTAAGCTTAACTGAAAGTAACGCAGAACAGTGGAAAAGGTATTTTTACGAGATTATAAGACTAACAGATGAAAACGAAAGGTATACCCTCGTAGAAAGAGCTAGAGAGTCAACAGAGAGGCAGTACTATTCGAAGGTTAACTACAATCTTAACCAACACAATTATTTCAATAGCAGCTATTCCTGTGCTATGATTGGAACAATCTTCAAAATTCGAGGAGAAATGTTAAAATTAAGCTTTGTACCACATCGAAGCGAAGGATCTGGTAACTGCACAATTTGCAATTTACATGCAAGGGAAGATGTGCTACACTTCGTTGGCGTGTGTCCGATGCTAAAAGAGTTAAGGCGTTTCTATTTTGGAAAAAATCTACTTGAGTTAGAAGAAGTTAAGGATTATCTGAACGGGTTAAACTGGATTCATTTATATGAGTACTTTATCGCAGCCAACGCTTACAGAACGAAAATAGTTACCGAAAACTTCTGATATCCAATTTTAAAGCTTTGTTTTTTTCTTTTAATTAAAAATCATAAAAATAATAGAAATTGCTTTTAAAAATCATTATTTTCGTTTTAACTAAACTAAAAGCCCCTTTTTATATACATATATATGTAACTACCTATTAATTTTTGTTTAAGCTAAACTAAAAGCTTTTGAAATCAATGCTATTGCCTTTATTTAAAAACACTCAATCATTCCAATTCATGTGATAATTAAAACTTATTTTAAAGAATATCGAAAAGTTGTTACTCAGGCAGACGACATAAATGTCATGCCTTATATTATTCTTTTTTTTTTCAATGACTTACATATGTACACAATTTTTATTTTGAATAAAGAATCTAATCTAATCTAATCTAATTTAAATTAGATTTTCCCTATAATAATTTAATTGGCTCCCAGCGTAGGAACTATGATATTTAAACATGATTGTTGAAACTCTATTTCATTAAAACAAACTGAAAAGAAAAACTAAATATATTAAAAGCTAAATGATTGTTGCCATTAAAATAATTAAAATGAAGCCCAACATTCGAATAATGACTCTTGAAAATTAATTAAATTGCAACAAATTGGGTAAAAAACAGTTAATATCTAAGTAGTGATTTAATTGAAATTTTAATGACTTTTTGACTAGAATAATTTTAATTTGCACCCCTTTGGGTAAAAAACAGTAAATATCTAAGTAGTGGCTTATTTGAAATTTCAATGACTTTTTTACTAGAATAATTTAAATTGCTCCCCTATGCTATTTCTAAATGGAGTCTTAAATGACAGTTAAATGATTGTTTTATTAAAACAATTAAAATTGTTCCCAACCTAGGAATATTGCGCCTTGATAATTAGTTTAATTGCAACGGGTTGGGAAAATGGTTGTTGTTTCATTCAATTATTCAAATTAGGAAAGAGTTTTTCACTAAAATAATTTAAATGGCGCCCAACGGAGGAACTATAGAACTTCATTTAAACATGAAAAATATTTTATTTAAACAAAAAATTACTAAATTATTTTATTAGAACCAAAATTGCTTGGAGCACCTAATGTCTAAGTAAAGACTTAAATGAAATTCAAATGGGACCTTTTCACTAGAATTGGTCATATGGCCACACTTTAATTTTTTTTTCTAAACAACAAAATGGCAAAATGCATACAATATTCCTTATAACTTCAAATGTTTCTGATTATATTGTTTTTTTATGGGTGTAGCACTTACAAAGTAACATTATTTTCTGTCACATTCAAACCTTTTAAGTTCCTTCTCATATCGAAAGAAGTAGTTTTCCGTTTGAAGAAAAAAAAAGGACCACGTTTCCCCCATTAAAAGCATTTTAATGCCTTTTTTAAGTGCAAAATACAAAAATATCATCAACACACATTCGTGCGGAAGGCAACTTAAAAAAAAATCATAACTGTATTAATATTTAATATTTCGATCCATTTAAAAAGAATATTTTATAATATTAAATCTTCGCCTGATAAAGAAGAACCTTTTTTTATTATCTTCATTTATTACACACCATTCATTCATCATGCAGGTCAATTTTGACGCTACATACTCATCATAAGATTATAAAAAAAATCATTCTTATAATAATAAAATGTAAATATATTCTCTTTTGCAACACAACAACAACACACACACACTTACCTTATTCCACCAACATTAAGGATAATCCGATTCTCGCCATCCATGTTGATGATGTCCGCATATCAGTTGTTGGCCAACACGACTCAACTTCAGCAAACTGATGCTGCTTGCTCATCAAATTCCATAGCACGACAATTTTTGATACGCACACACAATCTTAACACCAAATAATAATAATATTCTGGGTCGTCGCAAATCATTTATATTATATTCTGTATTATCTTCATAACAATTTGTCCGTTCATGTGCATTATTTGATACACTTCACAAATCTGTAATTGTAAATCTACCGAAAACAGTTACTTGTCAAAATATTGCAGATATGTATGTGTCAAGGTTTATTTGAGATAACAACTACGGGACGTATTTAGGGTAGGTATACCACAACTCACTCACTATCCTTGTTTTAACCTATGACCCCCCACCGCCCAAATTATAAACAACATCATTCTTGTCAAAATGTCCACAAATAAATTTCATTCCCCTATCAATGCCTCCACCTCGTTATTTATTTAGTAAATAAGATGCCCTTCGAGTCAAAGATCATCTATATTCAGCTTGTGTTTATTTGTTGACAGATTTGTGGTTGACCCATTGTGTGTGCGGACGTGTTTTCAAAATGATTAATGGCATTTTATTCAATAAATTGAATCAACTAAAACAGAAAACACTACTCCTACTCGTACGTTTAATAAACAAAAACTCATAAAAGCATTCCAACAGTAGTTCTAATTCTTCCAATTTTCCTTGTTATTCTTATTACTATCTTGAGTTGGCTGCTTGAACTTAACATCTGAACTTGACAGAATGTCTTATTTTTAAGGTAGAATGATTTGATCCATTCAAATGAGGTAAATGGCGCCCAACGCAGGAACTCGAATTTCACTTTTTTAGCTTTATGACACTTCAAATGTTAGCCGTGTTTTTTTAATACTCATTAATTACTCACTTTCTTATTATAATAACAAATCAGACTACTCAGTGTTTGTTTTGTTTTGCTTATAAAATTTAAAAGTGAGTAATTAATGAGTATTAAAAAAACTCGGCTGTTGTTTCATCAGATACAAAAATAACACTCAAATCAAGAAATTTCTTAAGAGCTTTTAATGCTTTCTTATATCAAATACCAAATAGCCATGTCTAAGAATCGATGTTTTGTATTACTTTGATGAGGCTCCTTTAACAAAACAGCATCTACTTTATCAATTAAGTTTGAAAAGGCCATTCAATTCATGTCGTCTGAAATTGACATCAATATTGTGTATTGATAAGCCTTAGAATAATAATTTTTTCTTGTAACAAACAAAAAAAAAACATTAAACAATGGCGCCCAAAAAAAGTAAATATTTTCTAATAAGCCATTGAAACTTAATTTTTTCCAAATCAAAGGTTATGGTTCGTTGTAAATTTAAAGAATAAATACCAAATGCTTCAATAATACAGAGTAAAACTAAATGGCGAGAAGAACAAACATCTGTATATGACAAATTGATTACAAAAAAAACCTTTATAAGATAATTCTCGTGAAATAATTTAAATGGCGCCGAACGCATGAAAATTGACATCTGCACTTGACTTCGATACTCAGATGGTTATTTAAAGACTATTCTTTTTAAAAAGGCACTCAATGGAAAGCATTTTTAAATCAATTTGTTTTGAGAAAAATGTTTGACCATCGTAATTTTCTTCAATATAAGCAAAAAGAGTGTCTTAAAAAAAGACAATTCAGTGAGCCCATTCAAATTTGTGATAGTGATGAAAAGAGAAATATTCACTAATATTTCTTAAATTGCGCTCAATGGAGGATGCTAATGACATCTGAAATTGACATCAGCTCATCCTTAATTCAAAATGTTGTAAGTGGCGCCCAATGTAGGATTAAAATGACAATTGAAACTGACATGAGGCCATCGTTTATGTAAATTAAACTGCATTTGAAATAAAAATAAGTATGCAGAAGACTTTTTCTGGTAGATAAGCTTTTATAAATCGTTTAATTTTTTCAAATAATTTAATTTTCTTATTTAAGCTCATTAAATAATAACTTATTTTAAAATACTTATACAAACTAAGTTCATTAAGATATACCATTAAACTAACAGAAAATCTGACATCTATACTTGACATAAACCCTTTCACGAAATTTGAAAGATTATATCATTAAAAATGGTACTTGTTTCAAACGAATCTCATAAAAGCTATTATTCTCATTCATTTAAACTACCAACTTTTAAGAATGTGAATGTTTTTTCTACTGAAACTCTTTTATTTTTCTGACATTATATTTCCTGATAGGCTTTTTATTTGTTCGTTGAAAAGGTCAGACATTTTATGACATCTTATGACTTGACCACATAATTGATTACATAAATAAGTAATTTACTCTAAGAAATTAAATGGCGCCCAACGTTGTATGCATTATCCAATATTTTTTTCACATGAGATCTTGTAGTTCATTTTGTAAAGTCAACTTTGCTAAGCAACAGTTTTAGTATGCTTCAATTTTTCAAAATTTGACATAAATACCATAGATTCAAATCAGAAAATGGACCCTAAAGAAAAAAGTGAATGAAGCTATCAATACTCCTAAGCCAAAGGACTTTGTTATAAAAAGCAATTTCTCATAGGCTTATGTTTGACCCTTCATTTCTTCATGACAGATAGCAGCAAATGGTTAACCAAAGGCAATAAGTATGTAAGGAATCCAAACCAATTAACCTATTTTAGTGGCCTCATGATTTATAGTATTTGTGCTCTTGACACTAAACCATAAGGGTTCGTTAATGTTTATTATAAGAAAAGTAGAAAAAAAATGCAAAAGAAAAAATGTTTCCATTAAAATGGCGCCCAACGTAATATTAAGGTAGGTTTCTTCTTTACCCAGCTGCCTTCTCTTTTAAAAAATCCAAAGAATTCTAGTTACTTAAAACTGGTGGTGGTACCTATTGAGAATATCTTAACACAGGTCTAGAGAATAACCCTTTTTTTCTACTGAAAGACAATACAAAATAAAACTCCTCGCTGCTGCTGCCTTCAATTGACAATTTAAGAGAATTTTTTTATCATCGTTGTGGTTGTTGTCGTCATCGTCGTAGTTGTTGTTGTTGTCGTCTTTCTCTTGGTTGTGTACATTTTTGTTCGCAGAATTTGTATGGCTGACTTGGTCCTTTCACTGGAAAATAGGACATGACATTCTTAAACACAAAAAATACCATTTCGTTCATGAAAAGGACTCCCATCATTTGCTGGCCTTGCCGTTTTGTGTGAGTAAACTCGAGAGTAAAGATTGTAGAATGAGGATGGGAATGTATATTTTTTAGTGTGCCTGTGCATGTTTTTGGTTTTCATTTTTATGACAGAAATTATAGTTGTTGTCGATGCCTTCTTAACCACTATAGCTTTACCCTTATACTCCCATCCAGAGCATTATGGTTGGTAAGATATCCTTCGAAAGGATGCATATGCGTTGTATTGCCTTTGTATGCTGGAACATAGTAAAAATATGTATATGTTACAATGCCTATAGGAAAAATACTGGTCACATACACACACACAGTTAATCTCTACTGCACAAAGTGCTTTTGCCTCTTTTGAGGTTTTTGGTCGGTTGCTTTCAATATAGATACATCACAGGCATAGCCATATGACCATAACCATATCCTTAATGTGACATTTTTAGTGAGAGAGAGTAACTAAAATTCACTCTACGTCTTGAGGGTTTTGTTGTGTAAGGGAAAAGTTTTCTGATTTCCTAAGATTTAGTTCTTTTTTTTGCATTTTTAGTTTTTTTTCTTATTCGTTGTTGTTGATATGAAAATGAACTATTTGACACATTTAGTAAGACGCCAGGAAGTGATATGATGCACATTATTATGGTAGTTGGGTAATACTTTGCAAATGGCAACATGTTCGTTTCCAAGAAAGAAAAAACTAACTTCTGAAAATGATTATGAAAGTTGTGTTCTGTTTTTGCTGCTACTGCTGCTGCTGACAACGACAAAAAAGTTTCTCTTTAGATGAGTTAGTTTTAGTGGCGATTTTCCATATCCTTATTTTGATATCTATCCATATAAGGAAGCAGTTAGGATGGGATGTATTTTATGATGTTCAATTTATATCAAGTCATTAAGATAAGCTTCTAATAAATTATAATAACAGAAACACACAAGGAATAAACACACAAAATAAATAAAATTATGGAAGAGCAGAACATGTGAGGGTTCGACAAGGATCAGTTATTAATTTCTTATAAATGTGACTCTCTTTTGGATAAAACTGTGAGGCTATCAAAGGTATTTGAAATGGAGAAATTATTTTTGTTATTATATTATTTTTATACAAGTTTTCATGAATGCATTTAATGGCGCCCAACGTGGGGAGCTTTCTTTTTGTTTTAATTTATCACCAAAACTCTGCAATCTCACAATTACAAAAATATATCCGAATCAAAAAATCGATTTCCAGTGCTAGATAATTTTTTTTTCAAGGTACTGAAGTCGTATTAATATTAATGATCTTAAATGACGCCCAACGTGAGGAACTTCCTTATTTTAATTTATTATCAAAACTTTTTAAGTTCACAACTACACAAACACTCCGAAGCAATAAAATTACTTAAGTGCAAGATAATAATTTTGTTAAGGAAAGAAGTCGCAAGAAATTTAAATGGCGCCAAACTTTGGACACATTGCAAAACAAGATTATTATACCTAAGATTTGTTGCTTTTTTAAGGAGATTTTCGCATATCATCTATGACTACGAAAAAAGTATTTAAAGTACATTATGTGGATGCAGGGATATTTCGGTATCAAAAGTCGTTAAGAATAAGAACAGCTTACTAAGCGGAATCATTCGCTATATGAAAGCAAAGGAGGCAGCCAAAGCGCATTTAACTTTCTGGCTTCCTCAAATCTCTCAGAATTTGGATAGGAGTATTATTTCTAACATATCCTAGAATAACATGAACGGCGCATTAAACAAGTCAAAAAATCAATGAATGTAATTTTTATAAAGTTAAGCTTTTATTGATTATACTTAACCCCTTACAGCATAATTTTTTTTTCTTCACGAAAAAAATGTACGTGGTAGTTAATGCTAAATTAAATGACACGTGTTTCAGGAATTTTTATTTTATTTGATAAAAATTGGGAAAATCGAATTTTTCCGGGTTGGATCATATATGGCACATTGAGCAGAAAAGGAAAAAAAATTATCTTTACAAAATTATCAATTATTTATTGCAAATTTTATGTAGTGTGGAATAACATGAAACAATTTCTTTTATCGTTGAGGCATAAGTTTACTTTGCATTTTCGGCACTCCACAAAAGATCTTCCGCCGCATTCTGGGACCTAACACAACTGTCTAGTAGTCCAAACAGGCAAGTGATCTAAGCGTACGTCCTGGGATGGCATACAAGCTAAGGGTCCTTTCAACTTCTTCGATTGAATAATATTTTCAATGACATTAGAATGTCTTCCTCCTTTGTTGACGGTACTTGCCTTGCTGGCATATAGCATAAATCTTCAGCTACCGCGCATTTCAAGTCTGCTAAAGGCATACACGACACGGCTCGAATCTGTCGAGCCTTCGTCTATTACAGTAGCCACGCGTTCACAGTTACCATAACGATCATGTGAAAGAAAATTCTGTTGTAGAATTTTTTGGATCTAATTTGTATCTTGTAGTATCCAAGAAGCGCATCTAACGGATTGGACATGGTACATCTTGGTGGGCCCTTTTTTTATTGTATCGTCGAACTTCAGAAGATGGTTTGCTGCCGACGTATGTATGTCGAAGTCAATTTCACGATCCTGTTATCATACAGAGATGTCAATTTCCTCTACAGTCGCTAGTTCTTTAACGGTTACACCTCCTCCCTTTTTCTTCAAGTATTTTTCTGCTGGAACCTTATACCCCGGAATGCGATTAGCTTTTATTGTGCCTAACGGTAAGATCGCCTGTTTAGCCAGGCAAATCAACAGTGGCAAAGATGTGTACCAGTTATCGAAGAATAATTTATAGTTGATGCCTTCAGGAATGGTTCTTGCAAGTCGAACAACATCTTCACTAAAAGTACTAATCTCGGGCAAATTGCTGACTTACTGTACAGGTCCTTGGCCTCCAGTATAAATTTCAAAGTCATAGCTGAACCCAGAGGTACCACTAAGCACAGAATTCTTACCCTTTTGTGTAATTAGGGGGTGTTACCAGCACTTTATTTTTGTATGACACGAAAATATATAACAGATACGAGAGTAAGTCAAAAAAAAAGTGCAAATTTTGTGCGATCTATTCCGTTTTTTCATCACAAAAGTACTATTACTTCACCAAACTACAAAAAAAAAATACTTTATCAATAATACTTGAATTATTTTCTTTACGGGTATATTTTTTTGCGACCACAAACTTTATGTTTTGTATATTTTATAGAATTTTGAATTTCTCAAACACGCTCATACCCGACTGAAACCTGTTTGACAAGTTTGACGAAAGATTCAACTGCCGCAACTCATTTATAGATGGCGCTTATTAATACAATTCCAAACGTATTTCATAATTTCGTATTTCGTAATTTCATACCGCATGCAAAAAACCATAAAATTTATTAAAAATTCAAAAATATTTAGATTAATATGGTTTGGCTCATATATGAGCCACCATGCGGTAAAGGGTTAAGCTGAAAATAAGTTAAAATTTTCTTCTCCAGTTTAAATTTCTAATTCCGACCGTCAGACTTTTCTTTAAATATTATGAATAAAAAGCTTCTACAGATTTCAAACGTTAAGGAAATCTAACGTAAAAAGCAATTTCAGCACCTGCCATTAACAAGCTTAATTTACAACTCAAATAAACATTCCTGATTGCCACTCTTGTTTCAAACCTACTTTTGACTCTATTGACTTTTAAGATTTAAAAAAAACTTGATGTAGCATTTTGGTGAAATATTATTCAAAGAATCTAATCTAAAATCACTCAGCGTGCGATCCTCTTTGGTTATGTATAAAATTCTGCACTTCAAAAACACCCTCTTAACGACTACTAAAATCGAAAGTTTGGAAAGCCAAAGTGTAAAATCCCCTTTTCCTCTTTAAATAAAGGTTGCTGATGCACTACTGCTTTAAACAAATAAACTGTGTAAACATTTTCAAGAAGCAAATGCTTGTGTTTTTGAGATAGACAGAAGAAGAATAAATTAAAAACCTTTCGATTTGCACACTAAAAATTTGCCAATATAACCAAACAAATTTTCACAAGACCTGTAATTTCTAACACTGTGACACTGTGAGTCATTGGATTGAGGTCAATTTTTCTGAAGTTATAATATATTGTGATGTCTGAGTGTAAGAATTTTTGTAGCTGTTGTTAGAGTTTTCTTATATTCTAGTTGAATTTTGTAGAAACTTTCCCAACAGAACATTTTTACTACTTCTGGTAAATAATTGATTATTTTCGGAGAATTGTAAAATTTTGTGTAGAGTTTGTTCTTTGATTTTTGACAATTTATCCTCAGTCATCCTTTATACGAAACGCTCATTTATTTAAAATGTGTAGTTTTAATACGAGTTGTTTTATTTGATTGTTCTAATTTTGTAGAGTTTTTAAAACTTTGTGTTGTGTTGTTTATGATCATGAATTTTATTTTTATTTTAAACACGGAACTGTCCTTGTATCTTGTCAATTTGCAGAATCTTAAAATGTTTGTTGTGTTATTCTATAGCACATTTATTGTTTTGTTTTGTAATATCTTAAGTCATTTGGAATAATTATCGTGTTTATTCAAGACTGTGCAATGTGTATCATTTTGGAGAATTAAAAATATTCGTGTAAAAAAATATTTTTAAAATTAAAATATCTCTGTTTTGTTCTAATTTATTTAAATTATTTTACATTTTTTATCAGTATATTCTTGACGTTAAAAAAATCTTTCCGAAACAAACTTATATTACATACTCAAAATTTTAAAATAACTTTAGTCTAAATGAAAAAGTGCCTTGTTATTTTTGACATTTGGAGAGTTTTAACTTTATAACTGCATTTTATGTAATGTTGAAAAAAAAATCTTCCTGAATTTGTTGACTAATTTATCTTTACTCCCCCTTATATCATACTTTTTTTATAATATTTTTAACTATATGCCTGTAAGACCACAGGTCTTTTAAATGCAATGCACGGCACTTGTTAGACGAAATAGAAGGAAAGGAAAGATTTTTGTTGGGTTGAGAATAAGATGTTAATTATCTCATGAAATTCCACGGGTGGCATCCAGTTAGTTCTGGGGAATATAGAAAAGAATGCAACCTAGACTAGGGCTCGAACCCACACGTCCAGGTTAGCAGTCAAACACTATATCCACTGTGCCATTGCCACCCACAGTGTTAATGTAGTTATTTAAAAATTTTAGTACCAGAATTCATATGAGTTTAGCTTCTTCTTCATTTTACCGCTGATTGTCATGATCTCGAGGGGGACCACAACTCTCCCACTCAACTGCTTCACCTAGGGTTCCACTTGTGGGGTTCGCCAGGTTGACCTAAGGAAACGTCGACAGGCCTCCCGGTTTTGGATTGTTCCATGTCTGATGCCAACTAAATGCAGGTGTCGTTGCATTTGTTCCATCCAAGAGTTTTTGCGCCTGCTTTTCTTCCGCGATAGTATTGAACCGTCTTGTGCTATTGCTTTTTGAACTGGGTTCTCATGGCATTTTCTTTGTACATGACAGTACCAGCTAAGAGCCCAGTAATAGCTATCAGTGGAAACCATCATTGAAAATATCAATTGTCAATGTTTAGAGATTTTGAAGAAAAAATGTATGATCATTTTGCTGCCAAAGTAAAGCTTATTGACTTCATGTTTATTTCTAGGTAAAACAAAATTCAATTTAGCACAACTTTTCTCATAAAACGACTTTTAATTTTTCTATGATGAACTACCTTACCAATGATCATTGATAAAATTAAAATTTACCTTATAGGGAAGATATAGGTCAAAATGAATTTTTTTTGGAGGAGAAATAAGTTTGAAGTCGTAAGCTATATTTCTGCATAAAAATATTCAATGATTAAACTTTCCAAGGATCTCAAAATAAACAGCTAACTTTTTCAATGATGAATTTTAATGAAAGCTATAACTCGGCCCTAAAGTTGGTAATGCTGCATTTTGTCCAAGATGGTATTTTTGACGTATAAGCTTCCTCAGATTCTCTTGCTTCTTATTCGATCGCGCATTGTCACTCCTGCTGTTATGCATCTTCATTTCAGCTGCCGTTAATTTACTCCCATACTTCTTGTACATTGTCCAGCACTGTGAACCGTATGTAAGCGCTGGACGAACAACTGCCGTGTAGAGCTTTCCTTTCAGCTTATCACAGAAGATGGCAGAGTTTTCCCACCACTTCATCCACCCTAAGCTTACGCGATGTTTGATGTCGTCATCACAAGATCCTTCGTTATTGATCATTGATCTAGGATATTTAAACTTTTAGCACTTGGGAAGCACTGGTCCCTTCAAATAGATGTCTTTATCAAGTGACGCGTAGTGTAATCACTTCAGACTGCTCTAGCTACTGTTGACCAAAGGAAATTCTTTTCAAAACACATGCCAATTTCAATCATCGAATTAGAACATGTTTGGGATTTCACATTTAAATTTCCTATAGACTTCTCTTCAGCCTGATGCTGTCTTTTTTTGGAAGAGGAGGGTTGAGGTGGAGAAAATACAGAGTAAAAAAGGCAAAGAAAGTTAGAAATGTGTAAAGGCTAAGTCACCTACACGTGACGCACTGTCGTATCTTTCTTTGGGCTGAATAGAAAAACATTATCTTTTGGGAAAACGAAAACACAGACACGTAGTTCGAGTATTGTTCGTCCTTCATGGGTATTATTTGGCTCCTCCGTATGATGCGCCTTCTGATGAAAAACCATCCAAGCATTCTAAATTGTATTCCGTTTTTGTTTCCTCCACACCGTCGCGTCGTCGTCGTCGTAGTTGTCGGAGTAGGGCCCTCTTGCCAGCCTCCTTCCTCACATCATCATCAGCATCTCACTTCCAGGGCGTCACATGGTGTCTGCAGTTTCCGGTGACTATATTATCCTAGATAACTAAGGACATTTAGTCCTATTTTGTTGTCTATTTTTATTGTCATTGTTGTAGAGAAATGTGTGTGTTTTATCAGTAGTTGTTGGCTGCATCACTATCCAAACAGTATTTCGTTTTCCCCGTGAATAAGCAGAGAATTTTCAATTCAAAATTGCATCAGAGAAACGAATACCTCGCTACTCTCCTTCTGAATGCACAAAATTGTCCCCCACCGATTTCTCTCTGCCGCTGTCTCTGCCTCGGGTGTGTGCACCAAGCAGCAACGAAACACAAGCATGACTGAATCCTTAAGTGCAAGCATAGAATAGCTGGGAAGTGAGGAATGCAAGGGATGGCTATAAAGGTTGGATTATTTCATTCCATTGCACACTTTTGAACAACTAAAGACGCGATTCAGAACAATAGCTGCACCACCGCTCATCTCGCTGCCGTCGCGTCGGTCGTTATCGTCGTCGTCGGTCGTCGTCCTTTTCTAAATGATTATATGCACGGTAGTTTGCCATCACAATAGTCGTTGTCGTTTATGGGCAACCAAGCACAGATCTCTGGCTGGGCTCGAAGGACCAAAAACAAGTACACACAGCATAGCCGCACTAATAAAGCACTTGCTGACATTCTAAGTTGTCGCTGCCGAATTTTCTCTCATTGTCTTTTCCCGCAGTTCTCACTCGGTGAGACAATAATTGCTACACGGCTTCATTAAGCCTACCAAAACTATGATAGTGGCTGCGCACAGTGGGACATCGCATCGCTTCGCCCCATGAAGATAAGGCAAAGTTTTTAGGTTAGGTTGTTTTTATATATAAAGTCTTGAGGGACAAATTGGTGTTATTTTCAAGTGCTCTACGCTACGCGGTGGCGGCGTTCTACGGCGCGATATACCTACTACAGTTAATGCTCTTTAAAAACATAAAATGAAATCTAAATAAATTATGCAATTGCTTTTCTCGGAATATTACTTTGATGTCGTCCTGGTCTTGGTCGCTTCAGTCGACGGCCGGTATGCCGTTCGCATCTTTATCTTTATGACCCTCTCTCGCATTTGACTTCCATGACAAATAGAGGAAAACATTATTATTAGTGCCACAGGGTGGATGGTGTGGTGTGTCTTGTGTCCCTTTAAGGAAAATACGGTATGAAAGCATTAAACAAATTAGGGGCGCGTTATAAAAAGAAACAGGGGGCTTAAGATGGCATAGTCTTGTCCTGATGTGATCCCCTTTTATAGGAATATGGCGAAATGAAATTCCTTTAAGGCGACCACACTTTTAATTTACCAGGCGGAACTAATTTTATGAAGTGCTTATGGCAAAATATATGTATAGAAACCAGAAAGTCTTGCCCTCCTATAATTTGGCTTGGGATTTACAGCTAATGAAGATGCGAATTAAATGGACCTACTCAATCTCTGTGCTGATGATGATGGTTCGTTGGTAAATTAAATGGGTATTGAAAATAAAGGGTAAGAGCAATTAATATTATTCTCTAGGGTAGAAATTTGATACTTAAACTTGAAATACTTGATGATGAAAATTAGATTGGTAATCCCACTCATAATCCTTGCTTTCCTTTAAATTTAGCAAGTAGTTTCACTGGAGTTATTTAGATAAAGAATATTGGAGATTTCGGTTTGAATACTATAAATGGATTTTTGTTTATAATTCAGGGTTTTGAAAGTTAAAACTAATGAATTTGGTGTTTTTTTATTACTATGACATAAGGGTTTTTGTATTACATTAACATGATATTATGTATTAACAAAAGTTGCCTTGATTTTATTCAAACCATGGCTAATTTGCTGCTTGTGGTTGTGAATAAGGTATTACTGATGAACGAAAGAAATTGGTTGACATGTTTTGAATAAAAATAGAGGATTGAATTTTCCAAAACAACGAAGTATTCAATTTTTAGCAATAAAAATATTGTGAGAAGAAAAGCCTCCTTCTGGAAAAAGTGAACACCATCGATAAGAATGTTTTTTATAAGTTCACTTTACATAACCTTCTACTATATTTGAGAACCTTTGCTTTTTTTATGTGAGTATGATAGCAAGAATTGATTAATCCTGAGGCTACACGAGCCATAACTGGCAACCCAGTTGGCTACATAGACTGTCAAGTTCGTACGATATACGTGAATATGCTGTGACGTAGGCGGTAAGCAACTTGGAAGCAAGTTGCTTTGGCATCGGACTTCGATTTTTTCTATATTTCGATGCAACAATTTTAGATTTAGTGGTCAGACTTTAGATCAATCGCTGTAAAAAGAACTCAAAACGTGATTTGATCTATGTTTGCAATTGTGTGAGTGCCATTTTCTATTGACTTGGATAAAAATGTCACTTTAATTAGGTGTGTGTGCAAGTGCGTGTGAAAATCTGTTTAGATCTTTTCCTGATATTAAGATTTGCAAAATTGATCTAAATCAAATCAGACCACCAAAATTTTTTTTTGTTGAATAGAAAGTGACAATTGAAAAAGATCAAAAAAATCAATTTTTTTTTTGTTGAATCGAAATTGACATTACTTAGCAAAAAACGACGTTGAATTCTGCATCAAGTCTTGTGATGGTCAGCATAATACCGCCAATGCGTTGACAGATACATTGACAGACTTTTCTTTCGCGTCAAAGTAACATAGATTGATTTACATCTAGTTCAAAATAATTATAGTTTTTAAATAATTAAAAAAATAAATTTTAGAGGTTTTTTAATCCATCATCATCGTAATGGAATTTGACAGTTCATACGTTGACCGATAGGTAAGAAACTAAATTACGTCGTACGAGGAGTATTTCGTTCCAAAATGTAACCGTCTTTTCCCGCGCAAAAAATTTTATCTCAAAAAATTCAGATATCTTTATTTCCACTTAATTTGACAGTCTATGGCTTGACAAATCGGTAACAGAATGTTCCAAATGTCACCCGAAATCCCCAAAACTCTCATTTTTCCCAAGCAATTTTGTAAAATTCATCATAATCATAGCCATCCTTCAATCATATTTGACAGTTGCCTTTTTTGGAAATTTTAAAATTTCTTGGTCCCCCCTCTCATTAAAAGTTGTGGTAGAAAGGATATTTAATTTTTCATTAAATTTTCAACGAAAAGCTATCTATATCGCTTTATATACAAGTCTGAACGAGGCCACTGTCTTCTCTACTGGCTTCCCAACTGGCTTCGAAAATGGCAAGCCAGTTGACGACCAAGTTGCTCAGGTTTGTATGTGTTAGTAAGAAAATTTAAATAAAAACTTGTAAGCCAGTACTGGGTCGTGTAGCCTCAGGGTAAGTGAAATGCTGATCAATAAGATTAAAATTAAATAAAATATTACGCCACAGTGACCTATTTCATTTAAATAATAAACAATAGAAAATTTGACGTTTTTGACTTTATTAAAAATTAATAAAAACTTAGATATGCCTGTTATGTATCTATAAAAAAAAATCTTTTAATTAGTTTAATTTTTAATTTGTAAGATGTTGAAACAAAAACAAAAAAACTTGCTGAAAAAAACTTAAATTTTGTTTTGAAAATACCGGCTTCAATTTAAAATGCCTCTCTTGGCTATGGCGAGTGAGACTTAAGAGATTTAATAATATACATTGTGGTACAGTGAAAAATTACTTTTAAAAAAACTTAAACGAGATTCACTAGATATGTCTCATTACATCATATTTTGGCACTTGAAAACTTTCGTAGGCCCTCAATATTTCTATTTATCATAAAAAAATCACTACTTTAAGTTTTTACGCTTCAACGATTTTTTTCTCAGTCGTTTTTGGATTTATTTTAGATTTTGTTACAGTTTTGAAAAAAAGAAATATTTGTAACTCATGTAAACGTTCGCATTACAAAATTAAGTCGTAATTTTGTATATTGAATCTAAAAATTACACAACTTTTCACTTTTTTTTAGACTTTGTAGAGTGTTATTTTAATTTTTTTAATTTGTATCTTCAATTATAATGTTGTTCTATTGCCTCACATTTAACTTTTTATTTTTATACATCAAAAACAATTATTAAAAAAAAAAATCATCAACCCATTCTTAAAATATTTAGGCTTACGAAGAAAACCCTCAGAAAATAAAAAATATAGTAATACAGAGTGTCCCTTAATTCGTCAATAGTGTTTTAGGGCATGAGTCTTGGGTGTATTCTAAAAAAAAAATTGTTCTACAGTAAGGGCGTATCTCCAATTTGGATATCATTTATCGGGGATTTAAGAAAAGTCTTACTTTCGTGCACCCTGACCCATGCTAACGTTAATTGCGCTGTTAGTAATAATGATAGAAACTTTGTTAAGGGCTTTATTTTTAGAAGAAACACCATTCTTTATAACTGCGTTAAAATAAATTGTACATCTTTTCTCAGTCTTAAGATATTCAGTTTTTAGCCTGTTCCATGTTTCCTGCCCAAGTTAATTTTTGACTTTGGGGTCAATTTTCTCCAAAAAATGCGTAATCAACATGATGTTATAATAATATTTTTGAATGTATGTAACAATACTTAAAATAAAAGTCACTAACAGTTTTGGCGAAAAACCCACAGATTTTATGATTATGTATTTGGAAAACCAGCGGCAGTTTTTTTTTTTATTTTAGCTCGAAAAGCTATGAATAAAAATGATATGTGTGGTTATCGATCATTTTTATTTTATGTGTGAACTTAAACAGTTATAATAGGTGTTCAAATGAGTCCTCTTTGAGTTTGTATGCAGGCTAGAGCCCGTTTTCGTATCTCACTAATATTGATATTAATGAATGATCCTAGCTACTGCCTCACTTCTAAGGACGCTTTGAGCATGCGCTCTTCTAGTTCACTTTAAGTTGCTATTTTGGTTGAATAAGATTTGTTACATTCTTCCCCATTCAAAAACATCCAATATTGTAGGGTCAGAAAATCGTGCAGGCCATTGAACTGCTCTAACATTTTGCTATCCAACGTTTACCGCTTACTCTTCATCTTGTCAATTTTCAACCTCTCGAGCAAAGTGGGCTGAAGAACCATCAAGTTAGGAATAAGATGAAGCTAGTTGAACCTATGAAATGTCCTCCAATAGTTCGGATAAATCATTTTGCAACAACTGCAGACGGTCTGTAGAATTAAACTTAAGTGGCTACTAAAATTATCATGCACCCGTTATAACTGTTTTAGTAAGAAACGTACTTAAACATCATTTTTTCATTTCATTTTAATTTTATTGAGACATTGATATTATACATTTGATAGTTTATGACTTCATAATTATATCTGGTCAAACTTACTTAATACATACAATAAATGTTTAATAAATAACATCTATACATTTTACGTTTAATTAATAAAATTGTTTATTCACTTTTTCCGTCATATGTTTGCTCCCGACATATGTTACTTTTATGGCTCTAGGTGGCCAAAATTAAATTTATGACTAGAACTACTTACATACTAATACTTACATAATAATAAATAATTATTATATAAAAGGATCTTATTGGAAAAAAGATACAAGAAACTTATAAAGCACCAACATTATAATAACCATGTCTACTTAGTTAAATATATAATAATCATATATATTATTTCTGTTGTCAAACTCCTTTTTTCTCATTTATAAAATAGTGAAATCCACTAAAATAGGTATCACTGAATAGGAATTTACATATACTCATGACATTGCACAAAAACTTTATGTTGTACCACACTTTTTTCTATAAATTTCGGAAATTTCAAATAATTCAATAAATGAAAAATTTGACACAAAGAATACCTCACTTTTAACCCATTGTATGAGTGAAAGAGCAAAATATGTATTTCTTCTGTAATTTAAAATTCCCTTTTTTTTCGCTGCACCTTGAGTGAGTGGGGTAAAAATATTATTAAGTTACACCATGCATGAATGAAAGAAACATATTTATTACTTTTGTAATGTAGGTACCTATAATCCTCTTTTTTCGCTTGCACATTGAGTGAGTGGTGGAGAAACATATTTGTTACCTACTTCTGTTGTTTGTAATCTTTTTTCTCATTATAAAAAGCCGAATGCATTTATTAGGTATCACTAGATTGCATGAATGAAAGAAACATATTTATTAATTCTTTAATTTAAAATCTTAGAAGAAGAAATAGAGGAACGGGCATTTCGAGGAAAAAGTGAGGCTTTTTTTCAAAATAGAGTGAGTTACACATACACAAATGCAAATGCTAAATGCTGGGGCCCCCAAAAGAAATTTCAGCTGTGTTTTTGAGAGATGTATTTTTGAGATTTAAGTTTAGTAGTAAAAAAGCTTATTAACCTAAATATATAGTGAATATATATATATATATAGTGAAAAACATAGTGAATACATGCAATACTTCATTGAAAAAAAAAATATATAACATATGCGGTGCTGCGTTAAATCCTGTAAAAACATCATGTGGAATATGAGACACAATCAGCCCGTAAGAGGCAAAAATTGTAGACTCCATATTATAGGTGTTTTTACACGATTTAACGCACATTTTTTTAAATAAAGTATTGCAAATATTCACTACGTTAACTTTTATTTCACTTTTTTATTTAATGTTTTCACTATTTTAACGTTTTGAAATTTCTAAACACTTTCCTCTAGCTCGGCAAAATAACAGTGGTGCATTCTTTTTTTTATAAAATGTTAACTATTGTTGTTGTGTCAAACAAAATTTTAAAATGTCATTGTTAAAAGTGTTACACTGTGTAACATTTCGTTTAGGAACGATCAATGTTAAAAATATATAAATATTTAAAGAAATTTTTTTATTGCATAAAATTTTAGTAGGAAAAATATTATGATCACTTAAATGCATATCTATAATATTTAAATTAAATTCTTCTAATATGTTCATATCAATAATAAAATGAATTTATTTATTTTGTTCAAACATTCTATATGAAAATGTAAAGCCTTTTTGAATGTGCGAAATTGGAAAAGATGGAATGGATTATTAAAAATTAGCCGAGCTACCAAGTAGATATACAGTATAGGAAACAAAAGTCAATGTTGCATCTGTGCATACTACAGGACATATATTTGGTTATTTTTGTTATTTTTCTTAAAAAATAACCACACTTGGTATCATTATCCTCTTAGAATAGGCAAAGAAGCTTTCTCATAGAAGGGTAGTTTTAAATTGGAACTACACAGAGAAAAAAACAACATAAAATCAAAGTAAAAAACTTTGATTCTAATATTTTTCGGAACGATTTGGCGCCAACGCCGAAAATTCTAAATTCAAAGTGGAGTGACTTTATTTCAAAGTGTTTCCATTCTTAAAATCAACCTAGATTTTATACGTTTATATGTTGAATTAAAGTGGAATCATAGGTAAATCAAATTCATCCATCTTTTAAAACAACATTTATCTACTTCGAATCAACGTAGATTGAACTTCGCTTGGTTAGGTATTGATTTAAAATGGCTACACACGCCACGCTTCTTTGTTTAAATTTGTGTAAGACAAAGACAAGTGTATATTCATGCTCGACGCATTTCATTTTTGTGGTGAATCATTTATTTGTGACGACTTTTAATGCTATGAGCATTTCATAGCAATAAATATAAGAAAAGTAATTAAATATTGTTTTTCGATTATATGAAAGTGAATTTTGAGTGCGCGTTTAATTTGTTCACAAATGTAAGGGAGCTTCTTCTCTTAAGCTTACAAATACAAACAAATTGATGTTTACTTGACTATGCAACAGTTTAAAACTACGATGATGACACTTTAAATGCCATAAAAGTGGATCGCAATGTAAAATGTGGATTTCAATGTAAAAATGAAATGTTTCACTTTGAAACAAGGTTGAGCGCACTTAAAATGTGAATCTCAATATAAAGAAAATATAAAAATGATAATGTTTCACTTTAAAACAACGTTTAACGGAATGTAAATGTACAAAAGTTGATTTCAATGTATAAATAAACAAGTTTTACTTTCAAACTATAGTTTCAAAGTTGAATCTCTTAAAATTATGTCGCATATTCAAATTAACATTGTTTCAACGTTAAGATGAAAATGCTCCACTTCATTCAAAGTACTTTAGATCAAATACTGTTGTATTTAATTTTTGATCTCATTTTTTCCCTCAATGTAGGAGTTTGTTCAAAGAATGATTGAGATTTGAGATTTGAAAGATTTCTTTCCCAAATAGCTTTTAAAAGTGGGTTGGGATGATTCGCGAGGGATTGTAATTTCGTTTTCAACAGGCTAACCATATATGTATATAAAAAGAGGTTCAATATTATTTTTTTATTTGGGCGTCTGTATTTTCCGCAACAATTTCTTAATATTTTTCGATCAAAGTTTTCTAATTCATTTGTTGCTGATTGGGGAAATGCTAAACCAACAGCCAAAACCGTATGTCATTATAGGGCTTAACAGTGTTTTATAAATAAGAGGTTTGGTTTTCTTAGAAGTTGAACTTGACGATAGATGAGAAGTTGAAGCCATTTTGGCTCTATTGAACACTTCACTGGCGTGCTTATTAAATTTGAATTTATTTTGGTAGTGTATACCAAGATATTTTGGTTCCGTTTTCAGTGGAATCGGAACATTATCAATTATAAGTGAAAGCGTTTTACTCTCCTTGACTGCTTTACGATGCCCTTTTCCGTAAACGTTTCTAAAACATGTTATGCTACTTTTCTCTGCTTTTATTACTAATCCCCAGGAATTGAAATAAGATGTTGATGTGGGTAAGAAAACTTTTATTTTATTTAGTGCATCGTGAGGTCTTATAGCACTAGCCAATATCTTAGTGTCATCTGCAAAACAAAAAGGATTCAGGCTCATTTACCTGACTATTAAAAGAAAAATCATGAAGATATATGCTAAACAGTTTTGGACCAAGTAACGATCCTTGAGCAACACCCATACAGATTTCAAACTCCCCTGAGCATTCTGAGGCGATAGAGATCATTGCTGTCATGGAACTTAAAAAACTGATGATCATTCGTATACAGAGGGTACAGAAAATTCTAGCGTTATCAATTTAAAAATTAGTCCGTTGTGCCATATAGAGTCAAAAGCGGCCTGCAGATATAAGTCAGAGCACTTTCTATTCCTTAGGTTTTGAACGATTCAGAACCAGTAAGGAATGTTCGGTTGAGTGATGTTTCCTGAAACCGAATTCGTAATTCGGAATAATATTTTTGTCATCACAAAAGGTATCTACATATTCAGCTAAAACCCTTTCAAAAAGTTTTCCGACATTAGATAACAAAGATACTGGACGAAAGTCTTTAATATCTTTCGCACTTTTTTTCTTTGCTATAGGTATGAGCTTGGATTTTTTTTATCTTGGGGGAAAGTATCCATTGTTTATGCATTGGTTAAAAATACAAGAAAGTGCTACAACAAGAGTATGTGGGCATTTTCGAGCAAGTTTGAAATTTAATCGATACCAAACGATTTCTTGTTGTTTATACTCATTCTGTTAGCATTTACTTTTCTTGGAGACGTGAAAGGTTGACATAAGTTATCAGAGGTTGTATAAGATGGTAGAAAAGATTTTAAGTAGGTGGTTGCATTTCTGCTGTTAAACTCGTTGACTCTCAGATTGACATGATTTGTTAAGTTGCTATCGAAATAAGGAATTTTTTCTGAGTAAAGGTCTGAATGTACTGTCTTAAACGCACTAAGTTTATTTTCGGTATCTGAAAGTTCATCTCCATTAAAAGTAATGGTATCTTTGGCTATATTTGTACCAAAATACTTTTTGCCAGTTATTCTATCCATTTCCTTAAACGCTTGTAAACGTGACCTTAAATCATTAGCGAGATCTATTTTTACTCTAGCAACTATTATTTTGTTAAGGCATTGTATTCTTGAGGTTAACTCTTTGTATTCTATGTTAACTCTGTTTAGAGATCTATGGAAAATTCTCTTAAGTTTTCTAAGCTAAATGCTTTGAATTTTCTAAAGATTTTTAGTCAATAATGAAAAGTATTTGTACTTCAGATTTTTATTTGTTTTAGTAACTGAATGGTTTTCTACACTGGTGTTTATTTTATTTTCCACATCTTCTATTAGATCGTCAATTTCAGTGTTAGAGATGTTTCTACTAACCGGGAGACTTATTCTAGATAGGCTACTGTGCAGTTCTATTCTAAAATGATCCCAGTTCGTACTTTCAAAACAAGTGTAAGTGGTAGGAGGTACTAATATTGGGTACACATTAAATATTTGTATATTAGTTTCTACACCAAAATGGTCAGAAAGAAAAGAAAAGGTCTTACAGGTGATACTATTACTATTGTTTAACGAACTCGACAACATGAAAAAGTCTTATACATTACAGATGATGATCTAGGAAATTTTGGACTAGTCGATGAAACTATATCAATATTAAGATATGGTCCGTTGTAGAACCACTTTTGTATTACATTCCCATTAGGATTCGTCACTATATCATCCCAATCAGGATGCCGGGCGTTAAAATCACCCCCTAATATTACTGCATCATATGAGCTTGCAATGCTTAAGAGCCTATTTAATTCACTCGGAAGGGATTGGCCTGCCGATGATGGAATGTAAATTCGTTTTGCGGCCCGATTTTTGTTCTGGCAAATTAATGCTCCTAAACAAACTGAAAAGGTATGTCAGTCACTTTATTAATTTTGAACTTTTCCTCGATAACGATGGCTGTTCCCCTACCATCGTCGTTTCTTATAAGGTTGTAACCTTCAAAGGAAGGTCTATGTCTGTTGTGTAATCTTGTTTCAGATATGATGCAGATTTGGGGCTTTTTATTTTGAAGAGTTCTTAGAAGTGCGAGTCTTTGATTATGCGAGATTAAGGAGTTTGTATTTATCGAGATTAAATTAAGGTTTGTCGTTGAGCCCATTATGTAACAATGGAAGCGACAAAGTCAAGATACGCAAACATCTTGTCCTCTTTACTCTGCAATTTTTGATAACTAGGCCAGAATTCCCCAATTTTAAACAAAAGTTCTTTAAAAGAAATGTTAAACAAATTTTTGGCTTCGTTAAGGAAGTCATTAATATTGGTATTAGAAGTCGGTTGACTATTTTCAACAACTGGGGCTTGGTACACTTTCTCTTGGGTTTTAAGCTTGTTTGCACTCCTGGCCATATCGGCAAAAGACATATTTGTCGTTAAATTGCTTACCATATCATGCACTTCAGTTCATGTTTTATTAGTTGTAAATCTTGCTTTTTGGCATAAAGTTATTCTTTTTTCCTTATACCGCTTATAATACTCACAGCTGGAAGAGCTTGCTGCGTGGCCCTCTATGTTACAATTGGCACATTTTGTGATAGGCACTGGTTGGTTTTGTTCTTTTTTTTCATATTTTAACTGAATTGATACAAAACCTCTGATTCATGTAATAGACCACACAACACACAGCGACTGGTTATAGGAACAACATTCACCTGTGTGCCCGAACCTTTGACAGCGATAGCAACATTGTTATGTTTTCGTTCCCAGTAAACTTTTTGGTGAAGCAGATATCTTATGTTAGTTAAATTTTTAGTGCTTTCTTCTATATCTAACTGAACTACAAAAATATTAAGTTTTAGACCTTGCAGCTTAGTTTTAGCTGTCGTAAATTGAGTTATTTTGTTTATTGTTACATTAGGAGCAGTTTCTACTAATGCCTTTTGGATTAATTCAATTTTTGTGTCGTCGTCGATTCCCTTCAAGAGCATTGTCGCACTTTTGTTTCTTTAGGAGAAAAGGAGAAAGCCCCTATACCTGTTCCACGGATTTTTTCAATGACTAACTTGTGAACATTGGGTTTATCTACGTAGACTTTTGTTTTGCGATAACCTAGTTTTATAAATTTGTGTCTTAAATTATCTACTTTACATTCATGAGCGGCAAGATTTATTAAGTCGGTTAAAATTAACTACAATTAGCACCAAATATAAAAATAGGTGCACAAAATAATTTACTGCTTATATGTCTATCGTCATTGACATCGCTTCCTCTTGTCGTAGTTGTGTTGCTGTCTCCCTCTCTCGGAATACTACACGATGGGTTGTTATTAAGAATTGTTGGTTCACTGGAATTCGCGCCTTTTTTTTTGTTTTTTTTTTGCTATCAGGCAGAGCAATAATTGATGGACTAGTTAGGTCCGATAATGGCGCAAATGGGTTATTTGATAAGACTAATGATGATGACTCAGTTATAGATATAACAATATTCCAATCACTTGTTTCTAGTTCTTCATTATTAGGTTCCATGTTGGATTCCGTGGGAACTTCACTCAATAGTTTTTCATTTAATTGTTTGTTGGCCATGGCCATTTCGTTTTTCGTTAGATAAATAACAAAATTTATTTGACATGTTCCGCAGAACGTGTTCTGGGGCACTAAGGTTATTATTTTCGATATTTATTTCCACTGTTTATGTCTTTTAAGAGTATCTTTCTCAAATAATTGATGTTAAGTTGGGCATAAATAACCCTTATTCAAAAAGGTATAAGTTTAACTTAACAGAATGCACTACATACACTCAGAAAAGAAAAGAAAAGAAAAGAAAAGAAAAGAAAAGAAAAGAAAAGAAAAGAAAAGAAAAGAAAAGAAAAGAAAAGAAAAGAAAAGAAAAGAAAAGAAAAGAAAAGAAAAGAAAAGAAAAGAAAAGAAAACAAAAGAAAACAAAAGAAAACAAAAGAAAACAAAAGAAAACAAAAGAAAACAAAAGAAAACAAAAGAAAAGAAAACACATGTGATCACTACGAAAGCGTCAACTCCCAACATACTTAAACAATTATTTAAAACCACACAAATAATTCTTATTCATAGCTTATCGAGCTTAAAGCTAAAAAAAAACACTTTTTTTTAATTTTACCTGCCAAATTATCATAAAATCTATGGGTTACATACATTAAAAAAAATTATTAAAACATCATGTTGATTACGCATATTTTGGAGAAAATTGACCCCAAAATCAAGAAAATAAGGATGCGCAGGAAAAATGGAACAGGCTAAAAACTGAATATATTAAGACTGAGAAAATATATTATTTAAACGCAGTTATAAAGGCTGGTATTTCTTCTAAAATCAAAGACCTAAACGAAGTTTATAGGGGAGAGAGGGGCAAGAAGGACCTCGGGGCAAAAAGAACCAACGGTTTTTTGGCGTGGTTCTTAGCTTAATCTTATATTCAGTAATGAGAGCTTATGAAAAACCTTTTTTGCCAACACATCTCTTAGATTCAATGAAACACTGAAGTTTGTTGCGGTTTAAATGAAAAAAGTTTTGAAAACGGCACATCTGTTAAAAAAACAACCACTTTGCAAAACCGATCCAAGACGACAGGTTGGACTTTTCCAAAACTAAGTAATTTTTTTATTGTTTGTGTTCTTTAAAAATACTGGAAATAAAGGTAAATAAATAATATTAAAAAAATGAAAATATTTCTTTTAAAAATCTCATTTTGGGGTAAATGTAACCAGTACGTCGAGGGGCAAAACGGACTGGTAGTCGTACGACGTACTGATTTCAAATTCTAAGCAAAACAACACTTGATGAAGATCTACTTTGTTCTTATTTAACAAATTGACGAGTTTTTCTATTGCGAAAATTGTCCGCAGTGAGAAAATAGAAAACTGACTGTTATTTCAATGAATTTATTTTATGTTTTTTGTTATTTTATTTTTCTTGTTGAACTATAGCAAAAATTCCATTTGTTTAAAGATAGGTCCATATTATTCATATGCAAGTTTGAAAGTCTGGCATGTCATGATTGGTTCCTTTGTATGCAATACTGCATTTAAAATGCAGTGTAGGAACTTAAAAATCATATTTAATATAAGAGCTGAGTGCCCTTAACAAGGCTATGGGGTCCGAAATATTTGCTGAAGGGCCAAATGGCTGCAGACAGTTGGACCCACAGAAGAGGTCTTGAACCCCATATTCATATCTAGGGCGCTCAACTCTTTAACTAAATACAATTTAGAAGTTCCTACCCTTGGTACCTGGGCTTTATGAAAGAAATGCATTTTCAATGCAGCAAAGGCCCCAAAATTGCTGTGGGCTCTCGGTCTATATTGTTTCGTTTTAAAGTTCCTTTTTGTTTATTTATTTTTCTACGATAACTTTATTTATTAATTCTTTGTATACTTGCAAGAAGGAATTTAAGTTTTTAATACGTTGAATGAAATATATAGGTGTTTTGTTTTTAATGTTATTGTTAAATAAAATCAGTTGTTTATTTTGCCCCTTTCAAAGGTCCCTTTTGCACCGCTAGTGGGGCAAAACGGACTTTTTAGGCAAGGTTGTATATTTGTGTATATCTCTTTATATACTTGTTTAACCATTCTGATTGTTTATTATGATGGAGTTTAAAGGTTAAAGTATTATTGAAAAATATATTTGCTTTTCTTTTATGAATAGAAACAAAATTAGGAGCGTCTAAAGCTTAAGTGGTGCTTCTTGCCCCACTATCATTATTACTAACAACGATCGCAATTACCGTTACCATGGGTCAGGGTGCACCAAAGTAAGACTTTTCTTAAATCCCCGATAAATGATATCAAAATTGGAGATACGCCCTAGCTGTAAAACAATTTTTTTCTTACAATGCACCCAAGAATCATGCCCTAAAATACTATTGACGAATTAAAGGACACCCTGTATTTGGGTGGATATATTTCCGCCATTTTTGATCAAATTAACCTTCTTGATCCATCATATTAAACGCTTGAGCCTCTTCTTCTTTTCACTTCAATTTATATTATTCCTTTATTTGCACAAAGAAACTTATGAACAGTTTAGTAAAAAAAAATTAAAATCAATTATTTTTCGACTTATTTTAAAAAATAAATAAATTGGGTGGCGCAACAGCTCGTGAAGAACCAGGGCCTAGTGACTGACAACTCGCAACCATTCCTGTGTGCGCTTGTCGACAAGATTGGAAGGGACCTACAATTTTATGCCGAATCCGAACGGCTGACGCGAAGCACTTATTCATGACAAGTGATACTCTTGGAGGATTTGTCAATTCCTCGTAAGAGGAATGGGAACCCAGAACGCACTAACCATTACGCTACGGGCTACTAATTTGATTTATTTTAGGTCGGTTTTATTATATTTTCCTGATTAAATTTGTTTATACAATTTTTTTTTAACCATTTATTTAAGTATTAGATCTTATTTCAAACAAAAAGTCACTTAAATTAAATTCTCAAATTCGGCTTAGTTTCCGAGTTATACCAATAATATGGAAGAATGACCAGCGTAACCATTTTCTCAGAAATGCATTGATGAATTTAGGCAAATTTTGTGTTTCAAGCAAGCTGAAGTTCCAGACAAACATAATCAATAATACAAAGCTGTGAACGCAATTTTCTATTCATATTCCGGTGTATTCAATACTTCAATACTTGTACCTACATATTTGAGTTTTTTGAGAAAATGAAAAATTACGAAAAGATAATTGGATCTAGTAAAATCTTTTGTATTTTAGTATTTTTGTCTTTATTTTTATTTTTTTTCAAGAGCTAGGAGCATCTGAATTTAACAGTCGAACGAAAATTGTTAATAGCATCGAATACAAAATAATAATCATTACTAAGATATATAAATGTTTGCGAAAAAAAAACTTTATTTAAATTATTTTTGTCTCTAATATTTTTTTTTTGTTCAAAATTGTTAGTTATTAAATATAATTCTCTAAAATAATTTTATTTAAAATTTTAAGACAAGTTTAGGACTTCTTCACTTAAATTATTTAAACTAAGCAATAAAACTTAATTTGTTGTAACCTTTTTTCTTTCTCCAAAAATAAATTGTTCATAAAAAGCCTGAGATAAGAAACTTAAATTTAATATTCTACAGCATCAATTTTGATGGACGTATTCTTTTTTCATTTCATGAATACCTTCTGAGTAACTAAAAAAAATTATAAATACAAAAACTATATTTCCACATTAAGTTGGATGAACTTGGCAAATTAACTTTAACGAAATCAATCAGTCTAGAAGTCTAAACCTATTTATTCCTAGATTATATAGTGTGGAACGAATTTTATCGTTTCACACCGTGTTAAATCAAGTAGCTCAATCTTCTATAAGCACATAACACATATTAATAAAAAAAAACATAAAGACAAACGAACTCAAAAAGGTCCTTAAAAACCTAATAACCCAATGCAAAACCTTCTTTTTCCTCTCTCTCTCTCACCCCTCATAAGCCTATGTATATTTTTCATTTCCTCCTCAAGATCTAATCTATTGCTTATCAAAAACCTAAGACCTCTTCTTATCGTTCTTGAGGGTTAATTTTAATACTTGCGGCGGCAGCATATCTCACTCCATTAACTCGATAAATAAGTAAAGTAATCCATTTCAAAATGAAGATAAATGCTTAGTCTTATTTTTTTTTTATTCTTTTTAAGACTTGAGGAGGTATATACATTGTGAATTTGGGGACATTTTCAATTTTTCTCTTTAAGTCGATCAGTCTGTCAAAAAATCCCCCTAGGGATCTTTAAGCGTTCATCACCAGCAAGCAACGATAACCTTGAAACTTATACCCGAAATAGTAAAGAAAAAAAATTTGATGGAAAGAAGGTCTTTATTTAAAACCTTATCTTTTCTGGTTTTGGTGATGGGGGTTCATTTATCCCTTATTTCAACTTCTTCATCTTCGTGATTGTTATGTATATATGACTGTGGCTACCCACATTATACAACCAATTCCAATTTTATGATATGAAAAGCTTTTGAGATTTTTCCCAAAGAGAGAGACAAATTGTTTAGTGATTTGTGTTGAGCGGTGAGAAATGAATGCCATCCAATCAAAACCAGAGCAGTTCTAGCAATCAGGATAAACCATATATAGCAATTGCAGAGAAAGCCGAGATTTATTGTTTCATTTCTTCTCCCCTTTCCCCGGCTGTTGACTATTGTAGTTGCCTAACTAACTATTTCCTATATAACCCCCTATACCGCGTTTGTCCTGTTCCTGTCTTGGGTCCAGGGCTTGCTAGTGTGGTTAAAATTTATTTTCAAGGCTTATCCTGTTGCAGAAAACGGATGGGAAAACTCCTTCCTATATAAACCCCGACACTTTAACAATCCAACAAATGATAGATGGGAGTAATGAGTAATGGGTTTTTGTGGCAGTGCCATTGTTTTGTTGTCTTTGTCGTTCTCATTTGAACTTGGAGCTTCCCAAGTTCCAATCTTCCAGACAAAAAGTATGTTTTTTTGTATTGTATTCATGCTCAAGTGTAGGTGTTTTTTTTTTTTTGCTTTTTTGACAACGAAAACGATATAATGGATTTCATGCAAGAGAAATTCCGAAGAAATATAAATGTAGCATGACGAGAGCCTTGTACTGAGAAAAGCCTTATGGATATTGTACTTAGCAAAAGTTTCATGCTTGGTCCTCTTTTGTTGGTATTTTAGTAATTTTCACTGTTATTAAGTGAATTTTACGATTTCATTCAAAATGGAGATCCAATTTGTGAACGAGTATGAGAGAATAGGTTTTATCATGATGTTTGTTATCTACCCCCGGGAGGAGGAGAGGGATAAGTTGTTAAGTTAATCCTTGTGGCATTAATGTTTCTTTTGATACAAAGGGACTAATCTTTTCGAGAACATTTTAACAGTTTTTATCTCTAAATCTCCACATATCAGGCAGGAGTAGTTTAAGTCTCCGATTATTCCATCAATCATTAGATGAAGGGATTTTTATTATTTTTAACAAAATCTGAATAAATAGAAATGAACAAAAACCTATTTAATAGTATTCGTCATTCATGAATAATAAATAAAGAGTTGAGGTAAATCCAAGATACATTTCGATACATTTGAAATAAATTTATTGATTCAAAGTCAATGAAGAGTTGGATTATTAAATTCTTCTATTTCATAGACAAAATGCACACCTAAAAGGTTGAGATTGTAAGTCCCAGAGTGCCACGACCTGTTACACCATTAATTTATTTGTATTTATTTTTAAAATTGTTAATAAAAACTAATCTCATGACAAATAATTATTAGGTACTTATAAAAGGGTTGACCTAAGATGTGACAAAAAGCTAAAGCGTTTAGGGTTTAGGCGAGAAGGGCAACTAAAATTAAAAAAGAATGACGAATGACGATTTAAAAACAACGAAAACACTTACAATTTCATATCATACTTTTTTGTAAGCCCAGAAATACCTTAATTAATTATCTTCATAGCTATAATAATGTTGTTGTAGTGAACAGTTTGACCGACCGACGGTTTTTAACCAGGTTTTAATCGACTTGTTATCAAAAAATTGTAAATCTGAATTTTGTATAAATAAAGTCTTATAATCTAATTAGAATAAGAATGATAGGATCGGGACCAGGGACAAATAAATTCATGAAATTTTATTGCTGGTATCGACGCAGAATTTTATCCTCAACAACATATCCAAAGTCCCCCAAAATCCCCAAATTGGCTTTTTGTATAAACGGATTTTAAGAGGTAGAGAGGGGAGGGAGGCGGGAGTTTGTCAAGCTGAAAAATTTGTTGAAATACAATCTAATCATATGACACATGTTTTTAGGGTGCTTTTCAACGCTGATTCTAAGGAGACCAAAACTGAAAAGATGCATGTATCCTGTGGAAAGTTAATGTCATTTTTATGGAATGATCACTTTTTTCTAAAGTACAACAAGTAATACATTACCCAAAACCATTTTAAAATAACGGGATTTTAATGAAATTTGGTACAAATGTTTCATTTGGTATGTTTACTAAGAATCAAAAGAGTCCCCAAAAATATATGTGGTAAAAGGGTGTTTTTTTTAGGGCGAGATGTTAGTGCGTCATTATTACCATAACATCTATGAATAAGTATTGACACTGATGACATTTGCTAAAAATATTAAATATATCATGGTTTCCAAGTATCAAAAGAGTCCATTAAAATAACTTGATCCAAAGAGTTATTTTAGCGAGTTTATGTTTGACCTGCCCTATACGGAGCAAAATGTTAGGTCTTACGAAAAATTGTATTTTTGTGTAATCTAGATCGTACATATGACATATGATATATGATTTAAAGGTATTTTTCTACGCCGAATCTAATAAAAGAAAAACCAATATGATACAAACAACCTAAAAAAGTAAGATTAATTTTCAAGCAAAAATTACTGTTTTTTCCGTTAAGCAGGTCAAACAGTTCACCCTCAAAAACACCGATGGACCTAAGATATATGTGACTCTTTTGATCCTTGGGTGCCAATATAAGTTTAATATTTTTAGCTAATTTCCTAACTGTACGAAATTGTTGATGGATGCTATGGTAATAATCACTCAGTTGTATCTCTCCGTCAATAAAACATACTTTAACCACAGATATTTTTGGGGACTCTTCTGATTCTTGGTAAACATGCCAAATGAAACATTTATACCAAATTTCATTAAAATTCCATTATTTTAAAATGGTTTTGGGTAATGTATTACTTGTTGTACTTTAAAAAAGTGATCATTCCATAAAAATGACATTAACTTTCCGCAGGATACATGCATCTTTTCAGTTTTGGTCTCTTTAGAATTAGCGTTGAAAAACACCCTAAAAACATGTGTCATATGATTAGATTGTATTACAACAAATTTTTCAGCTTGACGAACTCCCGCCTCCATCCCCTCTCCACCTCTTAAAATGCGTCTATACAAAAAGTCAATTCGGGGATTTTGGGGGACTTTGGGTATGTTGTTGAGGATAAAATTCTGCGTCGATACCAGCAATAATATTTCATGAATTAATTTGTCCCCGGTTGCCCATATTAAATTTCCTATCTTTCCTAGACTAAATCTAATCTAATCTAGTGAACAGTTTTTGAAAAAATAATTTTCGAACTCGAAATTTTGAAAAAAAAAGTATTGTTAACTATTTTTGGGTCTAGTGCTTTTACTTTTCAAGATACTAAAAAATAAATGATTCAACATACATACGACCGCTTAGGGACCAGGTAAAACTGGTCTCTATAGCCGGTGCTATAGTTCAGTCTATTTAGATTTGCTCCTATGGGAATCTAAAAAATGTATGGGGAAGCAATGTTTTTGTGGGCATCGTAAGATAACTTTATAAAAGGCTTAAGTCCAACTTTTCGACCACGGATCCCTTGCCGCTATATAGATTTTAAGGCTCAACACGGTGTTTTGTATTTTCAAAAAGGAAGGGTATACAGGATTTTTCGTGTTTGTAATCGATAGACTAAGAAATATAACAAACACAAAAAATAAATCCAAAAAATTGAAAAATTTAGGCATCGAGATATGATCGTTTTAAAGTCGCAAACGGGAAAGTAGACGTTTTAGAAATAATTTGCAGTAAATCAGGATGAAATTTTATTATAGTAAATTTTATATTTTTGGAAGGGTAATTAAAAATTATTTTACCCATGTTTGAGGAATTTTTGATTTATGTGTTGATTTGTGTCGCAGAAAAGTTTTGAAACCCTAAACTTTTGCAGTTCAATTTTGTCAAGCTTTTGAATTTTATATTTTTAAAAATCTGAAATTCTTAAGAATGATGGAGACTACTAAATTAAGTTTTGGACTTTCTCTTAGCACTTTTGCAATAAGTGTCATTTTTTTCATACATAAGAAGAAATTACAATTTATTTAAAAACTTTTTTCGTATTCGAAGTTGTTTGTTTACCTACTGTATCATCTGAAATTTGACCCAATAGCCGTCAATGTTTGGCTTCCAGCTTGAAGTATGTACAATCAGTAATGCAAAATATATTGTTCTTACATGCATTTAGTGGATGCGGCACGACGCTATGTCAGCAACTTTCGATATGGGAAAAAATAAATTTATTGCGGCTCTGGAAAAAAAATGTTGAGCTCAGTGATGTAATTGCAAAATTCAGAAATGATCACGTCGATCCCAAGGACATGGTTGCCGCTGGAAACAGATTTTTGGTAGCACTCTATGGAGGGAACCCATCTAAGGATCCTTTTAATGATTTGCGGTACAAGTGCTTTGTAGAGATCTAAGAAAAGAACTTGCAACCTTGCAAATCTTCCCCTTACAGAAGGAGCAGCAAAATATCACACATATATGACATATTTTCAAGTTCAACAGTGGTTGGGCAAAATAGATGAAAAAAGTTCTATAGATTGGGGGTGGAAAAAAACAACGTTGCGTTGGATGCCTCAAACAAGCGATGAAGATTCGGCACCTACATATGTAGTTCGATCCTCAAGCTTATTTATTGCAAAGGTACCAAAAATTGCGAAAAATTTTGTTGATGTGTGAAAGCAGGTCTTCATTGCACATCAATTTGCCTACACTGTTGTGGGGAGACTTTCAACAATGCCCCGAGAAACAACCAATCATGGACGATGATTCAGAGGACGAAGGTGGAAGAACTGTAAGCACGATTTCCTTCCAAGAAGAAAGTCTGTCAGGTCCTTCATGTAAGAAACCAAGGTTTCAAATGCACCGGTACTTGAAATTAATTAAAGCCACGTAAGTGTATATATTGTTTGTATGCCTCCCAATAATTATTATTTATTTATAATAATCTTATTAACCATAAATAAAGTTATTTTTGAATTACATACACGATAACTAGGGTTATAATAATGCGAATTACCGGAATACGATCCGCCACACACCATAAAAGAAACTAATCCATTTGCACTGCACATGCACATGTGATACACACATTATACCATTTAAACACTGCACCGTGCGATACCCACACACACTTTTGTAACTGAATAAATGATTTCGATTCTACGTTTAAAGATGCGATTATGAAGTTTTCAAGCGCTATAGTAAATAAACAATTACTCGGACAAAAAACATGAGTGGGTAAAAATTGTAGGTGATAGTACTTTCAACAACTCTTAGAAGAAAATTTTTGCGAAACACTAAACGTAAAAAAGTATTTCACTTTAAAAAAAATGTGAACTACATGTTTTATTTTTAACTTGTTATAACTCGTTTAATACACAAAATATAAAAAAAAATTAACGTGCACAAATTTGTAGAACGTTGTTTCTCTACAAAAATGTATTAACAGTTTTTCGATAAACTCAAAAATACGGTTTTAATTCATGAAAAACAAATTCTATTTTTAAATCAAGATAGTGGCAACCCTGCAAGGGATTGGTGGTCAAAAACCTGGAGTTAAGCTTTCTGTATGATACTAAACGAACTCAAAACAGAAATTGCTTCCCCATGTGTTTTTTTTAAGAAAATACCTAAAATGACTGGACTACTGTTTATTTATGTTTTTTGATTGAAAAAATCAGTTAATTTTGTTTGTTTTGTTTTCATTAATTTTAAATAATCAATTAGCTATGTATGACCATAATAGATACACATACGAAAAACTGAATGTGATAGTGTTTCTGTTCGGGCACACTCGAATTCAAGTAGTTATAAATAAAAATAAATAAATTGGGTGGCACAACGGCTCGTGAAGAACCAGGGCCTAGTGACTAACAACTCGCAACCATTCCTGTGTGCGCCTGTTGACAGGAATGGAAGGGACCTACAATTTTATGCCAAATCCGAACGGCTAGACGAGAAGCACTTATTCGTGACAAGTGATACTCTTGGAGGATTTGTCATTTCCTCGCAAGAGGCAGTAGTCCTGAAAAAAAACTTTTTAGTTTTTTAGGTGGACGAGGCTGGGAATCGAACCCATACCTCCAGCGTGACAGTTGAACGCACTAACCATTACGCTACGGGCTACTACAAATTGAAGTAGTTACTCGCAGTTAATGACATCTTGCATTTTCCGGGCTCGTTTTTCAGTTTTTTTTCTCAATTTCTCTCATTCTCATTCATTTTTGCTCATTATAAGCGGCGGTAGCAAAGTATTTTTTGTTAGAAATACGTCGTTAAATCTAAAGAGTCGTTATAAGCGGCGCGCGACGTTATATCCAACGTTGTACTAGTACAAATCGTATGAAAACCAACCGAATGATGAAAAACTGGTCGTTGAAAGCGGCTGGTCGTTATAAGAAACGTGCGTCTTTATAGGTGGCGTCGACTGTACTTGAAAAAATATCTCAATTAAAAAGAACAAGTGACCTCAACATCGACCAAAATTTGTGTCTTAGTAAGATATTATAGACTGACTGAAGAGCCCACTGTCATAACTGGGCGGAACAGATTAATTTGTGGAGTTGAGGTCACTTGTACTTCTTAATTGAATTATATTCTTTCACTCCACTTAAAACAGAAGTAATTTTAATATTTTCCCATTAAATTTCTTCATCTTCTTATTAAATGAACTAACTTTCTTAAAAAACTAACAGTAATTTCAGCAACTTCGTTTTTTCTTCTTTTTACTAAGACGTTGGTTTCTTAATTTTTTAATGTCCTAGAACCATCTGGGTTTCAATGTTTAACTAAGAATTGATAAGACCACCGAATTTTGAAAAGAAAAAGAAAAGGTACTTAATTACGTACAATTTTGGAAAAAATAAATTTGAAATTTTGCGTTTTTGTTTTTTTTTTTTTTTTTTAATTTTGAGTTGAGAACTAATTTTTCAAAAGCTGATCAGTCGGCATTCTAATTGTTCCCAATGTTTAAAAAAACTTTTTGTCTGTTTCCTTTCCCCCTAAACGGGAAGACGAGTATAATATCAAGCTGTGGAATGTAGCTATTTTTAAATCCGTAGATACCAATTTTGTATGAAAATTTTCATTTTAATTTTAATCTGAGATTAATTTCCATTAAACATTCTCCCTCTTAAATAAAATAACCAAAGCAATTATTGTAATGTTCAATTTTTCGACAAAATAGAATCTAAGAAATAAACTAAGTTTAAAGTTAAATTCAAAACAATCGGCCATTTTGTACAAAAGCTTTAATAAATCCATTAATTTCTCACCAAATTCATTTTGTTGCATTTAATATTATTTTTATTTTCATATTTTTTTTTTAAGTCTAACTCAAACAGCTTACCTATATGAATAACTGCTCCCAATTTTATGTAAAATAAGCTAAATTTACATATTCGATCCAAATGAGTTTCCTCGCCTCAAAACCTATTTTATACGTGGTTACCTCATATGCTGTTCAAATTTATATATGCCCTACCATTTCTAAATAACGTTTTTGTTTTTTGGTTCTATATTTCTAATGTGAATAATATATTTTAAAACTTAGCTAAGCATTTCATAAAATATTCTTATAGGTAGAGGAAAATGTATAGCCAAAGACCCTATATCCCTATCTAAATCTGCTCTCTCATACGTGGCAATAAATTTGCTTCTTAAATACAAATTGCCATTGTTACCTCCTCAAATCTTCTTCATTAAAAAAAAAAAAAATACAAATGAAAAAAGTTCAAAAAGTTAAATGCTTAGCATAGCAATTCCAGAAATGATGCTGTGCGCCCTTATTTCCCATCTGAGAATATGACGACTTTTTTTTTATTTTTGTTCTTGCTACCTTCCATTTATGTAAAATACACTCACATCACTTTGGTTCACGTGAATCTGACGAAAAACCTAGCCTAACCTCCCACATTCACACCACCCACCACCTCACGGGGGGAAAAGACAAATTATTTTTTTCCCTCACCTGTAAAGGAAGAAGAATAGATGAAAAAAATCTGAATATCAATTCCTACACAGGTTGGACTGAATTCTGCTAAACTGGGATTACTGTGAAAAACTCAGGGGCTCTTAAAATGGCTCAGTTAATCTAATGGCTCTAGCTCTAGCTTACCGGTGAGCGAGCAGCCTTTAGTACGTTTCACTGCGTCCTAGGGGTTTGCTCATATACCTCCTACAGAACAAAAAAAAATTAAATTCCGTATCCAGCCAATCCTTCATCACCCTATAATAATTGTTCAACTCGTGTGTGGCAAATTTTGCCATGTAGAAAGGTGAGATATTGTTGTCGAACAGTCAAAACAACATATCTGCAGTTTGCAAGATTTTCAAGAAAAAAAAAACTTTAAAAAGCTTAAAGAGCTCTCTTTTCTCATGAAATAAGAAATAAATGTCTTCCACGGTGCAATCTGACCTTGTGTAACAATTTTCCTCAAATCATAGTTTAAATTATAATGTGTTAGAGACTTAAGAACCATGGACAAGCTTGGAATTTGAAATTCAATAAGTTTTATATCCAAATACATGTTGTGGAACCTATCACTGTAATTTGATTAATAATTCATATCTAATTTCATGCCAAAACATGTATTTTGGGACAAAATTAATTAAATTCCAAATTCTAAGCTTTTTTACTGATCTTAAGACTTCAATTAGTTCAAATTGAAAGTGTAAATTGATGGATATTGTTGAATAAGTTCATATTTTACTGTGGAACGTATTCAATTATTTTTTCAACAATGAGATGTGAGTTTTTTACATTTTAAATAAAAATACAAATATAAGGGTCTTTCACGTTAAGAACATAGAACTTCTGTTGAAAATCTCGAGAACCACTTAAACAATTTGTCTAGTCTCTTCGACTAATGTACTAGAGAGCATTTTTGGCACCAAAATCATACCCAAAACTGCAAATACTAAATTTCGACTGTTTATATGTGTATGACGGGGAAAAAAATCTGTGTGTCCCTGGGATGTAGGCCTATACTTAAATAGAGAGGAGACCTGAGGGAGGAGATGCTGCTGCTCTATATTAGGGAGTGTAGATGATATCAAATAGCTTAAAATGGAATCACTCTGTGGCAGCCAGTTGGTATAAGGTTGAATCTAACAAGGACTACTTAGTGTAATGCCTTTTCCTCGCACATATCACCAGTATCAGAGCATCCAACGTGTGTTGTTCTAGGCCCACATATACGCTTCGTTTTTTTCGTTTTTTTTTTTTTTTGTACTACTCGTATATGTTGTTGGTTGGGTTTTTGTTCTCCATCATGGTATAATCGTTATTATACATAGAGTCAGCTTGTAGGATGAAGCAAGAGTTACGAATATTTTACAGCCTTGAATGTTACCAGATGTGGCACCATATTACATATATTAGATAGATATACACCATTAGTTTAAAAAAAATATCAATTCTCCATTTTAAGCCTCTCTGTATATCTGCTATATACTCAGCAGAATCATACACACGTGTAAATATGAATGAAGATAAAGCTACTTTCTACTTGGGGATCCATATTTTTTTTATTTTGATATTGTTGTTCTTGGTGTTGTTTTTCTATTACTATATCGCACTTCAGATAACCTCTAACTCTCTCTATATTCCAGTTCTAGTCTTTTAGGTGTGCTGCTTTGGAAAACATGAGTATAATTTATCCCTTTAATTAAATTGATGATAATAATACACGTGTGCAACAGCAGCAGGTGGCACAGGGTCATAAGTTTATAGGGCAAACAAAAAAAAATATAAACAAATAAGTTCCATTTGAGTTGATGTTTTTCACATCCCCGAAGCATATAAGGATTACTTTTATTCCTGTGAAATTATTTTGAACCCTCCCCTGTTAAGGATGAGGTGAATTTAAGACATGCACAATTCTTGTATTTTTGCTTAAAATAAATTAATATAATTCCCATTTCATTTACATTCGAAAGCTTCTATTTGAAACCAAAGCAAATTAATTGTCAAAAGTTAAGTCTATCTTCACTGCAACAGTTGTTTCCCTTCTTATCACATATTCGAAATTTAAAAATATGATAACTAAAAGATTGTGGAACGTATTCATTCGTCATTTTATGAGAGATGAGTACAAGGTTTAAGCTGTGAAAAACACTGTGATAACACAGGAAAAAAACTTTTAAGAAAAGCTAATGGATTGTGGTTTTCTTGATCATTCGCTAATCGAATTAAAATATTACAATTTTAGTAAAAAATTTCATGATGAAATTGATTTGAAACTCATTATTTCACACATGAAATTTTTGAACTTTATACTTGAACTTATGTCAATTTGTGTTATATTTAGCTGAAATATTCAATAGACGCCAAGTGAAAAGCTGTGGAACGTCTTTATTCTTCTTTTCACTTTCTTATTTCATCCACATTATTTTAGTTTAAGCATACATTTCTTTAAAGATCAATTCATCAATTTATTGACAAATTTTAAGTTTTTGTTTTAGATTTAAACTTTTAAATTGGTGATATCATGCTCGAAAAATCAAGGTATACCATGTGAACTATTGTGGAATGTATTAATTTTTCTTTTCAAAAAACGTTCAAATACTGTACTAATTTTTAGTTTCCAGCGAAAATTGAATTTTAATAAAAATAAATTTGAGACGAAATTTCTAAACTTATTTTTGAAATCTGAAATTTTTAAACTATATTAAGTTTTGAAAATTCATACGTTAATGAATTTTCTTCTTGCTTAAAACTTTTGTTTCGTATTTAAAATATAGAAGTTTGTGATAGCAGGCTGAAAATGTCAACTCTACACCATGCGAGTAATTGTGGAACCTGACGCGAAATTGGAAGACATAATTCAAACATAATTCAAGACATAATAATAATAACTAGTATCGGCCAGCGGCCGAAAATTCGGCCAACAAAAACCGATTAAGACACTTTTTGGAGAAGTAAGAGAAATTAAAAATAACCAATAAGTTGTATTTTTTTATTGTTAGGGCTTAACTGCAATAGATTTACTTTTTGCAAAAAGTGCAAAAGTGAGAAAAACATGTAAAAATATATGATAAACATGTATAGCTATTCTACAAAAAAAAAAACTACTTCCAAAAAAACATACGAAAATTGTCTTGACAGATAAATTTAAGCAACATGTATAATTTGTTTATTGTTTGTTGTCTTCAGCAAAGAAAAGATATTATTTGAACAATACCTAATTTTTGTATCTTATTTCTATCTGTGACTTAACCTCTGCACCTTTCAAAAAAAATATGAAAATATTCGATACCACGATATAAGCACCTATGTACAAACCCTCATGTCAATACCTCTGACAAATTAAACTGGAAAATCGCTATTTTCAAACCCCCACCCCCGCCAAAGGCTGAAAAAAAAACCTGCCAGACGGTTGTTTTTGATACCGCGATATATGCACCTACAAACCTTCATACTCATATTTTGGTTATCAATCCACTCCCAAAATTTGCTGCCGGCTCTTAGTGTCAAAACTAAACTAATATTTATATGCTCTTTGGGCAAATACTTAGCATCAATCACTATCAGAAATACCCGTACAGTGTGGACTTGGCCACATCAAATTTGGCCCCAAACATAAAATTAAAAATAGCCCCAAAAATGTATATATAAATTTGTTAATTGGGGCCATTTTTCATGGTTTTGGGGCATTTTTTCATTCTTAATTTTGGGGTGAAATTTCATTATGAAAAATGGCCCCAAACTTTTATTCTTAAACCAAAATACAAAAACTTTGATCACAGACCAACGGACAACTTAGGCTCCTGCCAGGCAACTGAGCATACTCTAACGTGAGCGGGACAGAGGACACAAATCGGGAGTTAAAATCATTGAACCCGCGAAGTGGGCCAGGCAAGGTACTTTTAAGCCTATCCCAAACAACACCCAAAAACACTTATTGTACGATTGTAATTATTCTGTTGCTGTTGCTTCTTACACTTATTTTGGCATAATTTTTCATTTTTTAAATGGAGTCATAAGTTTGGGCCATTTTTCATTATGAGCCTTCATTTCGGGACATTTTTCTTTGGGGGCATTTTTCAATGGGGCCAAATTTCATATAGCCTGCAGGCTTATATATGTGCATCAACACCAGGCACTTTAAAACAAAAAAATAAATAACTTATCCCGAGTTCGTTCTTTCACAAATAATACTTACTTTTTTTTAAATACTGACATACATACACACAAACAAATTATTTTTTGATATAAAAGCTTAGTCTGCTATAGTTCAACATTTATATATTTTTTATGGAAGTTGTTTTTGAGCAAAAATATATAAAAATGTAACTTTCTCTGTTGTGCGGCAAGTTATGAATTATAATTTTCCACCAAAAAATCCAAATAAATAATGGTTACTATATGCCAAAATTTCAGAGTTCTAATCCGAACCCTTAAAATGATAAAAATCATTTATCTGGAATAATTTAAATGTCCATTAAATGCTTTAAAAGCTACATACAGACATAGTTTTTGTTTCTGCACATCTTTGGTTCAAAACCTTTCCAACGTTATATAACTTATGTACTTCCGTTGAGTATTTACAGAGAAAAGTGTACCGTTATGTTTTGCTTAGAATTTGCTTTTTTTTTTATATAATTAACACGCACTCAAGGGATTATGACTACATTACATTCGTCTTAATTGTCTGGGCAATGGGGAGAAAAAACAGAGTCGGTTAAGGAATTCCACATTCGTGTCGTTTGGCAAAAGAAAGAATCTCTGTACTTAACTGTACGTCCGAAATTTGGCTCAAGGGTATACCGATGCGCATTCCCAGCGGCGCGAGTATTACGGAGAAATCTTTTTAGTGGGGGAATGCAACTCGCTATTTCACTAGAACATTGTTTAAAGAAGTAGCGATAAAACAGAGATAGGCAAGAGACGTTTCGACGATGTTCCAACGAAACAATTGTTTCGGAAATTGCTCTGTCACCTATTCTGTCCAGTAGGTGCAAAGATGTTTTTGATGCACCAGACCAGATATGAGAATTATATTCCAGTTTCGGACGTTTGTAGGCCTTATAAATTGTGGCCAGATGAGAGGGGGAAAAAAGTTTTTACATCGTCTTAGGAAACCTAAGCATTTGGCCGCATTTTCAGTTATATCCAGTATGTGGTCATTCCACAAAAGATGGTCAGTAATACACATACCTAGAATTGACAGCTTTTCTGTTTCCACGATGCAAGTGCCATCCATGAGCAATTGCATTGGGGAAATATTCTGCTTTAAGGATAAACAACAGCTCTGCGTCTTGGAAGCATTAAATTCAACACGATTTTTAGTACCCCATCTAACGATGCCATTTAGATCGGAATTTAATGAGCTCAACATATATTGCCAATGCAGTTCCACATTCGAAGAACAAGGAATTGAATCAGGAAATGAATATGAAAAGCGGAGGGTGCTGTCATCAGCAAAACAGTTAAGTGGATTAGTAGTTTCGGACAAAAGATCATTTATAAAAATGAGAAAAAGAGTCGGAGACAAAACAGAGCCTTGAGGGACACCAGCGTATTAAGGGACACGTATTAAGACACTAAGAGGGACACTAAGCGTATTAATATATAGATGACTGAATGTTAAGATTTGTGCTAGTTTAGGTTTTGTTCCCTGCATCCACATACTTCTAAATTAAAAATATTGAAAGTATTGTGGTTAATTTACAAAAGAAGAATATTTTACTTGTCATAAAATGAAAAATGCATTCCACATTCTTCTCATACCAATATTATTTCTGTTACAATAAGAGAAAAACACGTCTTACTGCTGCGTCTTGATAAAAGGAACTGTATTTCATATTGGATATGTTAACAATCAGATCATAAGAAAACAGTACTCATTTACATTATATACAAAGGAGTGGAAGAATGACAACGGAATGAGAGAATAGCAAATAGTAAAATAACAGGGTGATTCATGTATTTTAAAACTGATTAAACTAATTATTTTAACACTCCCACTTTTATGAATGTTTTAAAAACAAAATTAGTAATATTTCATTATATTTATAAGCTTAAATTTTAAAATTAATTTATCGAATTCAAAGCAATAATTCCCATCATTGAACGAAAACGTTGAAATTTTTCTTTGGGCAAAGCTTTAGTTAATATGTCACCAACTTGGTTTTGTGTTGGCACATACTCCAGTTCGAAAAGATTATCTTCGTACTTCTCACGAATAAAGTTGAATCGAACATCTATATGTTTAGTCCTCTTATGGAACTCAGGATTCTTTATTAATCTGATGGCTCCTTGATTGTCCACGTAGAGAACCGGTTTCATCTTCTCGCAGACTAATTCGTCAAAAAGTTGTTGAATCCACACAAGCTCTCTGACTGCTTGACATGCAGCCACAAATTCAGCCTCAGTTGTAGATAGGGCCACACATTTTTGGCGTTGGGAGGCCCAAGTGATGCAGCTTGACCCCATCAAGAAAACGTACCCACTGGTTGAACGCCTTGTTATTACGTCACCAGCATAGTCTGCATCACTGAAAGAAGAAAGTTTAAATTTAGTATTTTTAAAAAGTATACCGTATTCAGCTGTCCCCTTCAGGTAGCGAATTATCCTCTTGACCATAGTAACATGATGTGGACTAGGATTATCCAGGTAGCGACTCACACAACCAACTGCAAAGGCTATATCCGGACGTGTAGCGACCATGAGATACATTAGACAGCCCACCGATTGTCGAAAAGGAAAATTTATCTTCTCCGACGAGTCTTCCAAACAGCTCACAGTTGTTAATGTATCTGCTGGAGTTGACACAGGTACAGCATCCGACATATTGAATTTCGCAATCAATCTCTTTACATATTGCGATTGGTTAATGTGAATCGATCCATCCTTAAATCTTCGTATTTCCAAGCCCAAGAAATGCCTTGCAGGAAAAACCTTAATTTCAAAATTTTGTCTCAAATGCTCACAAAACCTCAAAATTTCATTACTATCTGTTGATGCAATCAGGCCATCGTCTATATAAATGGCCAAAATAACCTTTTTTCCATTTTCATCACTGACAAAAACACATGGGTCAGCATCACAAGGTCGGAACTTAAAAGCTTTCAGAAGTTTGGTAAAAGTTTGGTTCCAGCATCTAGAAGCTTGCTTTAATCCATACAAACTTTTCTGAAGCTTGCATACTCGAGTGCTTCCATCTTCGTATCCTCTCGGCTGTTGAACATAAATTTCCTCTTTAATGTCGCCATTTAAGAACGCCGTTTTCACATCAAATTGCTGGATATGAAGTTTTTCTGATGCTGCTATACCCAAAATTGTACGAATCGAAGTGAATTTAGCCACTGGGCTGAACGTCTCAAAGTAATCCACTCCAAATCTTTGGCTGAAACCCCGAGCTACTAATCTGGCTTTATACCTTTCACCTTCATTCTCTGTTGAGCTCTTGATTTGGTATACCCACTTAGTATCAACCAGCTTTCGACTGTCAGGCAACTTCATAAGAGTCCAGGTGTTGTTTTTATTCAGCGAAGCAATTTCTTCGTCCATTGCCCTTCTCCACTTGTCCGCATCCCCACACTGGATGGCTTTTTCAAAGCAATCTGGTATATAAGTCTCCGCTAGTAAAGCAAAACTTTCTTGAACGCAACAGTTGACATCACTTTGACCGTTTTTGATTTTGCTCCTCAGTCGATCACTCACTAAGCTTCTTCTCTGTTGTTGTCCAGCTTCTAATTCATCTCCAACAGCTTCTTCAAAAATATCGTCACCATCGACATCATCGTCAACAGCAACACCATCATCCACAGCATTAACACCAACAGCATTGTCCTCAACTACAGCATCATCCTCAGTTTCAACACCAACAACACTATCCTCAACTACAGCATCATTCTCAGTGCCTCGATCATCTTTATGTTCCGAAACTATCAGCTTATTTAAACACTTCTCCTCCATAGGTGATGCAATCTGAAGATCTTCGTCATCTATAACAACAAAAGTCTTCCCGTGTCCATCTCCCACTATCACCTTGGAATCATGAAATCGAACATCTCGACAGACTTCAACTTTATTATTATCTGCAAAGTACACTCTATACCCCTTGACACCATCACCATAGCCAACAAAAACACCCTTTTTGGACTTCTTATCCCATTTTCGCCTCTTCTGATGTGGTATATGAACAAAAGTTTCCGTTCCAAAAACTTGAAAGTTGGATATATCTGCCTGCTTTCCATGCCACAGTTCATACGGTGAATTCCCCTTTGTTGGGCTGGTACCAGTGCGGTTGAGAACGAAAACTGCAGTATTCACTGCCTCGGCCCAAAGTTTCATGTTCAAATTCCTTGAATGTAGCATAGTACGAGCTGCCTCTACAATTGTGCGCATTTCACGCTCTGCACGCCCATTTTGTTCCGGCGTATAAGGGACTGTCTTTTGATGAATGACACAGTTCTCCACAAAAAGATTTTGGACTTGCTGATTTGTGTACTCTAAACCGTTGTCAGATCGAAAAAACTTCAATTTTGCACCTGTTTCCGCTTCTATTAACTTTAGGTACCTTGAAATCAGAGCAGTCACCTCCGATTTTTCTTTTAAAAAGAAGACCGTCCTAAAGTGCGAAAAATCGTCCTTGAAAAGCAAGAAGTACTTGGATCCGCCAACTGAAGTACACTGCATCGGCCCACACACATCTGAGTGCACAAGTTCCCCTACACAGCTTGCTTTATTTTCACTGGAATGAAAAACTGCACGATGTTGTTTCCCATATTGACAAGCCTCACAAAATAAGTCATCTTCACCTACATAAGGAATATTCCTGCCCTTCAATATGCTCTTCACTTGAACAATGTTTTGATGCCCCAGTTTCTCATGCCATTTGCGAAGTGCTCCCTTCTTCTCTTCGGCTAAATTTGCCCAAACACCAGAATCAGTTAAATTGCATGTGACCTTCAAAAGCAGTTTGAACAACTTGGATTCACGCACTCCCACTACTAAGACAGATTGTCCTTTAAATAGTTCACATTTTAAGCTATCCGAGTTTAATTTGAGACCTTTGTCCAACGCACAGTTCAGAGAGAATAAATTCAGCCTAATATCCGGAACATACAGCACATCGGCCAGATGGTTCTCCTCCCAGCTAACATTGTTGAATGACAAAACATTTATGTCTCCTCTGCCATAAGCGTTTATGGTATTGCCATCCCCTAATCTGACGATTACTGGCTTATCAAAGGCTTTGTAATTAATCAACCACTCCTTTCGACTAGTCATGTGGTCACTCGCTCCAGAGTCCAAGAACCACTCATCAGCTCTAGCCTCGCCCTCTGTCAATAACGCTTCACAAACGAACGCATTACCCTTCTTCCCAGTCGAATTTTTCGAATCCAGATACTTTTCCTTCTTGTTTGGGCATTCATTCTTCCAATGCCCTATGCCTTTACAAAAGAAACACCTTCCCGGCTTCGACGACTGCCTACCATTAAACTGTTCTGCCACCTTTTTGTTGGAAAACTTTCTCGGTGTATATTGCTTGTTTGCAACCAAAGCACTACTCCCTCCATGCTCAGAAAACTTGTTTTGGGAATTGATACGCGCTTCTTCAAGAACTAACCTACCAGTAAGATTGTCTAACGTCTGCTTTTCAACTTCGGTCGACTCCCAAGCGCTATGAAAATGACTAAATGATGCTGGCAAAGTCATTAGAATTTTGGTTATGACCATGGAATCAGAAACCTTTTCCCCAACATCTGATAGCTGCTGCACAATTGTTTGCAGCTTTGAAATGTGTAGAGCAATGTCATCTTGTGGATCTTTACCAAAACTGTAAAATTGCTGCTGAAGTATGTGCATACTCGCCTTTGACTTGACCTCATAAACCCCATGGAGTTTGTCCCACATTTCTTTTGAAGACTTGCAATTCATGATGTGCAAAAGTGGTTGTGAACCAATTGAAGTGGCGATATACTTTTGCGCTTTACTGTCAAAGCGATTCCACAGCAGCAATTTGTCAGCTTCCGCAGGCTTTACCTCATCCCCTGTCACATATTTAAACAGATCTGATGCACTCAGAATAATTTTGATCTGAAACTTCCAGATATTCCACTGGTCTCCGTTGACCAGTTTCTCAATTTTATATTCATTGTTTTCAGCAGACATGATGTGCAATTGTAACCAGTCAAACACAGAGAGATCCAAAGAACCGTTCGACAGTTACACCAGTTATGCATACAAAAAAAAATTATCAAGTGGACAGATGATGGCCAGTTATTTTATTAAATTATTCAATAATAAAATATTCCAATTTTTTTTTTAATTTACCCAAATACCAATCGTCGGCAAACTGATTTTGCTTCTCGGTATTTTATCTCTTTTCCGTCCTTTTATAAATTTGCAAACAAAATTAATTTTAAACTTTGAACAAACAACGTGATTCTCAAAAAAAATTCATGTAGGTAACTGGGTACTGGGCCCATAACCTGTTACAATAAGAGAAAAACACGTCTTACTGCTGCGTCTTGATAAAAGGAACTGTATTTCATATTGGATATGTTAACAATCAGATCATAAGAAAACAGTACTCATTTACATTATATACAAAGGAGTGGAAGAATGACAACGGAATGAGAGAATAGCAAATAGTAAAATAACAGGGTGATTCATGTATTTTAAAACTGATTAAACTAATTATTTTAACAATTTCATCTAGACAACCCGAAACCTCATGGAAAATATAGTATGAAAATAGTATGTGGATAATTTATTATTAATTTCCCCTTGAAACAAATCTTACCAAAAATGTCCCATTACATTTGCAATCCACATTTGAAGCCTTGTTAATTTTTGTTTCTATACGTGTGAACTTATTACCCTGCGCTATTTACCAGGTGATGGGTAAAACACTGAAAGGTTCTTTTCGCAGTTCAGATAAAGGATATCCATACATAGATAGGATAAAGTAGTTGATGGGGTTGAATATTTATAAAACTGCTATTGGATAATAAATTTAATCAATTCTCTATCGTTCAACCACACGTATGTTGGTACCTATAAAAAGGTATAAAGTGGTTGGTGTTAAATAATTCACCGAACGATAGTGCAAATCAGGACATAGAGGATGCTTATCGATAAATCCAATATATATATTGTTTCCATCAAGAGGTGGATAGTACCTATAGAGGTATCTGATGGGTTCTTTCTGAGGGGAGAAGAGGGAGTAGAATAATGTTGGTGGTTTAAGTATAGACATACACATAGGATGTGTATGGGTCAGATATGCATTTGTTAGTATTTCCACATGAATAGGATAAAATCGTCGTCCTTCCATTTTATACATACCTACATATATCGACATCGCGTCTGTCGATTGTCCTTGTTTGGGCGATTCGATTTACAGTATTTCACGGTTAACGAACACTAAGTGACTCTGTTTTGGCCTAAAGTGGACAGAAGAGTATTGTATGGGGGTGATGGGATGGGCATGGTCTGGGATGCATGTGGAATGAGTTGGTTGGTTGTTCAATAAAAACAGTTTACCTTTGCTTATAGCTATAAAATAGTGAATGCAAACAGCAACGTCCGTGGTCAATTGGCTGTCAAACCTGCGAAAGATAATTTTTTTTGTGTTGCCTTTCGATTTAGTATATTTTACGTAATGCAATTAATTCAAGCTAAATCTAATCCCAGGAGGAATAACCAAATGATTTGCAATTTCCATGAATAATTAATTTATTTCAATACTTGAAATGAATAATTTAGAAGGTGGACGCCAAGGTTCACAATAGTTTCAGTGTCAAGGAAATTAAAGCGATTTAACTGTCTTTTTTTTACGTTTTCAATGTTTAAGTACTTTTCTTTATTTTTATTATTAGCTTTAGACTATAAAAGAAACGTATAATAAAAATGTTCCTTATGAAAATTGTTCAACATTTTTGGCGATTACTTGTTATGGCAGATATTTTGTTGGGTTAAAAAAAGTGCCCATATTTTCAAATATTTATTCGCTGAATGTTATAAAACCTGGTCTAAATGCTCATAACATAATAGTTGCATACATTTTTGAGCTGTATTATTTAGAAAAAAGGTCAAAAAAATTTGCCTAAGACCACTTTATACCAAAGAACGAATATTTAATCAAACGATTTTCTTTTAAAGTTTTTCATCTTGGAAACGGTCCTTTTTAATTTTGCCCATCTGTCATAGGTTTTTATATACCACTCATTATAAGTACATACACTTGCAGGTCATTTTCACTAGACAAAAGCTTAAATAACGTAGTTCCTTGATTGTGCTCAATTTCTTCGTTATATGATTTTAGACCAGTTTATACCAGTCAGTGAAAAAACAGTGAAACATTTAATCTTTTCGACTTCTATTCAAATGGCAGATCAACTCATTGAATATGCTCAATTTCGTAGGGATATGATCTTAAAACCTTTTATACCAGTCAAAGGAAAAACAACAAAAAATATGTTCAAGCTTTTTGACTTCTATCGCAGTCAGTCAGTCCGTTCAACAGTTAAAAACAATCAAGTTATATGATCAAAGAGTATGAACATAATGTCAACCTCTTTGTTACACAAAAATGGTTTATACCAGTCACGTGTAAACATAATTTAACAAGTCAATATAATAATATCGAAACCAGAATAAATCTACCTACTTATTAAATTGAATTCACTTTGAACATCAAGCTTCTAAGTCGAGAAGTGAATAACTAAACTAGAATAACTTATACCAATCAGTGGAAAATAAACAAAAATTTAATATGGACATTTTTCGTCTAATATTCATAAAAAAATTCCTCTTGAGAATCCAGCAATATAATCAATAACAGATTATTTTTGAAAAATAAGTGATTTATTTATACCAGTTAAAAACATAAACTTGAAAATCATAATGAACAGAATTAAAACTAAAATAAATATACCAACTCAATTGAAATATACATCAAAAATGTCTGTGTTAAAATGAATTGCTTTAGGATTTAGACCTATTTAAGTCTAACTCCTAAAGAAGTTATTTATACCAGTCAATGTTGAGATAAGTATAAATATTTGCATCTTTTTACTTATTAATTAATCCGTTAAATGTTACTGTAATAATTATCTTAAACAAAACACAAAGTCTAGTGGATTTTATATGTTGAAGTATTACAAAAAAAATAGTTTTTATTTAAAATCTACTCCTGTGGCTAAAGCATAAATGTACTAGTCATTTAAAAATGGAATTGAAAGGTTATCCTGAAAAGATTTGCTTTAGATTTGAACAAGACTGCCAATTTGTGCAGATGTGTGATAAAATTGATTCGCTATGAGCGTTTAGATCAGGTTTTATACCAGCCAGTGGATGAATAAATCATAACATGAGCATAGTTCCTTCATATAATTGTTTATTGAAGAAATTTGATTTATAAAAATGAAAACCATCGTTGTTTATAGAATGAATTTGATTTATAAAAATGAAAATCATCGATGTAAAGAAAATTATTCGGTTCTTAGTCTTACACTTAAAGGTGTAGATTGCAAAGTTTTTTACTTTATACCAGTAATGCGCACATTGCTTTTCAGCTTTTCACGGAGGAATAAACATAAAGTTTGAAATATACTGCTATAGTTAATGCAAATAAACTGCGAAATGTATTCTCTATGTGTTGATTTAGACGAGCTAATAACCATAAGCAAGTAAATTATTGTTAATATACAAACGACTAAACTTACGTTGGTGGGTCGTTTTCAAACCTTATATATTTTGTTAAGAAAATAAATACAAAAAATAACATTTCATGAGAAAAAGTTGCAAATTAGGTGAGAATTAAAAAAAAAAATGAAAGTGAGAAGTTTTCTTCGGCTCAGGTCCAACATTCATTATGCATTGTGCTTTGGCGATAATACATTTATTTTACTTGCTGATATACGAGACCAGTGTTGTAATATCAGTAAATTCAAATGTTGACTGAAACAGTGGTTGCTTTTTCTCCAAAAAAAAGTTTAGGTGGTATACTTCTTTTATCTTTTCTCAGCGTGCTTACCATAGTCAGATTCTTTTGGAGCTATTTCTGACCCAATTCGTACTACGTAAAAAAGTTGTCCATAGTTGGGACCTTTCAACCATTCAAATAAATCTAAGACCACGCGCTCACCTTAGTTCCGTTCAGCTAAAGCTCCAATTTCTTTTCCAAGATAAGGTTGAATGTTGCAAATGTACGAAGTCTCTGCATAAGTATACAAACCAAAAATTTCAACTGTTACGCATGAGGAAGGTTTGTAGAACAGAAAATAAAGCAATTCAACCAATTTTCCCTATAAGTAACGAATTTGAGCAAATTTTTCCTTGAGTGTCAGTTGGTTTTGTCTTCGGTTGGTAGTCTTACCGGATGGATTAAACGGTGTTGAGCTCCAAATCGTATGCTTTTTGGAGATACGAAAAGTGGATCGATATCTTCTGGATCCAGAGGTGTATCTTAAGTTTCACTATTTGATCCACTTGAATCACACTCTTCATCTAAGGGAGTTCCGACTACAATCACAAATTCTACGTCACTTCCCGTTGACAAATACTCATCACTGGGACGCAAAACCTGACATTTTATTAAGTTAACTTGTTTCTTTGATTGAAATAGAGCTAATTTTAATTTTACTTCAGCTTGCAGTGAAATCACACAGAAATTTCCATACAAAGTACAACGGGTTGAAAACAACAAAAAAAAAGTACACCCGCATGTAAGAATAAAAAGTTGAAACACATCAATTTTAATAGATTAGGGTCCAAGTAACAAAGTCATGAAAACCCAGCCAAATACTACGACCCAAACGCAAAATTGTTGGCCTACTCATCAATTAACACATTAATCCTCTTCATATACCTTCATTTCCTGTCACAAGCAGTTGTTGATTAAAATTTTTTTTTTGTCAATGTAATAAATCACATTTAATGAGTAAATAAGACCAAACAGAATTAATTTAAGAAAACACACATGGCTTCAGGTTGCATTCTCTTAAACAAAGATAAGAGCATAATAGTTGGACTTCTCTCTTTGGGATGCAAATAAGTTTGTTGTGCCCCAAATACATCCCACCCTACAAAGGATTGACCCACTGAGTCACAACTGATGTCGACATAACTCAACTTATGAAATAGGTATTCATCGTCGGAAGCAGTTTCGCGTTACACTTAATGTGACGCAATGATTCAGTTGTACACAATTAAAAGCCTAACTTCCATAATGCACCTCAGTAGGTCAAAGCTGAGTAATGCATTCTGGAAGTAACTTGAAGTAAGTTTCAGGTTGGTCTCTTGAAACTCGAGGAGTCGAATTCACAACCTCAACGACGACGGTTTGAATTAATAATAACCTAATACCTAACAAGTTGGCCTATGACGATTAAAATAGATGTTCAGTTAACCGTTATTAAAAAAATGACATGAACTTGTTTTGTTGTTTATTGATCTCTTGTTTTAAGTAAGCCAGCAACAGTTTAATGTCAGTCATGGTGCGTGGTGTTGCATTATCACGAGACCTTAGGGAATCCATAGTTAAAGCCTTCGAAACGCGATTGTCGAGCTACAAAATAGCAAACCGATTTAATTTACCTCGCTCATCAATTCGAAACATTAGCACAAAGTTCAAAAATAGTGGAAATGTGTAGAGGTTGGTAAAAAAACGGGACGCCCACCAATTCCCAGAAACCTCGAGATTGCCAAGTCTTAAAAAAAATAATGAAGGAAAATTGACGTCAAACTGCCGCTGCAATAACTGTTCAATGGAGAAAAAGAATCCAAAAAAGGGATTCAGTCGACACTTGTAAGCGGACAATGAAAAAAATTGGATATAAATTTTTTGAGGTTTGTTTTAGATTTATTTAAATTAGAGCTATTTTAATTCGTTAAAACAAACAAAAGAAAAGGCGCTTAGAGTGGGCCAAGCAACGTAAGAACTGGACTTTAAGTCAATGGCGGTCCATTATTTGGAGTGATGAGTCGAGGTTTGAAGTTTGCGTGGGCGACGAACGAAAACGTGTCATAAGAAACTCCAAAGACGCCTTTCACAAAGATTCCCTTAAAAAAAACTGTCAAGTTACCAGCATCTCTAATTATGTGGGGATGCATGTCTGGGCGAGGTTTGGGCAATTAACATTTTGTAAATGGAACTGTCAATGCTACGAAGTACCGGGATACTCTGGAAAATGAGCTACTCCCCCCATCAATACCACGACTTCAAACTAGTGATGGAGATTTCATTTTCCAACAGGATGGTGCTTCCTGCCATACAGCAAGGTCTACAATAGCGTGGTTATCTGCTGAAGCAATTCCTTTACTGGAATGACCTTCCAGCAGCCCTGACCTTTCGCCAATTGAAACTGTCTGGCATAAAATGAAGCAAAACCTCCGAAAAGAACCATGTCGGACTCTTCAAGGCCTAAAAGCTGAAATCATAAATATTTGGGAATCTCTTGGTACCGAAGAATGTCAAAAATTAATTGACATAATGCCACGACACATAGAAGCAGTTATCAAGGCCAGAGGCGACGTAACACCATGGTAAAATAAAAATTAAGACGTGTAGGCCAAATATTTTGCGTTTAAAAAAATGTATCAATCGTTATTTTATTTTTTAAGACTACTCTATATGGTGATTTAATTGAAGTCATTTTGTTTTTGTTACTTATTTCTATCTAAAATAAATATATCTAAAGAAAAATACAAAAATATTGAGTTTATTGCCGATGGAATTTAAGAACCAGCTGATTTTGTTTTTTATCATAGGTAGTCCAACTATTTTGCGTTTGGGTTCGTAATAGTAATTTTTAAAATATTTAAGTAGGTCTACAGTTAAAGCGATAAATAATGAAGAATAATCATATCAATTAACCAAACGTATTTACTTTAAACAATTGTAGCGAAGACGACAAAGTTATATCTTTATTCGTATGATTATGACAAATAGTAAAATTTTACAGATGATTTTATAAAGTAGAATTAAAAACTAAGTTACAAGAAGTTAAATCCTAATTTTGAGACTCTAGGATTCAATTTATGATACGAATACCACTCTTAAGTAAAAAATACTTCTAACTGGTATAAACAACAGAATCTACTTCTCCGACTACAAGTGTCAAAAGAAAATATATTTTAAACGAATATTATTTAAGTGTCATATGTTAAGCAGCCCTACTGAGAAGTAAACAAAAAACACTTAACCTCATTTTGTTAATTTATTGGTCTAAACTAATATAATGCATGGTGAAATAATAGAAAAAGAACCCAAAACTTCTGAGACAATTTACAACCAATATTCATCATATTTATCTACATGTTTTGTTTTTGGCCATTTTATTTCTTTTCGCATGGCTGGCTTTTAACAAACTGAAAAAAAAAATAAAAACATCCTCAAGGGATATGATTGTCACAGACAACTACAACCATTAATATAGCATCACAAAAAGATAAAACCATAAATTTCATTCACATGACTTCGAATGTAGACCAAAAATAAAGAAAAAAAGAACAAGATATACATTTTATATATACATAGTAATAATCCACACAACAATATTGTTGGCAGCTACCGTAAAGAATGAAAAAAACCTTTATGTACCTACAAAACTTACCTCGGCGAATTATGTCATGACAATTTATTTCGATACACTTTCGAAAAAAAAAATAAAAACTCTAAACAACCAAACTTCTTCAATTTTTTTAAGGTGATCCATTCATCAAAAAACATTAAAAAAAATATTTTTAGAAAACTCTACACCATTTTTCATGTATTTTTATGTTTTTTATTGTATCCCCGAGGAAAAGAAATGTCTGGAAATGGAAGGAAAAAAGTTAAAACAAACTTTCTTCTTATTGGAAAATTGTATATTTTCCCCCTCTGTCTTCGAAGAAGAAGAAAAATAGGCTAAGAAACCTCAAAACATCTTTCAATCAATGTGAAAACATATTTGGAAAAAAATTACAAGAAAAATATGTGAGGTGTGTTACTTTAGAAATCCTTGTTCCTTGATTGTTTTCTCCCGATTCTTCACAAAATTGTATCTTTAAAGTGTTTATCTTTGTTTCACATTTAAGTTCAAAACGATATGATGAGTTTGATGAGCAGGAGTTAATTTATTCAACAAAAAAAGTAAACAGTTTTTCTTGTTAGAAAATGAACTTACGAACACAACAATTCAGAAGTGGGATGTTTTATTTACAAAATTAAAAACATTATCTCCTTCTTAGAAACTTCCTGTGTGTTTTATGATGGAGGGGTGGAATTATTGTAAAGCTCAGCATAGCTATCAGCATTAGCATAAAGGCGTCAAATATATTAAGTAATTCCCATGCGTGACGAGCATGTAATTAGAGGGAGGGTAGGTTTGTACTCCCTGATGTCGGAAGTTTTTTTTGTTGTTTTAATTTTTTGTTTTGCCTCGTGTTCTTGTCGTAGTTATTTCTGACAATAAATAAAAACGGATAGGATACCCGAGTGGGTTTCATATAATGTCCCCATATCCTTTTTTTGAAGTAAAGTTGTTATGGGGTATACTATATGGGCTCCACATCATATCGTTTCGCCAAATACTTGGGGTACAGTCAAAGTGCAGAATAATGTTAACGAGTTTGATTATTATGGCTTTAATGGGGGGTAATCCTTTACACTGAAAAACGACGACGATAATGGCGGCGATGGTGATGGTGATGGTGATGGCGATGGCGATGGCATCGTATTCCGCCAGGCCATATTGTCGTCATCATCGTGTACTTCCTGTTCTCGTCGTCAACGACGTCGCTCGTCGTCGTCCTAAGACACAACAAATAGCCTCGAAATAAGCTTTTCCGCGCTTATATTATATTTCATGGGTTTACATTTGCGAAATGGAAAAATATAATATGCCTTTAGGAGACGGGCGGGCATAGGCAGGTTGACATCGCAATGGCATACAAAAGAAGGCACATCTGCACTGGGAATTAAATTACTTAAGGAATGTCCTTCTTATTTGCAGATGATGATGAATGATTGCCAACGGTGATGTTGCCAATGATGTTGGATTCTGCGAATCTAAATGCTAGATGATAACTACGAAGATGGCATAAATTAGCAACAACAAAAATATATATGAGATTTGTTTAGATTTAATTTTATTACTTTGATTGGATTTCAATGTTGGCAATTGAAAATTTTAATCCCGGTTAAGCTATCTGGAAATTGATTATGCGCATATTAATGCAACAAAGAGAATAATGGGAAATTGGTGGAGTGGTTGAGTGAGCCAAGATAAATTTAATGTGCAGCTTGAAGGCCTGAGAGGATTATCTCGAAAACAAACAACAGTTTAATGAACCACTTAAAAAAAAAAGGTTGAAGAATCCTGGCATTTAAAAGATTCAGTTGTGAGTTAAACCAGAGTACGTAAACTCAGGAAATAGATTTGTCTACATTTATGTCAAGAAACAGTTCCTAAGTGGGGATGAAAACAAAAAGACTAACAAAACAAGGAAGATTAAATATCAAAAGCATTTGTTGATTTAATCCAAAGTTAACTCACCAATTATGGGCTTATCACACTGACAAACTGGCCCTTAGAGTCTCGAAAAAAATGAACTAAATTCAGTTTTTTACAAATTAAATTTATCCTTTTTGCAAATAGATTACATCTTTTGAAATTAAAGCATAAGGGGGTAATCCATGCTTTTTTCGAAAATCAATTTAAGAAAATTGCTAATTTAAGTAAATGTTCTAGTTTTCAGCTATGGATATAGCCCTCAAAAAACTAATTAAGCGTTTTAAAAACCGCAATGTCCTCCGAGACTTATTTGCGGAACTGTAGGCATTCAAAGATAACCAAGGTATCAAAACTCAAAAAAATAAATTTGCATGCAAATATCTCAAAAATTAGACCTTCTAAAGGTTTTGCTTTGGGTGTGCTGATTGCATTTGACAATACCTTTCTATTTATGTACATTTCAATGGGTTCCAGAGACTTTCGTGAAAAAATGCTGTGATTGTGGTAAGGAGTTAGTCCATACTTTTTTTTCAAAAATCGATTGAAAAATAATATCTCAAATTTGAATGGCAATGTATAGTCCTGTCCGTTCTGTATTCAACAACGTCAACCGAAACCTCCTACGAGCCTTTTTTGGAAAGTTATGGCCATATAAACTCTTTTAGTTTTGGGTCGAATATGCGAAAGAATGACTTTGAATTCAAATATCTTCGCAAGTATTTCAAAACCCGCAATGTCCTCCAAGGCTTATTTGCGGAACTGTAGGCATACAAATATAATTTAGGTTTAAAAACTAATAAAAATAACTTTGCAAGCAAATATCTCAAAAACTAGACCTTATAAAAGGGTTTGTTTTGGATGTGCTGATTGCATTTGACAATACCTTTCTATTTATGTACATTTCAATAGGTTCCGGTGACTTTCGTGAAAAAAGCTTTTTTTTTTCAAAAATGGATTCAAAGAAAAATATTCCCAGATTTGAATGGCAATGCAAAGTCTTGCCCGTTCTGTATTCAACAACGTCAATTGCTACCTCTCACGAGCCTTTTTGGAAAGTTAATGAAGACTTTTAGTTTTGGGTCGAAAATAATGGATTTACTTTGAGTTAAAATATCTTCGGAACCAGACCTCATAGAATGTTCTAGTTTTCAGCTATGGATAGCTCTCACAAAACTGATTGTAATTAAATGGAAAATTATAAGATCATAGAAAAATTAAAGAAAAATAGAAACTTCCACACAAAAATAAAAAATAATAAATAATTTCCAATTACATAATCTTGCGTTATATGTTTATAAATGTTTAGGTAAAAAAATAAGTCAGTGAAAAAATCAATGGTAAAAAAAAACTAAAAAAATAAGCTAAATTTATTTTGTTTTAAGGCCCGGTAAGGCTTTTGTAGGCCCTCATTATAAATAGCGTATCGAACGTTCCTTAAAAGTCGAACGATTTAGCGAATTTCACTTATCACGGTATTATGGTTAGCGAACTTGCGAACTTGCAAATTCGCTTCAGAAATCAATGCTGCCAACAGTTTTCATATGAATTTACACATGTTAAACGTCAAATGACTAGACTTTTTATTTCTGTTTGTGAGTTGTGATTATTTGTTTGTTAAAAAAGAAAATAATATTCAAATGGAGCATCACTCACATATTAATTTTGTATAAAATGACTGGCTAAACTTTCCAATAAATTTAAAATAATTTTATTATTCGGTACTACTTGCATAATGTGAGTGTACAGTGAAGATTGCAAAATAAAATTTCTTGTCCTGAAATGAAATGATGTGGTTAATTAGTGTGGTTTTAGTTTCATGTTCATTATTCTTACAAAATAAGTGAGTGATTCCATGTCCCTTCCAGGGGCGTATACAGCTTTAGTTCTTGAGGGGGTCATGCCAAAAAAAATAACACAAACTAATATTTGTTAAAAGTCAAGTGCCTTATATTTTTTTTTCACATTTTACTGAGCGTAGCTATACAAAAGAAAAGGGAATAAATCTTAATTAACTATACTAAAGGGTTTTCCAATAGGGTTGATTTCGACAGCTTGTGGCGGCCATATTGTTTCTTTTACTTTCGGTCAAAATATCCTCTTTTAATCAGTTACTACAGACAAATCATCATGGTGAGTTACAGCGTCGAGCAACACGTGCAAATGATGTTTTAGAGCAGTTAGAAGTTTTTCCCAATTTTGGTCGAAAAATCTTCTTTAGCGATGAGGCCCATCATTGGATGAATGGGTACGTGAAGCAAAATTGCCGGATTCGGGACGACACTAACCCACGCGATGAGATTCACGAGGTGCCAATGCATCTAAATAAAGTTTCTGTTTGGTGTGGATTTTGAGCTGGATGCCTGGAGGCGTCATTGGTCCGTACTTCTTCGAAAATGATGCTGGCCAGGCCATCACCATCAACGGCGATCGCTATAGGTCGATGATCACCAACTTCTTGTGGCCTAAATTGGATGGTATGGACGTGAATTGGCCACCAAGATCGTGTGATTTGACCCCTTTGCACTTTTTCTTGTGGAGATTTCTTAAGTCGCAGGTCGTTGCGAATAAGTTGCAAACCACCTCGACCCTCAAAGACAACATAATCGATGCCATCGGTCAAATTCAGCCTGATTTATGCGCCAAAGTCATCGAAAACTGGACCTTTCGAATCCGCGCCACCCAGCGAGGACGGGGCGGCCATTTGAACGATGATATATAACTATAATAGGGCTCTCAAATAAAGATAAAACCTTATTGATATCTTGTTTTATTCAATTTTTAAATCGACCCGCCCTTAATGGGAAACCCTATAATACATTACCTTTGTTAAAAATAAGTTAAAATAATTTAAAATCGTTCATATCCTGGAAAAATATATCGTACCTTAACTCATTTAATTTCAAGACAGTTAGGAATCAAAAGTCGGCGTGAAATAGCAGACTACGAATGTAATACTAAATTTTCACTACGCAAAGTTAGGCAATTTCGTTGAAAATATATATTTCGAACTGCCAAAGCCAATTCAAAATGAAATGAGCTACCTATACAAAAAAATTAACAAATTTAAGACGAAAACACTTTTATGGTATTTGCAAAGTTAACTCATTTTTGGTTCCAAAGAAAATTAAAATAAACAACTGAGTCGAACGAACCTTTATTGGCTGGACCAGTGACCGCGCTCTTCGTTTTTATTCCTGACTGTTACATTTTTTATTTCGGAGGGCCTCAGCAACAGCATACAGCAATCTCCAGTTGCCTGACCAAAAAAAATCAGTTTAGCTAGCTGTCAAAATACTGAGGAAAAAAATTTTTGGATTCGCTTGATCATTTGTTTTGAATTTTATTCAGAATTTATTTTAATCCTATCAAAGTTTTTATTTCAGCGAATTTAAGTTGCAGGAAAAATTAGTAAAATATCATAGATATGGTGCACTGTTTTCTGTTTCTTAATTTTAGTAAATAGATATCTATAAATATTCACGACTGAAAATGAAAACAATAGCTCTGATTTTCAAAAATGACCACTTGTGTAAATTGCTCTTTTTACAATAGTGGAAAAACTAAAAATACATTACATATTCGTATTATAATTGAATACAAAGATTCGTTTTCGTTGCGTTCAAGAAAAGTGTGAACAAATTTCACGAGTGATTTTGATATGCCTCTGATTTGAAAAAATTTATGTCTCTAAGACTGCCACCGATGGAAAAGTGAAAGGCACCTTACAAAATAAATATGTACATCAAATATACCTAATCTTTTTATCTTTCTTACCAGTAAGCCTTTCTGATAAAAATAATGGACAAAGTTGTTAAATTCTATGAGCCTAGTCGCTTTTCGTCAATAATTCCATCCGACTGGTCAAACGGTTCACCGCAAGGAGTTCCAAAAAATCTCCTTTACCATAGCTATTGGCTTTTGCATTATGGGATTCATAGGTTACTTTGTAAAAGTAATCCACATCCAAATCAATAACAGTATTGTTCGATCGTATATGTTGAATAAGTGCAAACAAAATCCTTTCATAATAGGTTTTCATCATAGTTTTATATATTTATGTCTTTTATCGTTAACATTAATATTTTTTGGTTAGAATAACTATAAATCGAAAGTTATCACTTTTTTTGCTTTTAAAAAAAATCTGTCATACAAACAAAACAATTTCTGTATGTGTGTTTAAAGATTTTGTTTTCAGAAAAAAAATATATATTTTTTTGAAAATCCTATTAGTTTTTACTTTACTGAGTGAAAATTTGGTAACAACTCCGCACTTTGATTTCTGTTTGGTTTAACAGGTTTTGGCTGTCATCTCAAAACGGAAACTAGCCTTTGCATATATTTTAAGATTTGAATGCATTATCATTTTATGAGGAGTTTGTTGTTATGTTAAATTTGAGGTACGAGGAAGAAAATCAAAGTATCATCGATGTACTACAAAATAACGTAGGTATTCCATTGCCATGAAAATTAAATTTCTTATTGAATTGAAGTTACAACATTCAAATTCTTTATTGAATTCTAAATTATCAATCGAAAATCCTACTAGCTTTCTAAGTAACCAACTTTCTTTTTTTTTTCTATGTGGTTACTAAATAATTATTTCAGATCAACAAAATAATCTTGAGTTCTCGGGGGGGGGACATGACCCCGTGACCCCCCCCCCCCTGTATACGCCGTTGGTCCCTTCCTAAAATCAAATGGCTTTTGCTTTTTGCAAGTTAAGGAAAATGAGATCTCAAATTTATCTTCGAACAGACGGTCGTCAGCAGGCGAGCTAACATTTTTTTTTTGCTCAGTATTTTTACAGTGAGACCTTTGAGATCCTGAACTTGCCTTACAATCGGCCAATTATTCGACGCGGAAGACCTACAAATTTGGAAATCGACTGCCATTTGTTTTAAAATACATATCAATTTATTTATTTCTTAATTTTTGCCTAAATTAAATAATAACAAATAATTAAAAGGTCTTTAACTTTTAGTTCGATACTGTTATCACATAGAATTTTAGTTCGATAAGTTTTGACTCTTTTAGCGAACAGATTAGCGAAAGTTCGCTATTTGTAATACAGTGATAATCAAATTCGCTAAAGTTTTGACATTTGAAGCGAACTTAATTTTAGCGAATCGCTATTCCTAATACGAAATTAGCGAATTCGCAAAGTTTTAAGTTCGATTCGCTATTCATAATGTGGGCCTTATAAATAATTCAATAACACATTAAATAAATTAGTATTCTACTTGGTTGAATTTTCATATATACACAAATATGAAATTATGTAAGTAGCCTAATGAAAGAAATTCATTGATTTAATGAATAAGTTCTATGAATAAAAGAATAAATCATTCATTTACGAATGTTTTTTACGTAACGTAATGAAATAATCTTATTAACTCAACGAAAGCAGAAATGGTTAAAGAATGTTTAACTTTGACATTTGAAACGAATTCACTGATTCAAGAAAAATTCGTTGTTCAACAAAAAGTTTCGTTTAGCCAACGAAGTCGAGCATCAGCTAAGTTTAAATTAATTTGTTCTTATATAAGGTGCTTATATAAAGGATTTGGTTCTCAGTATCGGTTACCCAACCCATTACCTATACGGGTCTCCGGTTAGTTTCGAGGGCCTAGTGACTTACAACTCGCAACCATTCTTGTGTGCGCGTGTCGACAGGCATGGAAGGGACCTACAATTGTATGCCGAATCCGAACGGCTAACGGGAAGTACTTATTCATGACAAGTGATACTCTTGGAGGATCTGTCAATTCCTCGCAAGAGGCGGAAGTCCTAAAAAAAAACTTTTTTAGTTTTTAGGTGGACGAGGGCGGGAAGTGAACTGAGACATCCACCGTGACAGCCCATCGCACTAACCATTACCCTACGGGCTAGTCGTATTTCAATCAAACATTTAAAACATAACTTACCTACATTAAACAGCTTTCTTCAGAAAATAAAAATAAACTCACTTATAAAATAAAAACTGGTATCTTAAAAGGACAAAAACCCGAAATTACTGAGAACCCGGTCATGTTTTATGTACCCGGTTACCTGGCTAGTAACTGCAAAAAGCGGGAAGACGGGTAACCACCTACACTCGGTAATACCTAAATAAAAAGGTATTTGGGTACCCGTTTATGGCGGGTACTACCCAGTCAAAGTCAAGAGCTCTTATATATAGGTTGTTTATTTATAAAAAATATTTTTTTTAAATAAAATTAAAGATTGTATTTTTTCTTATAATGTTTTCTTATATTTTCTCCATCTAAAGCTAAGAAAAAGTATTACGGTCAAGTTTGAACTCTGATGTCCTTATTTTTTGTTCGCTTCATATCATATTTGCCCTTACAATACATCCCTAATGGTTTCAGGCATAGTTTTTAAAAAGACGATAACATTCATAAACCCTCTTAATCTGTTATATTTTGAAATTAGCATTTCTTCTTCATAGTTTTTAAGCTTCCACTTATCGTAATGCGGAATGCATGAAATTTCACATAAATTTCTGACCTATTTTTTTTTTGTTGGTTAACCTTGCATAGATGAAATTGTTAACTCAATTTATTCAAAATTCTTAACCCAAAACAAAATTCCATTACCTGAATTCATAAATATAGTATAATACCAAAACGATTCGGAAACAAATAATTGAAATTATCGTCCTTGCACGAGTAGAGCATGTAAAAATGCATGGGTAAAAAAATAAAACATAAAAAATCTCGATTGACACACACTCACTAAAACACTTGCCCCGTACTCGAGAGAACCGTGAGTTGTGGTATGGTATAGTACAGAAACTGTTGCGACCCTAACGGGTGGACTAGAGCAACCCTTTCTCTAATGGAATTTCTTTTAAAAATTATTTCTTTTTTTTGTTTCCTTTAGAAAACGATATGAGTGCACTTAGGGTTTTAATTTATTTTGACTTTTTTTTCGTTGAACGGTTGTTCACTTAAAACAAAATTAACACAAAATGAAATATTTATCCTTTTCATCGGACCTACAATAACTTCTCTTCAACAACAACAATAACAACAACTACACTTTAGATTTCCGAACGAGTATTATTCACAAAGGACTAAAATATTCAATCGTGGGTTTTGTTGTGTTGGTGGGGGGGGGGGGGAGATTCCATCAGAGAGAAGAAAGGTTGACGTTAGAAAAAAAAAAATAGCAAAACTTTCCCAACAGAAAAAAAAAAAGGGATACAGAAACTCACGTTGCACTTTAAACGAACTCGCACTACTCGTAAACTCCTTCTCTAATAGAAAATAAATTTAAAAAAACTTAAATTGAAACCACAAAAATAAGTAGAGTAGAATCGCACAATCTTCTTCAAAGGAAGAATAACTTCATTGTTGCAACTTTGCTTTTGCCACTTGCACCGCACTTTTCAAACAATTTGTTGAGCAACATCTGAAGGATACATAATTTATTAAATTTTTAATTTTTTTTTTGGGTTTGCTACACAAAAAAAAAAAATGTTGATTCTATTTCGATGGAGTTTGGAAAAAAAATCGACACTATATGGAGGAAAATTATATCGGATATTTTTCTCTGCGGAGGATAACCAGATGCCGGAAGAGCTTTTTACTATCTGAAAAGGTGTAGGATCTCGGATGTCCTTTTTAATATGAAAATTCTTTGGCTACTGTGGCTCTGCACATGAGAATCGCTTTATGGATGCTGGCTGGCTGAGCAGGAGATTGCTGAGTTGATATATGAAAGCTTTGTGTATATTTTGCATCCATCAATGATGTTTGAGGTATAAAATGTATAGCTTTGTTGTGGGGTATAGAAGTAGCGCATGCGACTTGAGTGCCTATATGCACTGAAAAAAACAGTTTTGGAGTTTTTGAAACTTCTCACAAATTAGTATTATTAAATTGACAACATAAAACAAAATATTTTATACTTAAATAACAAAGGTAACGTGTCAATAGTGAATCAATACTTGCTTCCTGAGCTGTTTATCCAATAAATTAACACAACATTCCCATCATGTGATTCACTGGGGTTGTTGCACAGCAGATCGTATGACGCAGTGAATCAGGGGCTTAAAAATGGTTTAGCAATTAAATACATTTAAACAATTACAACCGGCTTTAAACCACTTTTAAAATGAGAGTCAGCTGTAAAAACTCTTTTTAAATCGAGAGTCTACTCTTTGGTAATTTTAAACGACATAAACTATATAGACCGAGAGCTGCCAGCAGATTTTGGTCGTGAAAGGAAACGAAAAGATTTTAATAGTATAGGTAGTCCTGGTGAAGGTGATAACGAATACGTTCGTCTGCCAGCATGTAGTGGCCCCGTTACCACGTAAAAGTGAATCAAAAGTACAACTTTTCTGAAAATTGAAATCGGGTGGGAAACCATTTCAAATGTTATACATTTTGACGCCATGAACCTCCTGATTACAAAACTGGTTTCGACAGACGTGCAGGTGGCCCCAAAACCCGGACAGACGTCCCAGAAAACGCGTTTTTTTTTCGCGTTTTTAGGCTTTTGGGAAACCACCTGAAATTGATCACAACTTTTAGCCATGGACTCCCTGAGTGTGAATATGTACATGACAAACGTCTAAGGCCCCAAAACCCCCGACAGACGCGATTGAAGTCGCGGATTTTTTGTTGACATTTTTAGATAATTGATTTATGCTACCAAAATGTATCGCAATCGGAAGGCCTTGACTACCAGAGTATTAATGTATAAAAAAAGGAGTTTATAGTGACACCCAACAGCTGGAAAGTCACGAAATAAATCGCGGATTTTTTCTTTTATTTTTTTAGTAAGAGGATTTTTAGGGAAACCACTTGAAATGTGTCCCAATCAAAAGGTCTTGACCCAAACAAAATTAAAATGTAAGTGACAGACGTTTGAGTGGCCCCAAACAACTGAAAGCCGCGATATAATTCGCGGATGTTATTATTTATTTTTTAATTGTATGTTAGTAGTAGCTTCTCCAAATGTTTACCAATTAAAAGGTTCTGACTCAAGACGCCATACTGGTGGAAAGCGCGAAAAAAGTCGCGGATGTTATTACTAGTTTATCAATTAGATTATCAATACAAATCTCTTAAAATTCATCTCAATTTATAGGGCTTGACTCCTTGAGTCGGAAAATTAAACTGACAGACGTTTTGATTTACGACAAACTATTAAAATCCACGAAATAACTCGCCTTCAAATATTTTTATTGTTTTTTCTTTCAATTCACCTAATTAAAAGGTTTTGACTATCTGAAAAAGAAATTTTGAAGGAAACACGTTTTTAACATACCAAACCATTCAAATAAGCGATATAAGTGGCTTATACATATTCTTTTCTTTATGAAATGTGTAATTGCACGCACACTCAGTTCACGTTTTCATAATCTAATTGATAAACTAGTAATAACATCCGCGACTTTTATCGCGCTTTCCACCAGTATGGCATAACTCAAAACGTCTGTCAGTTACATTTTGCAACTCAGGGTGTCATACCTTTTAAATTGAGATGCATTTCAAGACATTTGTATCTTTAATCTTTTTGATAAATTAGTAATTACATCCGCGACTTTTATCGCGCTTTTCAGCAGTTTGGCGAAACTCAAACGCCTGTAAATTATAAAATCACTTGCTGAGTCGGAACCTTTTAATTGGTAAACATTTGAAGAAGCTACCACTAATGTACAATTAAAAAATAATAAATTCTAAAAACGCGAAAAAACGCGTTTTCGGGAACGTCTGTCTGGGTTTTGGGGCCACCTGCACGTCTGTCGAAACCAGTTTTGTAATCAGGAGGTTCATGTCGTCAAGTTGTATAACATTTGAAATGTTTTCCCACCCGATTTCAATTTTCAGAAAAGTACTTTTGATGCACTTTTACGTGGTAACGGGGCCACTACATGCTGGCAGACGAACGTATTCGTAATCACATTCACCAGGACTACCTATACTATTCATATCCTTTGGTTTCCTTTCACGATCAAAATCTGCTGCTGGCTCTTAGACTAATAGTTTAACGTTAAAACACTCTTCTAACTTTAAAAGCAGCAAATCGCTTGTTTTACTTCTTAAAGTATACTTTTACCACTTAAAAAAAAGTAAATAACAACAAAAAAGCGTAGGTTGGTGAAATGATATCGAAGTTTTTTTTTTTTTAATTTTTCAATATTTAGAGCTTTGTTAAAAAGTGAAAATATGAAATAAAAGAGCTCAGCGGTATTGAATTTTTCACTTTTTCTGCGAATACCTTGTCCATGAGCTTGAGTTTTTTTTAGAATCAGGGATAATGCGAGTAGATTTCTTTTCCATTAAATAAATATTGAATATACACGAGACACACATAATTATGTATATTAAAATTATTTGTGCCTGTTCAACCGTTATTTGTTTATATCCCTTCAACACTAGCCCACTGTGTATTAATACATGTCAAATTGAAAGTGGGAAAGAATTCCATGCGACTGCCAAACTTGTGGGAAAGAAATGACTTTTCATATTTTGCTTCCACACTTGCTTGTATTAATACATTACCTTAACCCAAAAAAAAGTGTGATAGAATGTGGGACAGTATTATAACCATTCCTAAAATTATTCATGTATTAACACATGTCAAATCGTGTGGGATAGAATATCGGGTTGTGTAGGCTGGGCTATCATATTTTGTTTCCACACTATTCTACATGATTTTGTTTCCAACTTTTTTGACATGTATAAATACACAGTGGGCTAGTGTGGAAGGCCTTTTACGTTACGAAGTTGCGGAGTCCACTTTAGTTTCAAGAGTTGTTTAACGTGTTTAAAATTAATAAGTAGTTAGACGAGGGTTCGCAACTAAACGACTACGTTAACTAGAGCCGGTTTTATTCCTTAAAAGAGTAATGTTTAAAATTTTGCGCCATTATTTTTTAATTATTAATAATAATAGCTAGCCGGCCTGGCCTTGCATGGGAAGACAACCTAAATTACAGTTGTATTTCTGTCACGCCTTAGGTTAAAAATAAAGATTTATTAGTAACTTTCTAGGGATGTAAGGCAATATACGTGTTTTATTGGAAAAATCATCAATAGTACAGTATGGTCTTACATGCATTACAAATACATCATCGCTAGTAGCTCTACGCCCGATAAGAAGCTAAAGTGTCATTCATATGAGCTGCGAACTGCGTCTGCGAATAATTATTTTAAAGCTATTTCTGAATCAAATATCAACTTATTGTTATTTTAGTTGTTTAACAAATGGAATAAATGAGCTTGCATGTAGTTGGCCCACCAACTATTGAGTTGAGCAAAACTGTTAATTGCAATCGTTTGTACATCGTTTGTCTACGTTTGTATAAGTTTTAGATTCGTTTGTACACTCACCGTTTTTTTTATATAGCCACTTCAAAAAAATTTACGGAGTTTGGCCCACCAACTATAACGCTCGAAAAATCTGGAAATGCAGTTCGATAGATAATCGTTTGTCTATGTTTGTCTTTTTTTTTTTTCGTTTGTATACGTCCCAAATTTTTTTGACAAAAAAATTTTTTTTAACCAAATTTTATTAATATTTTAAAACATATGCATTCGTTTGTCTCTTTCTTATAATGATTTTTCATCGTGTTATTTTTTTTAATTTGTATTTATTTCTATTTTTAAATAATTATTACTTTTTTGGGACATGTAGTTGGCCCACCAACTATAACGCTCGAAAAATCTAAAAACGCAGTTCGATAGAAAATCGTTTGTCTATGTTTGTCTTTTTTTTTTTTTCGTTTGTATACGTCCCAAATTTTTTTGACAAAAAAATTTTTTTTAACCAAATTTTATTAAAATTTTTAAACATATGCATTCGTTTGTCTCTTTTTTATAATGATTTTTCATCGTGTTATTTTTTTTAATTTGTATTTATTTCTATTTTTAAATAATTATTACTTTTTTGGGACATGTAGTTGGCCCACCAACTATAACGCTCGAAAAATCTAAAAACGCAGTTCGATAGAAAATCGTTTGTCTATGTTTGTCTTTTTTTTTTCGTTTGTATACGTCCCAAATTTTTTTGACAAAAAAATTTTTTTTAACCAAATTTTATTAAAATTTTAAAACATATGCATTCGTTTGTCTATTTTTTATAATGATTTTTTATCGTAGTAATTTTTTTAATTTGTATTTATTTCTATTTTTAATTAATTATATATTAATTATATGGAGCATGTAGTTGGCCCACCAACTATAACGCTCGAAAAATCTAAAAACGCAGTTCGATAGAAAATCGTTTGTCTATGTTTGTCTTTTTTTTTTTTCGTTTGTATACGTCCCAAATTTTTTTGACAAAAAAAATTTTTTTAACCAAATTTTATTACAATTTTGAAACATATGCATTCGTTTGTCTCTTTTTTATAATGATTTTCCATCGTGTTAATTTTTTAATTTGTATTTATTTCTATTTTTAATTAATCATTACTTTTTTTGGGACATGTAGTTGGCCCACCAACTGCATTCTCTTTTATTTGGGTGTCCACAGTTTCAACTTGTATTCGAAATTGCGATAATTAAGACTTTATCCTTTTTTTCTATTCTTTTTAAGGAGTGCCCTGCATTTAGGCTGCATTTAAAAAGACTTAAGTTACACCTTGAGTATATTATTTATTCAGTTAAAATAATTAAAAAAACCCAGACAAAAATAATTGTAATTCTATAGGTACTTGTTCATTAACTTGAACTTTGCCGTCGGCTTAAGGCTTTTAATGAGTTTCTTTTTTTTATGAAATAGAAAGTAATTATGGGTACAAATACCTATGCATGCCTATTATAGATATTGATAGGTAGTAACCAAATTTTTGAGTACCTACCTAACTACGTACGAGTTTTGGCTGTTTTTTCAGCGAATGGATAAGGGGGGGTTTACTTAAAATAAATCAAAATTATTTTAACTCGAACATAATCATGAAATGTGTATTTCCTGTAGTTCCAAAAACCCATTTTTAATAAAAATTCAGCATGCCTGAATAAAAAAAGACCTGCATGTGTTTTACTCGTGTCAGAAGCAAATACATTTTTGCCTCAAAAACCTACTTTTACAAAGAAAAAACCTATACGCCTTTTAAAAATAATACCTCAACCGAATAATAAATAGCTACCCAGCTCATTTCAGAAAGAGTTTATAGGTACCTAGTTTTAGAAAACTAAACTTAACTCATCGTCATCCTCATCTCATCGCAGATCGCACTAGCCAGAGGCAGTGTTGCCACTTTACTTCAATTGAAGTAGATCTACTTCTTTTTTTTCAATTTATTTTTAAAAATACTTCCTACTTTGCACCATCGCCAATTGAAATCCACTTCTTTTTTAAAATCGTTGCTTCATCCTACTTCAACCTTTAAAAAAAAAGTCAAATCTACTTCTTTTTTATCTCTTTACTCTGGTAGGGATTTATGCTGCATTTACACGAATGGCAAAATGCTATTTTATCTGTCAAATTATAGCCATTTTTCTTTGCATCGTGTAAACGCTCTAAATACTGGCAAAAAAAATTATTTCTGCCATTATTTTACCATTTTTTTGGCAGAAATATTGGCAGCTTTGAAATGCATGTGGATCTGGCATTACATTACAAAAATTAACTTGTAATAAAATTATTCATGTATTAACACATGTCAAATCGTGTGGGATAAAATGTCGGGTTGTGTAGGCTGGGCTTTCATATTTTGTTTCCACACTTTTCTACGTCCCACTTTTTTCACATGTATTAATACACAGTGGGCTAGTGTAGAAGGCCTTTAACACAATACAAATACACAACTGAGTAATTTAACAAAGCATATGTATGTAAATATAAGATCTGAAAGGATTTCAATCACGTTGCGTATTCAAACCAATTTCAAACCATGTATGTAAGTATGCAGCCTAAATGCAGGGCACTCCTTAAAAAAAATAGAAAAAAAGGATAAAGTCTTAATTATCGCAATTTCGAATACAAGTTGAAACTGTGGACACCCAAATAAAAGAGAATGCAGTTGGTGGGCCAACTACATGTCCCAAAAAAAGTAATGATTAATTAAAAATAGAAATAAATACAAATTAAAAAATTAACACGATGGAAAATCATTATAAAAAAGAGACAAACGAATGCATATGTTTCAAAATTGTAATAAAATTTGGTTAAAAAAATTTTTTTTGTCAAAAAAATTTGGGACGTATACAAACGAAAAAAAAAAAAGACAAACATAGACAAACGATTTTCTATCGAACTGCGTTTTTAGATTTTTCGAGCGTTATAGTTGGTGGGCCAACTACATGCTCTATATAATTAATATATAATTAATTAAAAATAGAAATAAATACAAATTAAAAAAATTACTACGATAAAAAATCATTATAAAAAATAGACAAACGAATGCATATGTTTTAAAATTTTAATAAAATTTGGTTAAAAAAAATTTTTTTGTCAAAAAAATTTGGGACGTATACAAACGAAAAAAAAAAAGACAAACATAGACAAACGATTTTCTATCGAACTGCGTTTTTAGATTTTTCGAGCGTTATAGTTGGTGGGCCAACTACATGTCCCAAAAAAGTAATAATTATTTAAAAATAGAAATAAATACAAATTAAAAAAAATAACACGATGAAAAATCATTATAAGAAAGAGACAAACGAATGCATATGTTTTAAAATATTAATAAAATTTGGTTAAAAAAAATTTTTTTGTCAAAAAAATTTGGGACGTATACAAACGAAAAAAAAAAAAGACAAACATAGACAAACGATTATCTATCGAACTGCATTTCCAGATTTTTCGAGCGTTATAGTTGGTGGGCCAAACTCCGTAAATTTTTTTGAAGTGGCTATATAAAAAAAACGGTGAGTGTACAAACGAATCTAAAACTTATACAAACGTAGACAAACGATGTACAAACGATTGCAATTAACAGTTTTGCTCAACTCAATAGTTGGTGGGCCAACTACATGCAAGCAATAAATGATCATATTTAAAAATTTAAATAGAAAATATTGCGTTAAATTAGTTGAACTTACAAACAAAACACGTTTTAATCTACGCGACCGACAACTGCGACCTGCGAACTGTCAAATGAAAATTCACAGTCCACAAATACAAGACGCATTCGACAAAGCTGCGAACAAATAATTTGCTCGAATTTAACCTCAAAAATAAAATGTCTGGTGTTACTCGTGTTGTTTGGTTTGGTTGCAAAAAAAAAATGAGTGACTCCGCAGAAAAAAGGGTAAAATTATTTGCAAATAATTGAATATCTTTGCTTATTGCTTTCTAAAAGCAGACAATAATTTTTTTTTTATTATTTGAAACTTCACTTTTTTATTATATGACTCACATGAATGAAATGTCAAATTCTGCGACCATTCGCAATTCGCACACGCAGGCTTCATATGAATGGCACTAGTGCTGCCATTTCCGAGAAATTGAATTATCATACAAAACTTAAATTTCAATCATACCAGAGGCAAAATTATCATACGCAAAAAAAAAAATGTATGGAAAACGAAAATTGTCTTTATTATTTTGGAATGTTTTTTAAAAGTTGGATTGATGATTTTTGTAAAAGATTTTTTGTATTTCAATTTTAGTAGTGAAAATATTATTGAAAACTAAACTTCATTAACCGTCAAATTCATGTACGTGAATATGCTGTGACGTGGGCACCAGGCGGCCCGCAACTTGCAAGCAAGGTACTTTCTAGAAAAGTTTATACAACTCAGTTTCTTCGTGTGAAAAGGAACTTAGTACTATTATGCATCAGCTTTCCACGATGTGGATTCGTTTAACGGCGCTAGTGTTTTCTTATTTATTTAACATTAAAAAACAGAATTTTCTGCCACGTCAAAGTCACACTGGTTGACCTTCATCTTTATCAAAAATTTCGGTTTTTTAACAATAATTTTAAAAGATATCGGATTTTTTGGAAGTTTCTTAATCATCACCTTCATCACCATTGAAGTCATTCTTCAATGAAATTTGTAAGCTTATACCTTGACAGATAGGTAACAAAGTAAATCTTGAGGTACACAGAATATTTCGGTCCAAATGTCGCGCAAAAGCCCTGAAATCACCTTTTACCGAGCAAAAAATTTAATGTCAAAAAGTTCAGATTTCCTAGTTGTTTTCTTCATTCTTTTATTTTATTGAACAACTTGAGAAAATCAACTTTAATTTTTAAGGCTCTCCGAAACTAACGCGCAACATTCTGTGTGCCGATGAAAATTTCGTCAGTAGTCGGATTTAATATGACAAATTGTACCGAGTCAGTCCGTTTATCGAGGTGGAAATATATTTTGACAAGCGAAAGTAAGTTGTGAATTTTCAATATAAAAAAAACCTGTTTCGCTTAAAATTGTAAAAATATAGGGGGAAGGAAGTAACGAAAACACGAATGAAAATTTCAAGACTTTTTTGTTTTAACTTTGACGTTTCTGATTTGCCAACCACAATGCTTCTCGATGTTAGAAAAAATCGATGTAAACAAAATTTATTTAATTGTTAAGTTGTTTTTCGTAATTGAAATTGAAATAGAATACACTTGAGAAAGAAAATTGCCCACAAAACAACCTCAAATTCCAGAAGGTTAAAATAGCGAACCGAAGTACGTACATATGTATTTTGATGAACCGTTTAATCACAAACGTACATGACGTACATGTCAAAAAGACGAAACAAGTAAAAAACGAAACGTGTAACCAGGATCAATGTGTTCATAGTTATCTAAATATGGAGCTTACCCTAGACATCAGTTGCAAACAAACAAATCAAAAAAACTGCAAAAAAACAAAACATTTTTAAATACCTTGTGTGGTAAATACATTTGTGTTATATACTTATGTTAGTTTGTATTGCATTTGTTTGCCCTCCAACTAGAGTATGTGCTTTTTAATTTTTACGGATTGTCAGAATTAGAAAGAGAAACGACAAAGTTATGTCGTTTTCTATTGGATTTCGGAACAGTACTACTCTTTTTTGATTCCAATCGAATTATTTTCTAATTTGTGAAATATATATGTGTGTGTGCGTAAATTTTCTGATATTTATGTATATTTTGTCAATAAATTTGACAAATAATCCGATGAATGGGTTTATATGGATATGTGTGTTCCGAGGTTACTCCTTTATCATTTCCGGAACAGAAAATACTCCGAAAACATTACTGGGAAGCGCAAATCGAATTATTTTGAGTCAAAAAGGAGCAACTCCGAACCTCCAACCGAAAACGACATAAGATTCTGGAAAAGCCGAGTCGAGGCAATCATGCCGTACTTGTCTAACAATTTTGAGAATTTCAACTGTCCTAATAGTTCCAACCAAGTCCATTTCAACTCGTTAATGCTTGACTACATAGGCCTACCTTTGTACAAAAGTACAAAAGTGAGAAATAAATATATATTCTGAAGACACCTGACCTAAAAAAACAATGGAAAGTTGTGCATAGTGGTTTAATATTTATGTGTCAGAACAATTTTCGTGTGTTTTTTTGCAAGCAAGTTTCTTTAGCGAGCATTTTAATTTCTCTGAAGGGTAATTCAATCCAGCTTCACACTGCTACTAAACGTAGTATAGTAATAGAAACTTTTATGAATTTTTTTTTTTTTTTTGAAAAATTTTGATTTTTTATTTCTTATTTGCGTAGAATAGTGCAATATTTTATTTAAGTGAAATTATCAAATTATCATACATTTTGCATATGATAATGGTTTCCAATCAAACATCATACCAGACCATAAATTATCGTACATGTAGCATAATTATCATACGGTTGGCAGCACTGATGGCATTTAAAGTAAATTTTTTTACATTTATTCGAGTCTCGAATTGGATACTTTCTATTTTGTTTTAGATGTTAGCACGATATTGATAGTTAAATTGAGTCTTGTGGATGTGTTCATGAAGTAGTTACATATAGTATTTCCATCGGAAAGACAAATCGATCTTTTGTTTTGGTTAGCTAGTTTATATTTATAAGATCTCAGCGACCTCCATTTTTTTCATAAATATAAAAGCTGTTCGACATAAAAGTCTCTCACTTTTGCTATTAAAAAGTGAAAATGAATATTTTTGCACTCGTTGCTCGATTTATTATCCTGTCTCATGTCTAAAATTCAACCTATCTCGGCATTTTTTTTTTATAAAAATTGAACAATTTCAACAAAGTTTCTAAAACTAACGCCATCTATTGCATGTGTCGAAAACGACGAAATTTTATTTTGACTCCTTCTCTAGTGTTTACTTTTCCCTTGTGTTTTCTTTTGTGCCTTTTCTTTGTGACTTTTTTTCGACTGAAAAGTGTGCAATACTGTACCAAAAGTGAATTAAAAAACTAGGCTATTGTCGATGCGTTTTTTTTAGGACATTCTTACTGTACTCTGTATATATTCCCAATAAAACACTCCAACAACTGACAAAACTGATGTTTAAGAAAAGTGGGCGTGGTTATGAGCGGATTCTACAAAAACAATACTCGTACCATGCATTAAGCTGAAGAGAGTTTTTTTGTTTTATTTTATCGATCTGATGGCCTTAATTACAGAAAAATAATAAAAGTGGGTGTGGCAGTGGAAGGATTTTATAATAATTATAATAATTTTAATTGTATGTATGTAGGACCTAAGGTCTAAGGTCTGCCTAGACTGGGGCTCGAACCCGCAACTCCGGGGCAGCAGTCAAACACTATATCAACTGATGTGCCATTGCCGCACTTCGTTTTCAATACATTTCTGGGCAGCTTAAGGTTTAAGTTAAACACTGGAAAACTGTACATGAATTTGTGTATTTTAAGGATTAAGGGCTTATTAAACAAATGACTTCATCCTCAGATCAAGATTAAATCTATCGATTTCATTGGATTAACTTAAGTTCATTAAAGTTTATTGGTATGGTACGTATCCGATTGACTATTAAAGCATACTCAAACCAGGAAGCTTCACTGTTGAAGTTCAGTTAATCCCACTAAAATAATTGGTTTATTAAAATCTTAATCTGCTGATCAAATCGCTTTAACAACTGGCTCATAATAACACTGATTTAACTCAGCACTTAAAAACTAGGACTACATCATCTATGTATGTATAATCATAACTGTCTGACTTAATGTTTATTGCAGCCATCAAATAGCTGAATTAAAAGCAAACGTAGAACTTCATCGTCGTGAATTTTAAAGAGCATCTCTAAATAATTAGTGTTGGTACCTGCATGCTCCAAAAAGTACCTTGAATTGTCGTTTATTGCACTTTTGACGCGAGTAGGTAGTTATAGCTGTAGGAACTTTATCCACACTTAATTCTTTTTTGTTATTTTCTTCTACTGCACCAAAGGATACTTGCACTTCTATCCTTGATAAACTTGTGGTGTTTTTTCCCTTAAGCACACCACGCTTTTTGCTTGATTTATTTGAATCCGTATCTGAAGTGAAAGTCAAAATAAAGTCTTCCTCTTTCCTCCTGTTGTACGAGTATGTCTGTATGGTATGTATGTTTATACGATGATTTGATGCCATCATGTGAACTTAATCTGAAATAAACATCCTGAAGAGTATTCTGGGCTCCTATTGCGATACGATATGGTAAATGTTAAAGAACGATGGATGCACGTTCGTAAATGTAGTCTCCTCCGTCATCAGCTCGAAGGTACCCAACAAAAAAAGAATAAATTGTTTACAGAGGCTGCACATTCGTTCTGTTCAGCATACAAAGTGCAAAATAAGAAGCTTTGCTCTGATGTGAAACTTGTTGAAAACTGCAAATATGCATAACGGTATTTCGACCCCCGAAGATTATTTATTAACCATGAAAAGGGCTGTGAAATGATGGCTTCAAGCACTACACCTACCAAAAAAGGGTATGTAGACGGAGTTGTCTTGACACGGTTGCGATAAAATATACAACAACTACACAAACACCCATCAAGCTAACTTAAATGTCGTAAAAAGGACTCCTCAAACGAATGTGTGTATTTGAATTAAATTTAATTTAATCGTATAATTTGGGATGTGCAAGATGAATTTTAAAATTGCTGTCTTCTCAAGGGTTCGTTAAACTTTTTGATAGCCCATTTTTGAATTAAGGAGAGAGATGTTAAAAATAAATATAACCTGTGCATAATCCTGATGATGATAAAAGCTTTTTTGGGTACTTGGTAAGACCATAAGGTGGTTCGATTAAGGATTAGTTTCAAGTGACGAGTTTTTTTCTTGTTGACTTAAAATAGGTAGTTCTAAGGACATTTTATGATACCAGAGGAAAGGCAAGTTAAATGGAATTAGGACATAAAAGGACTAGGTTCGAGGCAGTTTATTGTCAACAGATGAATTTAAAAGTGAGAATAACCAGGAGAAATAACAATTTTTTACTGTACTGAAAGTCATAAGACGAAAAAGAATTGTTTGAGTTAATTTTATAAGTGCTCTATAAGACAAATAGGGTAGTGACGAGACTTAGGTAATTCAAATGTAATATAACAGTGATGAGAAGTCCAAATAGTGGCTTTTGTCATGACTTCCGTCGGCCTGTGCATTTGTGCGTCCTCTAAATATCGAGCTAGATCCTAGTTAAGTGCATTAATATCTGAAAATTTGGAATATTTTTTCTTGCTCATCTATAGAACAGGGCAGCTACCCCTCCTATATGAGCTAGTCCAAATATAAATTTCGATTTTTTTTTTTTCAAAATTTCTCGAAAGTGATACTAATGATTTTGATTTAACTTCGTGACTTTTATACCTATTGATTGATCACTGTTCAGAAGAAGGGTTTTGAGGTTAACAGGTAAATTTCCACTAACTGCTGATTTGAGTTAAAATGTCCTTATGTCACGAACAAATACTACATTTGTCGGTAATTTATTGCCAGAAGAATTCATTACAAAACAAAATTTTATCAATTGTGATTTTTCATGTTCTTATAATTATATGGCTTGCAGGAAAATAACCTCATTATCTCCAACTAAAAGCTTAATGCAATTTACTTGTCAACTAACTGACGTATATCTCCTAAATGGCTGCACAAATTTTGTTAAATTTTTGCACATATAAGTATTTCGGGTGCCTGTTGTTTCGTATTTTTTATTTCGCCAATTGTTGTTTCGTTTTTGTTATAATTGTTTATATTTAGTTCGAAAACGTTTTTTATATTTTGTATGTATTTTGTTTTGAGTTAATTTCGTTTCACGATTACTTCGAATTTCTTCTTTTGTTTTTTACTTGTTTTGCATTTTCGTTAAAACTATTATGGATCACTTAAGACTGGGTTGTTTCGTCAAAGTTTGTTTCGCATTTTGTCTCTACGTATACATATCTATTTTTTTGGAATTCGATTATTTTGTTATCAGTTTGTAAGTAAAGAGGAATTAGAGATACAAATCCGATGTACAATGTCAATGGACAAAATGGAAAACCACCAGTGTACCTTCCTTTGTTTGCATTTACAATCAGTTTGAGGTGAATATGCTCACAAAGGTTTATAAATTCTGTCATTGGAGCCTATGTTATATGTATATAATGAACATATATGTTGAAGGTACAATTAAACTTCAAAAGAAGTGAATATATATTGACAATATTTTTTTTTTTGTATTTTAAATGAAGTAGGTACCCCTTTTTTTGTTTGAAGAAATTATTTTTGTTAAATTAAAAATAATGTTATAAAAATTGATAATATTTTTCAGAGTTTTCCTTTGTTTGAATTGCAACCTGGAGATCAAAAATCTATGCCAATTTAAGAATGGCGTTACGCAAAGCATATCTGATAGTTGTGAAAATAAATATGTTCGGTTCAGTTTGATTTCGATCATTTCGTCAACGTTTGTTTTTTTTTTGTATTAATGTTTGTGCATGTAAAGGACCTTGAGGCGTTAAAATTCGCGGGTCGCTTACAATTTTAACAATTTAGCATATAAAATTTTTCGAAAAAATAATTTTTGGATTTTTACAATAATATTGAAATTTTTTTTTTGAAAATTCAATATCTCGAAAACGGACTAATGAATTTTTTTTTTAATTTTGTGAAAAATTGTATTTTATTAAATACTAAAAGTTGGTATACCAAATTTTATTTTAAAAAATGTTCAAGATTTTTTATACATATATAAAAAATTAGTTAAAAAAAAAAACGCTCTAACGATTTTTGAATTTTTTATCATAAATTCATATTTATTAAGTAAATCAGATGGCATACTTTTTTTGAGCTCTAACTGTTTAAGCTATTAAAATAACTAATTTATAATAATTCATAGTAATCATTTAGGTATATTTTAAATTGTTTTTAAAACTTTTTTTTTAATGATATCATAATGTTATGGAACCAATTAATATGCACATTGTCTATTTCAAGCTACGTTAAAGTTGTTAGCTACGAGAGCAAGGGCGAGTTTGTATTCGCAGAAATCTGCGACAGATCTGCCGTATGAATGGTAAGCTTCTGCGTATCGATTTTATTTTTTGTCTGCCCGCAGAAAGTAAGCAGGCGGCAGTGTTTGAAAAAAATTGTTTTCATAAACATCGCAGCGCAGAAAATTATTTGTAAGAAATGGCGATTATTAAACAAAAAAAAATTTGTTTGAGATTAAATTTTCGGGCGGTAAAAGATGATTTAAGGGCTTTTGGGTGAAATTTGGAAAAAAAATATCTTGATGATATATGTATGTATGTACTTCAAAGCCATTTCATATACAGGACGGGCCAAATACAAGTTTCTTTTTAAAAATGCAACAAAATTGTTGTTGGCATAACATCTGTGCTTTACGGTTCCCAACAAAAAAAAAAGTTCAAAGGGGTCAAATCGCAGCTCCGAGGCGGCCAATTGACATCGCAAAGACGGCTGATAACACGATTTTAAAATGTATGGGTTAAAGTGTTATGGGCAGTGTGGCATGGCACACCATCCTGCATGAACCAGATGTTGTCCAAATCCATGTCTTTAATTTAGTAAAAAAAAAAGTTGGTCAACATAGCTCTGTTGGCTATGACCATTGTTGGCCGAAACGTTGTACCCAGCCTCATTTTCGAAGAAAAATGGTCCAATGATGACCCACCTGTTTTAATTTCAGTTTTTTTTTTTTTCTGCAGAATGTTTTTTTTTTCTGCACAAACTTCCCGACGCCGACTTGATTTCTGATGCGTACTTTTGATGTTTACGAACGTAATTTCTTTTTCAGGCCTACTGAAGTGAGATTTCAATTTTTGTTTACGAACACAAACTTTGCAGGCCTATGTTAGTCAGACGATTACGCATTCGCCCCAAGTTTTGTGCGATCCAGTTGTGCCCATAGTTTCTTTCGTTTTTTTGTTGTTTCGTTTAAGCCGTTTAAGTTGATTCGCATTTTGTTGTTTTACATTTCACTGTTTCTTTTTTCATTTATTTGGTTTCTTTTTGTTGGAAAACATTTACATAGGTAGAGGGTGGGTCATCATTGGACCATTTTTCTTCGAAAATGAAGCTGGGTACAACGTTTCGGCCAACAATGGCCGTTACAGAGCTATGTTAACCAACCTTTTTTTTATTAAAATTAAAGACATGGATTTGGACAACATCTGCTTCATGCAGGATGGTGTGCCATGCCACACAGCCCATAACACGCGCGAATTTTAACGCCTTTAGGTTTTTTACATGCACAAACATTAAAACAAAAATAGACAAACGTTGACGAAATGATCGAAATCAAACTGAACCGAACATATTTATTTTCACAACTATCAGATATGCTTTGCGTAGCACCAACATTTTATAAAAGTTGAAACCATATATTCTTAAATTGGCATAGATTTTTGATCTCCAGGTTGCAATGAAAACAAAGGAAAACTCTGAAAAATATTATCAATTTTTATAACGTTATTTTTATTTAACAAAAATAATTTCTTCAAACAAAAATAGGGATTACCTACTTCATTTAAAATACAGAAAGAAAAATATTGTCAATATATATTCACTTCTTTTGAAGTTTAATTTTACCTTCAACAAATATGTACAATATATACACATAACATAGGCTCCAATGACAGAATTTATAAATCTTTGTGAGCATATTCACCTCAAACTGATTGTAAATGCTCCAAAACAAAGGAAGGTACACTGGTGGTTTTCCATTTTGTCCATTGACATTGTACATCGGATTTGTATCTATAATTCCTTTTTACTTACAAACTGATAAGATAACAAAATAATCGAATTCCAAAAAAATCCTTAAAAAATCTGATGTTTTTCGAGAAATTTTCAAAAATACTGGACTTTTCCCCTTTCACCCTACAAAATCGAAAGTCCTTGCCCAAATTTAAGGTTTTTATTTAAAAAATGCGCAAGACATCAAAACGAAGTTCTCCACCAAAATCCAGCTTTGTCTGATTTATATTTGAAAAGATATTTTAATTTTATCGATATACTTGAACAAAAATGTTTTATTTTTGTTTTATTTTTAACCTGTGTTATTGGATTCAAACGGTTATTACTTTCTATCTGAGCACCGCTTTAGCAAGTTTTTTACCTTTTTAACAACTACAAAAAAACAGAATATTTTTGTAAGATAAAACCTGTATTGTGTCATACTAATTTTATTCATGGAGCTATTAAGGAGATTGAGGTCAAAAATTAAGTTTGATCAAAGTTCAAGTTCATCTTTTAGTTTGTAGGCAAATGGTGATTTTTGTATTCAATAAAATAAGTCAAACTATTAGCCAAAGTTTAAGTGTCAAAATTGTTAAAAACAAAAGTCAATTATGGACAGGATGAGCAAAAAACTGGTTCAAAGTAAGTTTTTTTAAATGTCGAAAAATAGCTGTTACTCGAAAACCGTTTCATGATTCGGTATGTATAAGTTACCAAATTCTGAAAGGTCATCACCATATTCAGTTTGGACCATCCTTTACGGGACACCCTATATAGTGGTTCTATAACATTATGATGTCATTAAAAAAAGTTTTAAAAACAATTTAAAATAAATGCAAATTACAATTTTTTTTTTAATAGCTAAAACAGATATATCTCAAAAAAAAGTATGCTATCTGATTTGTTTGATAAAAATGAATTTATGAAAAAAAAAATTCAAAAATCGTTAGAGCGGTTTTATTTTTTAATAATTTTGTATATATAAAAATTCTTGAAAATTTAAAAAAATTAAATTTGGTATGCCAACTTTTAGTACATAATAAAATACAATTTTATACAAAATTAAAAAAAAAAAATCATTGACCCGTTTTCGAGATATTGAATTTTCATAAAAAAATTCAATATTTATTTAAAAACCCGAAACTTATTTTTTTGTATTATATATATTGAATTATATTATATGCAAAATTTTTAAAATCGCATAGGACCTCTTACATAAAAAAATTTGGTTGAAATCGGTGTAGCCGTTAACGAGAAATTTGAAAACCAAAAAATCAGTTTTATGACAGGTACCATTAATAAGCGTTATACAATTTTATAACAATAATTATAGTAGCTCGTTATTTTTTTTCAAAATCGTTAGAGCCGTTTTCGAAATAATATATGGCAGGTACCGTTATTTTTTGAGCTAAAAAAAATTTCCCCTCTAGGGAATCCCCTGAGAACCTAAGTCCAAAGTTTGAAGAAAATCGCTTCAGCCGTTAAGCCTGCAGGCCAAGGGAAAGACAGACAGACGGACAGACAGACAGAATTTCGAAACCCACTTATTCTATATCATCGTTATGTTAGGGAAAATTATTATCTCGATTTTTTTTTTGTTTACACGAATCCTAAACTTGCCCTATTAGGCTATTGAGTAGACCTCTTAGTAAGGAACAATTGCGTTCACGGATTTTTATTATTGATTATGTTTGTGTGGAACTTAAGCTTACTTAAAACACAAAATTCGCCTAAATGCATCCATGAGCTTCTGAGAGAATGGTCACACTGGTCATTTTTCAATATTGTCGGTATAACTCGGAAACTGAGCCGAATTTGTGAATTAAACTTAAGAAATTAGATTTTCTATCAAAGTTGGTGGTTTTAAAAAATTTTATAAAAAAATTTTAGTAGGGCCAATTTGTCAAAAACTGACCTAAAAAAAATAGAAAAATCACTGACTTTAATTTTTTTTACTTAATTGCTCATAACTTTTTTTGGAACAAAGGTTTGCGAGAGATATATCAGAATGAAACAAAGAAGATGCTCAGGCCCAATTAGAATTTCTAATCAAGAATTGTCGGAAATTTTGTTACCCGTGGCGTGGTATTGTTTACATATGAGTATTTTTTATAATACAAATTCTATATACTACTGACAATACAATACCAGGCCACGGGTAACAAAATTTCCAACAATTCTTGATTATAAATTCTAATTGGGTTGGATATAGTTCACAATTGATTTTCGCTGTAAAATTGATGTAAGCTGGACTGAACTTAATAAAAATTGCGTCTTGACAAGGCCCTCACTGTCAACTGAAGAGTCCAAGTGAGAACGCCGCGACGAAACGCCAATTTGTATGGACTAAAGGCCGTTAAAACCTATATTGAATCAATAATTGAACAAGTCCAATTAAATAATGCTAAGTCTTCTACTTGGCTGATGTATTTCAGTAGTATAAAGAATTTGTATTATAAAAAACACTCATATGTGAACCATTTTTTGCATTTCCGTCTTTCGAGCTAGCCGCGTTACCGAACTAATGAATTTTTATTATAAGTAAGTTTTTAATCAACCTTAGCAATATTTCATACAAAGATTTTGATTAAAATGAAATTTTAAATAAAAAAAAAATAATTTATTTTATTATTTTATTTTATATCATAAGTAGGAATCCATGATTTATTTTCAAACTTGGGTTTTTATTATCAAAAATAAATATTTTAAAATATGATGTATCAAGACCTTCTTTAAAAATATTTGTTTAAATCTTTTAACATCAAAAAATGATTTTCCTTAGCATAAAGCTCAACATACATATTTCTTATAACTTCTTGTGTATTCCATTTTAAATAAGAAATCAAATGATAATGCATCTCATTCATATCTTAAAGTCGTCAAAAAAGCAAGGCCTATTTTATTCCATTATTAATTACAACATTTCTTCTTCAACTGAATTTTACTATACACTATATTATATTTTAGTATTTTAAAAACAAATCTTAAAAACCCTTAGATTCCAAAACTATGTTCAAGTACAATATACATTCAAAGATAGGATGCTAGTAAAAATTAGAGATGAGATTTAAACCTAAAATTATACTTTCAGCTGGTGTCAAAGATTTCGTTATCTTCGCCTAAAACTATACAAAGCCAGGACAGGACAGGACAGGACCAAAAATAAGTTATTACATTTTTTGTATGTTAATTTTTTTTTTTCAAATTCAATGAATGTGCTAATGTTTACTTTCCAAAAGCAATGAATATGAGTAGCTTGCAAATGTTTTTTTTTTTTTCATTTTAGTATGAATTTTACTTTTTTAAACGGTTTTGAGTTATGAAAGAAATAATATTTTGAGGTTAAAAGATTTTAAAAATATTTTTAAAGAAGTTCTTGATACATCATATTTTAAAATATTTATTTTTGATAATAAAAACCCAAGTTTGAAAATAAATCATGGATTCCTTCTTAAAATATCAAATAAAATAATAAAATAAATTATTTTTTTTTTAATTTAAAATTTTGAGGTTGATTAAAAACTTACTTATAATAAAAGTTTATTCAGTTCAGTAACGACACTACTTCGAAAGGCGGAACTGCATAAAATGGTTTTATGCAAGCTACCACTATTTTTGTTCCAAAAACAAAAAATTCAATCAAACATATAAAAAATATCTTAAAATCATAAAGTTATAAGTTTTATAGAAAGCTATTCATCCTTTCAGTCTGTAGGCCTAGGTGTTACAAATTGACAGATGGACAGATAAAACTGCGGGACCCACTATTTTCAAATTTTCTATTATCGTAATAGCATATTCGATCAAAATCTCTACATAAAACTGTTTCAAGAATGGGAAACCTGCCATATAGTACCAATGAATTGCAAGTGAAAAGATCCAAAAAAAATGTTTGATCCTTCATATTAAAGGCCTGAGCATCTTCTTTGTTTCATTCTGATATATCTCTCGCAAACTTTTGCTCCAAGAAAAGTTATGAGCAATTAAGTAAAAAAAATTAAAATTAGTGATTTTTCGATTTCAGTTTTTGACAAATTGCACTGCTTAAATTTTTTTTATAAAATTTTGTAAACCACCAATTTTGATAGAAAATCTAATTTCCTACAAAAAGTTATTTAAGTTTAATTCACAATTTCGGCTCAGTTTTCGAGTTATACCGACAATATTGAAAAATGACCAGTGTGACCATTCTCTCAGAAACGCATGAATGAATTTAAGCGAATTTTGTGTTTTAAGTAAGCTTAAGTTCCGCACTAACATATTCAATTATAAAAAAACCCGTGAAAGAAATTGTTCCTTTCTTCCCTTAAAATCCAGGTCTATTCAATGGCCTATATACTACGTATATCGCAAGTCAAAAGACGCAACGTACCATACCCAAGTATTTCTAAAGAGTTAAATAAATAAAAGAAAATAAATAAATATCTTGGCGCAACAGCACGATGCGACCTGCATCGTGCCTGATCGAGAAACTATTGATTGCTCAGAACTTGGTCTGGGCCAGTAGCGCAACAATCAGTCACGATGAAGTGCTTGTTTTACCTCCTCGTGGTGGTCCCCGGGCAACTATTTATGTATCCCAATATACATTAATAGGCCAAAATTACAAGTGCGAAAAGGCCTAGCTTTCTAGGATAGGTTACGGAGGTTAGCATTCTCCGTAACTGAAATCAACCCGCTACCGAAACCAACACTACGCCTCGGATAATTAATGATAACTCGTTGACGACTTTTGGCTATTGTACCCGAACAAAGATTGGTTTCTGGAATGTGAAGACGCTTCTTGACAATGGAAAAGAAGGTCCTCAGAATGCCAGATTCCTGCAACTAGAGAAGGAATTCATGCGGTATAGGATGGACATCTTAGGGATAAGTGAAGTTAGATGGCTGGGTTCGGGGAAGTTCAAGTCACCAACCCGTAACACTGTACTATTCTATTCCGGAAAAACACCTGGAAGCGCTCGGGAATCTGGCGTTGGATTGCTGCTTTCCAAAACAGCTCTCAAAAGCCTAATTTCCTGGGAGCCTTTAGGTGACAGGATCCTGAAAGCCAGGTTCCGGACTAGAGTACGTCGCGTCACCATCATACAGTGTTACGCCCCAACTTTGCTCTCTTCTGACGAGGAGAAGGAGGCCTTTTATAACCGGCTGAGTGCTGCTTATGATAGCGTTCCACGAGGTGATATAGTTATGGTGATGGGAGACTTAAATGCCAAGGTTGGCAATGACAACACTGGGCTAAGGCATGTCATGGGAAAACATGGTGTTGGTAACCGAAACGACAATGGCGAACGATTTGTCGATTTCTGCAACGCCAACGGCCTTGTTATTGGAGGGACCATGTTCGAGCATAAGACGTGCCACAAAGTCAGTTGGGTGTCGACTGACAGACAAGCAACTTCCAACCAAATTGACCACTTCGCGATCAGCCGGCGTTTTAGAAGCAGTCTCCAGGACGTCCGTAACAGAAGAGGTGCTGACATGGGAATGGCCCGGGACCACCATCTGATGGTTGCTACCGTAAGATTGCGTACAGCTGCAGTTCGGAGATCCCAAGGAAACACTCGAATGCCCAAGTTTAATACAGATAGACTAAAGGATCCTGCAGTGCGCCAACAACTAGGGGACCACCTTTCACAAGGATTGAACGCAATCAGCAGCACGGAAACCACATCCATCGAAAATCATTGGTGTGCTGTGAAAAATGTGTTCATATCCGGTGCTGAAAGTATAGTCGGCCGGGCGCAAGGAAGAAATAGTGCTTGGCTTTCCGACGAAACTTGGGCAAGGATCGAAGAAAGGAAACACCTTAAAGCTCGCATCGCAGCTACCCCAGCAGCAGGGAGAAACGAGCTTGAGTCTACGTACCGCATGAAGATGAGGGAAGTTCACCGTAGTGTGCGACGTGATAAGCGTAACTACATCAACGCACTGGCCACAGAAGCAGAAGAAGCCGCTAGTAGGTGTGACAGTAGGACCGTCTACAGAATTACCAAAGAGCTCACTGGTGTCCAGAGCTCTAAACAACACCTGGTTAAAGACACAAACGGATCCCTGCTAAATTCGGATGAGGACCAGCTCATAAGGTGGAGGAAACACTTTTCTGCGGTTTTAAACCGCGTTTTCGCAAGTGAAGTGAACCCTATTCCCACTGAGCTACCCGAAGTAACAATTTCCCGAATACGCACCGTACCCCCCAGTAAAGAAGAAATTATCACCGCCATCAAAGCACTGAAGAACAACAAAGCGGTTGGACTTGACGGTATTCCTGCAGAGCTCTTAGGAGCAGCCCCAACGACATCGAGCGAGCTACTGCACCCACTTATTAAGAGAGCTTGGGGAACAGAGAGCTTTCCTGAAGAGTGGAAAAAAGGAATGATTGTCAAGCTCCCAAAGAAAGGAGATCTCACACAGTGCGAAAACTGGAGAGGAATATGCGTTCTGCCTGCAGTAGCCAAGATAATAGCAAGGATAATATTGGACCGAATTAAAGACCACCTCGAAGACACACTCGACGCCGAACAAGCAGGTTTCCGCACTGGATCTTCCTGTGTGGATCACATCAACACCTTGCGGATCATCATCGAACAGTGCGTTGATACAAATACTGATCCATCCAGAGCCCAAGGTACTTTACTACACTTTTATTCGCCAGTGGATGTCCATGTGGCCCTACGATCACCAGCTTGCGCCAGTTCTTTCTTGTATCCCTGCAATGGAGTCCTAAAAAGTATAGTTTCGGATTTCTGGACGTTGATTTTCAACTTCCAGTCATCGCAATATCGCTGAATCTTGTCGAAGTCACGCTGTAAGAGAATTCTGATGACCTCAACTGTTGGAGCTGTTCTATACGCAATTAGATCGTCGGCATACGCTATGGCATGGGCTAGACTACGTATCAGATCGCTCGCTGGTGTAAATACTGAAGAGAATCGATGAGTTCACCGCTCCCTGCTGAAGACCATTTTTTAATTTAGAAGGTTGCGGTAAAAGTTACATTGCCACTTTTGACAACAAACATTCTACCATTGAGCATATCATAAGGCATGTATAAAAGTGGTTTACTTATGCCAAGTCTGACTAGGTTAAGATAGACACCTTCTAACCATGCGGTGTCGAAAGCTTTCTCCAAGTCAACCAGACAAGCACCTGTACATTGTCTTTTAGGTTTGTTCCATTGGACATCAGAAACGAGTTAAGACGCAGCATGAATGGTGTCATGTCCCGCCTTAAAACCGAACTGATTGTCCTGTATGATGTTGTTGTCCTCCGCCCACTTGGACAGAGCTCTATTTATAACTTTTTCAAATACCTTACTGATACTCGGAAGAAGACTTATCGACCGGAGATTTGCCGGATTGGAGTTGTCCTTTCCCTTTTTCGGGAGAGGATTTACGACAGCTGTCTTCCACCGCCCTATATGCATAAATATATGCAAAAAATATGCATTATTCAGAGCATTGTTTAACAGTGTGGCATAAATGTCAACTGCTTCCTGAGGCAGATGTCGCAGTACATCGTTGGATATACCATCGATTCCTGCTGACTTCTTTTTTTTTTAATGAAGCAAAGATGAGCTGGAGCTCAACTTTCGAAATTAACAGGGAATTAGCCGCGTTTCGCACGGCGATATGGTGGCCTTTGCCAAGTGTTCTTCATTGAACCCGGTGAGCACGATCTCAGAGATAGAAATTACTTTCAGATCAACTTTAGTGTGAAAAAAATATCTGCTACATTTAGAATGAGAGGTGAGCTCGAAAATTTAAACTATCAGCCACATAGAGATGACCTCACTATTTTGTGTTCATTATGCAATCAGAGAACAAGAGAAAATATATTCCATTTCTTGGGAATTTGTCCAGTGCTAAAGGAAATCAGAAGATCTTACTTCAGAAAAAATATTTTGAGCGAACTGGAAATGAGAGATTATTTAAACGGAAAAGATTGGGAGATCCTATATAAGTATACTGCAAAAGCAAAAAATTATAGATTGGAAATAATAATTGAACTTTTTTGATATTAAAAAAAAAAAAAAAAAGTATTACATATTTAAAACTGAAAATGATGAATTATCTTAAAGAAAATATTAATATAATTATGGATGATGGAGCTGCCATGTGGCTTCGGTAGCGCGATGGGTAGGTCGTCGGCTTCCGAATTCCAGTCACAGTTGATGTCTTAAGTTCAATCCACATGACGGGCAAAACTTTTCAAATAAAAATGAACATATTTAGACTCAGTACCACACAAAGAAGTCTGATGATCGGGATGGCACACGTGAAATAGCTATAACTTCAGCCAAAATAACTTGGTGGTAGAACACTTTAGTTGTTGTTGTTACATTCAAAATGTTCAATGTTAATTATTGCCTGCGCAGCGTGACTGCATTGTATGAACTTTAGTTCATACAAAAATCCTAATAAATATAATTATTTATTTTAAAATTGTGTATAAGATTGAAATTAAAGCGTAAACTCTGGCCGACAGCTATTTAAAGCCATATATGATTTAAAAATTACTATATTGTAAAACAAACAACATATTATCGAAAAATAAATCAATTTATCTATCTATCTATCTGAACCCGGTGAAACCGGGGTTCTCTGATCGCCATTGCGTCATTTCTAGGTAGAAGTGGTGAAGCAAGGCTCTGTTCTCCAGGTCATGGTTCGGGTGAATGCTAGCATTCACCTTGTACACTTGCTGGAAAGCAGCCCCCACAGCCTCCACTTTCTCACGAGGATCTTCGATTATAAAGAGGTCATCGTCCAAGACGGCTTCCTCTGGATCTATGCCTGCTGTCAGAAGTACATCTCTGTTCTCTATCGTTTTCTGAAGTTTAAGACACGGAAGTTCGTTTTGATCATTCCGTCTAAATATTTTATTAATTTGAGGAAACATACTCGGCTCGCTAGAATTAACGGTCCGAATTTTGCTGTCCCAATACAAATTAATAGACAACCGGTAATTTTCCTTGATCAATTGGTTGATGTTTTTGATGGACGACTTCAGTGTCCTAATCTTCAGATCGTGTTTGTCAGTAAACCGTCTGTACAAAAGTTTCAGTCTTGTCAGAAGTCCACTTTTTTGTCTGTTTAGTGCGTCAATGGTCGCGTTGCGGTACATGTCTGTGGCTTTGCGTTCTTTGTATTTTGGTTTTGTTTTTTCCATTGTTCGTTGGATTGTACTGTCCATTTTTTCGAGGTAATCGTCAATTTCGGTATTTGTTAAATTCCTGTCATTTGGTGGGCATATATTATTTGTACGTAGTTCGCTCGATAGGGCGTTGGTGAAGCGTGGCCAGCGGCCAGCGAGTCTTACTGTAATTGTAAGAATGCACCGGTACGTACTCCTCCAACTCCTCGAGCTCGTTCGGAAGTTGAATTACGGCAGCAAGTCCAAGGCACTAACCATAACAAGTAGGCACACACAATATTGCGTTCCAAAATTTTACAAACAAAAATAATAGGTAGCTCAATAAAAAATCTGAAAAAAACTAATGTTTTAGACTTTTGACTATTTAAGGCTTTCCCATAAAAATGCAGTTGTGTTATTGCATTTTTTTAATACAAAATAAAATAGGCGCGGTATAGTTCTGAAAATAAACAAAAAATAATAATTTTTTTTAATAACGTATAACTTCTTAATGTCTACCATGCTCAGTAGGGTGAAGCACTTTTAACAAATTTGGAATTTTATGAACTCATCCCGTCTTTTATTTTGATTCACCCTTTGAAAAAAAAAACGGGATGCTATCAAAAGTCTGACGATTTTCATAAAAATTGCGATATTTTGGATTCGGGAAACGAATAGCTGGCGCAAGATAATACCACATTCTTTTAAAGAGGGTCTATTTCCCCTCGTTTGGCGGAGAAAGGCATTTTTTGAATTATAAAGTACTTTTTGTCATATTCAATTTTCTCAAAAACTAGAAGTTAGATAAAGAATTAATAAAGACAATTTAGTAGATTATTTCACAATAAAAAAAACAGTTCTTATTGTTTTTATTTCTTAAAGTTAAGTTTCAAAATATTTTTTTTTTTTGAAAACTCATGACAGCAATTATTTGGTTTAAAAATAAAATAAAGAAACAAGCTTTTGGCTTTTAAAAAATGTTTAATAAAATTTATTGTTAGACTTGCCGTTCTTTTTAAATATTTTCTTCTATACCTTCAATTTTTTTACCGTTTTTAAGTATTTTGTTTGTGCCTGAGCCTCTACGTTTTTTTTTTTTTTTTGACTCTCCGCAATTTAGAAATTATATAAATCTCAAGATTTATATAATTTCTTGAAAAACTTGAGCAATTTTTATGGCCATACGCATGCATATCTTTGTCCTGATGATTTTGAAATCTTGAAAATTTTAAGAATTCTTAGTTTCACAAGAATCGGAAGAATTGTCTTAGCAAATGAACAAAACAATTTACTTGATGAAAATCATAATTTGTATCGTTAAAATTTAAGACGAATATTTCCTCTCATCTCAACCAATTTTGTTTAAAAGTTTTTTTTTAAACACCATACTGTTTTGAGTCATATCTTCCGACACTTGTAATAGATTCTCGAAAAATCTAGTTCGTATATGTTGTGCCGAGACAAGTTCAAAATCTTTCTTTAGGGAAGGTTTAGTTTTTTCCCCGTTTAGGCAGGGGGGACAATTTTCTAGAAAAAAAATACTTAAAATAAAAAAAAAAATATTAAACAAATAACGAAATAGTTTTTTTTTCAGGCTGTTTATTTTTGAAAATTTTACGTTTTAAATATCTACTATTTTGAATTGTAATATTTAATTATTTAATTTATTAACACGGAACTATTATTTAAGCTTTAAGGGTCCTAGTAAACTGTTTTTTTGTTTAAATGTTCTTGAATTATAAAGAATCCACATTTAGAGTCGGGCTACTACCATTTGTTTAAGAAATTCTTGTTGAACAAGTCTAATGACAGATCGTGCAAAAAAATATGACATATGCCAAACACAACGCACTTGAGCCGCACTAAAAAATTAAAATCAGACTTTGTGCCCGATTATACGATTCGTTTTTTCGGTTGTTTCGTCTTTCGTCTTTTTGACAGATTAGGTGAGGGGAGTATAAATGTAGAGGGAAGGAAGTAACGAAAGCAGGAATGAAAATTTCAAGACTTTTTCTGGTAGAACTTTGACTTTTCTGATTGGGCAACCATAATGCTCCTTGTTGTAAGCAAAAAACGTTTTGAAAAAAAATGTATTGAATTGGAAAATTGTTTTTCGTAATTATACATACCTAATATACGATTGTATTTGATGAGAAATGAGTGATTAAAAATATTTGTATTTATTACTGCTGATTATTTTCTTACAAAACAAACCCAAATTCCATGAACGTCAAAATAACGAAAGGAAGTATGTACGTACGTATTTTCGCGAACCATGTAGTCATGAACATTCGTATCTTAATGACACGAACGAAAAAACGAACCGTATAATCAGGCTTTTTGACTGTTATAACTTTAATCCTAGTGTTTTAGTAGCCGTGTTTTTTGAAAGAGTGATGATTAGCAACTCCGTAAAAGTGTTATACAGAAAACACAAACAAAATTCTGTATAATAATTTTGTTTGTTATAGTTTTGCTGAGTTGCTATAATCACTCCCTCAAAAAACACGGGTAATGTTATCTAGTTTAGTTTAGCGGGTTTATATATTAGCCGTGTTTTTTGAGAGAGTTACTAGCAACTCAGCAAAAGAATAACAAAATAAATTATTATAGAGAATTTTGTTTGTGTTTTCCGTGTAAAAATTTTACTGAGTGGTTAGTCACTCTCTAAAAAAACACGGCTATTATATCATTTATTTCATTTAGAGTCATACTCCAATTGCACCATTGACCATTGACCATTGACTTATTGAAGTTGAACCGAAACTAACGCACTCTTAGTGTGAAGGTGAAATTGACGTTTCTGTAGTTTAAGCCTATTTAAACCCCCTTTATATTTAAACACTTGCGATACAAAATCAAACAAAATGAGAAAGATTCTAGTGCGAAAATTCAAAGCGAACGGACGTGCCCGGATTATTTAAATCATTTCAAAATTAAAAACAAAAAAACAACCCTAACCACACTTCAGTGTTACCCAAAGTGCCAGTAGACCCAGGTATAACTTTTGTCCGTCCCTATGGGTAAACGTGAGAAGGTGAAAGCCGCCAGGGAGCAGCTCCTGAGCACCATCCAACGAGAAGTCACCCTCCTGCGGGGTCTTTATGGAGAGGATGTATCCTCAGACTTCGCAGCTCGCCTCAACTTCTAGGTTGACCAAATCCTCCAGCAATTCACGCCGGAGGAAAACCCAGACATCGAGAGATCTGATGAAGTTGAAGACATCAGCATGGAGACGGCCCCAGTTATTACGGCTGTGCCAAAGGAAAAACGAGGCAAGGAGGAAGCCGAAGTGGATCCCAGCAAGAGGCAAAAGCTTGCTGATGAAAACCATCGTGAAGACGCCGGATCCACAATGGTTGCCCCAGCCCACAAAAGGAAGACACCAACCAACCAAGCATCCTCATCAAAGGAGACAACCAAAAAGCAGTCAGCGAGCCCCCGATTGTGTGCTACAACCTGTCAACAGCAGAAATGAACCGCCATTTCCAATTCGCTCTAGCAAAACTCAGTTACACCATAGTCAATGTCAACAGGACTAAGACTATTATCAAGACAACGACAAAAGAGGACCATGAAGCTGTAAAAAGTGACCTGGTAGAAAAGGAACCAACACCACTCTTTTACGTCAAAGGATGACAGGAAGTGCATCATCCTGCTAAAGCGGATACACCATACACACAAGCCTGAAGACATCATCAGCCACTTGAGAACCCAGTCATTCAACGCCATCCGTTCCAGGAGGGACAAGTCTTCAAGTTTCAACGCCTTCGTCGTGGAATTTGCAAAGGGCACCGATCTCATAGCAGTAAGCCGCGTCAAAAATATACTGGGCGAAGCAGTAAAATGGGAGAAGCTTCAACCGAACATCATCACCCAGTGCCGAAACTGCCAGGCATTTGGACACGTCAGCGTGAACTGCCAGATGAATCATCGGTGTGTGAATTGCAGTGAAAACCACGAAAAAGTCAAGTGCTTGAGGACGGATCCCAATGTTGGAAAACCTTACTGCGTCCTCTGCAAGACAGAAGGCCACCCAGCCAACTACGAAGTATGTCCCTACCGGAAAAAGGTGGTAGCAGCCAAAAAAGAGAAGGAAGTAGCTAGAACATCAGCAAAACCTACAACTCTACCAACGTCAAGGAAATTTACTCCCGGTAAGTCTTTTTCCGATATCTTAAAAATTAATAGCAGTCACTATAATAGTTCTCTCAAACCCCAAACCAAACCCACCCCCATTGCTCATCCCGAGACAATGTTTGCTGACTTTTTCGTAAGCAATTTCAAACCAAACCTCCCTACCCACCTACCCAAGAACTACTAAAAACAGATGTCGGACTAGTGCGTATGACATCTGTCATATTTTTTCGCACGACCTGCCATTGACTTAGGCCTGTTCAACTTAAAATATATTAATGAAATGGTGTTAGCGCGACAGTAAATGTGAAGTGTTTATGAAAAGAAAAAGTTAGAGAACTACATTAAGTTCTTATAATAGTTATCTAGTCACGCAAAAGCCCTTAAAATAGAGTGTCTTTAAATTTACGTCATGGATTTTAAATAATTGTAAAAACTATTATTTATATAAAATCATATCTGGTCATGATGTTAAGGCTTTCAACCAAAAGGCGAAGTTCGTGCTATCCATAGTCTGGCATTTTATTTTCATCTACACTATTTATCTTCATACTTTAGATATGGTCTTAACTTATTAGAGCTATTTCATGCGACCCTAGTCGTGAACTTAATTTTGTTTGGTTGGCATCTTTAATGTGTTCCACTGGGTATTTTCATCTTGTATATTTGTTTGGTTTTCTTATTTTCCTGTAGCATCTAAATTACCACCTTTTATTGAAGGTAGATATGTTTTCTAATTAGCACCGACCTTGTAATAGCTTTTTTTTAGGTTTTTTACTTCATTTATTTTTGGGTAAAAAAAAGATACCCACCTCGGAACCTACTGCTTCAAATTAAGCTGATTCCTTAAATGCCCTTGTACAATGTCTGTTAGTCAGAACTCTATATCATGTAGCGTGTGGTATTTATGACAGGTTGGAGTCGGATTCGTAGTCGGATTTAGAATCGGATTCGGTTAGAAAAAGTGTTAAAGGTAAGATATACACGAAAATAGCAATTTTGGGATTTGAGATAGAAAATGGCTTTCGCCGGAAGTAATTCTCTGACCAGTTGTAATGGGAGTAGATTGTGTTGGAAGTTGGATTATACACCTGTTGCGTTTTTAGTATTTTATTTTTTCTCTCTCAACCTCACTCCTTCACTTCCTCACTCTCTCTCTCTTTCTTGATTAAATAGAAAGGATAATAATTTCGTTATGGGTATGGTTTTTGGTTCTTGGTGTTTTGTTTGCTTGCTTTGGGGGCTTATATATTTTTTCTGGTTTATTTTTTGAGGTGATATTTTGTGGAGAAGGACATAAGACCATTTAAGGATTGGGTTTTTGTATAAATGAATATTATGGGAGATAAAAAGAAAATGAGCCAGAAAGCAAAGCAATTCATAGAACAAACAGTCAATTTATGAAGATGCATATATGGATATATTATGTATGTATGTATGTATGGTTGCTGGGATAGATTTCTTTTTGTTTAATTAAATATGGAATTTTTATATATGTAGGTACCAATATGTATATAAGAAGCTACATAATATTCATAGAAAAGTTTGGAAGGACAAACCATAATTTTTGTTTTGTGTGTTTGGCTTTATTTAATATCCAATTTATGAAACTCAATAAAAATGTGAGATGATCTTTTGGGAATTAAGGAAACGTGTGTGTGCATGTATGGGTGTTATCTTTTCATTTTACTTATACAAAGAAAGCTTATCTGAAACACTTTTTTTAAGAGGAATTATTTATAGAAGGTTTAGTTCCTTTTGGGAACAGAAAATCTTTATGAAAAATAAATAAGTTAAGTTTGAGAAAATCAAATGAGCAACAACTAGGATACAATTGAAGTGAACCCGAGTCTTTAATTTAATAAGTTTGTTTAAAAATGCTGCCCCAATAAATAGCACAAATATACCTAAATAAAATATACTTTTAGGTGTTGATTGCTTGGGGATTGTTATTTATTTCGGCTTTCTTCAAAGTCTGATTTGCGTATTCAATGAAGTTTCAACTGATAATCAAATAACCATTTATTAAAAAAAAAAAAGTGGTCGAAAGTTATAGGCAGCATTTATCGTCGCGCTTAAATATGACAGATGTCATACGCACTATAGTTCGAAAATAAAAAACAATATCTGCATATGACGGTTTTAATAGTAATTGATGCAACTGTTTAAATAAAAAGTGATTTTAAATCTTTTATAATTTACGGAAACGTCAATTACGTCTAATGTCACACACTTCTTTCCGTTAGTGTCGTGTAAACTTCTCTATAGTCTTGAGCCAATATTTTTTGAACTGCTTAGAAAAAGTTATCGAACTCAAAATTATTAAGTTTTGCAGAAGAATATTAGTACTTTTAGATTACTTAACAGTTTATTTGGAGAAAAATTTATTCATGAAATTATAGCCTGTGGCCAAGAAAAAAGGTAATTCCTCCCGTTCCGGCGGCACACAGTGGTGCGTTGGCGGAAAAAAATACCAAAAATGAAATTTGTAATATGGAGTTTTTTCGTTTATATTTTTATAGATATACAACTATGTTCTATGTTTTCCCGAAATTTGGGAAATTTTTGTCAAGGAATATGCGAGATATAGCGCTCTAAAAAGTTACCCTTTCATTTAGTTTTGAAATTCATGCATTTCCTTGCAATAAATGTTTGGCATGAAAAGTCGGTTTTTTTTAACTGTTTGTTAAAACTTAAAGCTGGCTATACACGACCGAGCCGAACGGCTCAGAGCCAATTGCCTCCGAACATTATGTATTGGATAAATGTCAAAAAGGTTCTTCGCCGAACCATTTGGATATTTAACCATATTAGAGTCGCTATTCCAGGAAATCCAAATATTAATAAATAAGCTTTTTAAAGAAACAATATAAGATGTTTATTTAACAAAGAAAGTTGATCGAAAGAATATAAATTAAATTACATTATCAAACTTGATATTTAATGATTTTAGGAATAATGGTTTTAGCTTTAAAAACAAAAGTGTGTTTATAATAAAGTATATATATGTATATTCATGTATATATACTAGCAAATCATTCGGAAAACCACGAACCAAATTGGTTCTGAGCCGTTCGGCTCGGTCGTGTATGGCCAGCTTAATTTCGTGAGTAAATAAATACGATAATATTAAGCTTCAAAAATAAAGAAAAATTAAAAAAAAAAAATATTTTTTTTGGGTTAGGGCCGAGTGCACCAGACTTAATATTTTAATGTTCTTTCCCTTGAGCTACAGTTTTAGCTCCATTAAGCTACGCCTTGTGGCTACCATTTTTAGAAAGCTACAGTATTCGGCTAACTATTTTTGAAAGAATTGTATTCGTCCTGATCCTATCTCGAACGTAATGTACAAATTTGTTTCACTGAATCAGATTGGTACCGTTACAAAGTTTTAATTTCTTGCGTAATAATAATTGGACCAAGAACAACCAGGATTTTATTTTTAGTAAAAATATTAACCTTTTTTTAAATATAAAATAAAATAAATTCCTAGACGGAGCTCTGAGATATTCAATTTTTAGCTCAATCTCTTTTTCTTGCCTCAATATTTTTCCAATTTCCAACTTATTTTTCTTAGAAATATTTGGGAATAATATATTGTTTTATGGTGCCATTTAAAAAAATTTTAGTACCTAAAAAATTCCGTATCTTAATATTTTAATCCAACTGTTTTTATCAGGCGAACAGGTAGGAACACGTAATAATAAAAACGGACACTTTTTACCTGTACACGATTTTTTTTTTCTAAAACCTGTTCCGTTTTTTCTCCAAATTAAAACAAACAATATTTAAGTTGTTGGTATTAGATTTATTGCTTTTTATGACCAATGACCTGAAACATGATCATGATATCATTCGATCCATTTATAACTCACTTAAGACCTGAGCCAAAGAAAAAACATCTTCCTTTAAGTGAAAAAGCTCTTGAATTAATTAAGTAAATTATTATGTATTTGTACTTGTTTATTTATTTATTTCCCACATTTGATACATATATACTAGTTAGCTTTAAAAAAAATTTAAAAAAATATTTTTTTTTTTTCATAAAAGCAATAACTTTTTTTCATTTGAATTTTTTTAAATCAAATTTTGTCGAAATGTGTGGTATTCCAATCTTAACATATGTGCAAAATTTCATTGCTCTACGTTTCATAGTTCAAACAATAATTTAGTTTGCCGAACTTAAAGCAGTATCTATGTACGAGTACTTTTGTTAATAGCTTTTGTTTAAAATAATTTAATGTCATCGAACTTGATGACAATCAAAAATATATATCCCCTTAGACCCCCCCTTGGCTACGGACCTGCCCAAACTTTGTAGAAATGTGTGTTAGCGCAATCCAAACACGTGTGCAAAATTCTATTGCTCTCCGTTTTATAGTTCAGATAGTTCAGGACACGCATCACTGTGCGGCGGCGGCGGCGCACTATGCGACCAAATGATAAAATCTATCTCAAAAATGATTTTGACGAATTTCGTAATTTCAAATACCTAATGATAGATTTACATACTAGAAAAGTGGTTCCTTACGACACAATACTTTTTTTTGATCCTGTATTTTTATAAGTACCTAAAATGAACTTTAAAGGTGACAGTTCGATATTTTATAGCATTTCTAATTATAAGAATTGAATGTTTGAAGTCAATTATTTCGTAAGTTTCTGAACAGACCTAATTAATGTATACATTTTTGAAAAGTCCAATTCTTCTTCTTTACGAAACCGTTACTTTTGTTACAACTAAAGGTAACTGTAAAATAATAAAATATGATGAGTAAAATGCGTTATATTTTATTTTGTTTTGTTTTCAATTGAAGTTTTCTCTGTTGCCTCCGGCTGCCTCCGCTAAGATATTGCTTGTTTTGTATTCTAAAAATATTGTTAATTAAGGAAATAAATTAAAATTTTGCGCATATTTGCGCTTTTATGTCTTAGAAGCAAAAACGTATCATGAGAAAAAAATAAGCCTTTAAAATAAAACTTCGAATTCTTATAACTTTGGTAATATCGACTGAAAAAAATTTGACACAACTATAGTCACTTTTAAGATATATAAAACTGTGTATTAGAAAAATTCTAAGACTATATTGTTTTCTTACTTCTAAATCAAAATTGTAAAAAATGGTGTATGTCAAAAATAAAAAAATATAACTCTTTAAAAAATTTCAAAATATAATTTCTTACACACCTATACCAAATTACACACCTATGCCAAATTTTAAATCTTTTCGTCGGTTATTACCAAAGTTATAAAAATTCAAAGATTGATATTTAAAAAAAAAAAAACAATAATTACCCATTTAAAATTTCCATCGTCTTTGGGATCATATCAATATTAAACAAATATTCATGATTATTTTTAAAACTATTTACAAAGATTTTAGAGGTAGTTGATCAAAATTTACAAATTTAATTTTTTAGGGCCACCCTGATTATATGTGTTAGTCACACAATAAAACAGAGAGGAAGACAATCTTCTTCTACAAATTAACATTGAAAATAATATTATTGAACTAGGTATGAACTGTATTCAAATTTAACTGTAAACAAAAGAAGAGAGCTGCACAAAACATGGAAACTGACTCAACAAGATCAAATGCAACAACAAAAGTAGGCGAAAAGAGGCAGGATTCATAATGTAATGGATTTTGAACTTTTATTCTAATTAAAGCACTTGATCTATTTGGTACTTCTTTATTTTATTTACAAAAATAAAAAAAAATGAAAGAGTTTATTTGTGATGGATACGACATGTGTAAATTAATAAAAGACGGTACAAAATAATGTGAAATGGTTGATTATTTGATGGAACATTTTAATATAACGGAATCCGACGTTGATATATGTACACCGCTATTGCGATTTGCGATTTTTTATTGATAGTTGATAAATAATGATATTTTGGATTTTTAAATTCAATTTACTGAAAATGTGATATTTGTCAATTTTTTATAATTCACAACGGGCTGCATTATTGACAATGACCAAAACTTTTTTTCGGTTGCGTGGTTTATTATCGAATTTCAATATTTATCAACTATCAATCAACAATCGCAAATCGCAATAGGGGTGATAGTAATAAAAAGTATTCAAAAATAATTGGTCTCGAAATGAAAGCAACGATGGGATAAAGCCCCGAGAAAACCAGATACCTTTAAGAGTGAGAACCTATTCTGGCTAAATGATGACTTCAGATTTATACTGGATTCATGTAGCTCCTTGACCCCTACATGTGAAAATATATCTGGAGAACGTGGTATGCCCTCAAAACCTTATGAAGAATGCTCTGAGAATACACGAAAACGGAAAAACATGCAATTAATTCAGGAACGTGGAATGGAGTATGATGATGAAGCTTCGTTTATAACTTTCCTTAGAATTATGCAAAAAGATGCGACAAAAAAAAATCAGCTTCAAAATCTTTTACGGGAGACAGATGGTGTGTCGTCCTAAACGAAGGAAAAGGCTTTAGGTATCTACATTGAAACTGACCTTTTAAGAACGCAGTCCATTTACTTAAGGAATTTTCTTTCCAATAAGGACTTGGACTATAAAGCTTAATAACAAAATTTATTCTTTTAAAGGACGTTGAATAAGAAAAAATTCAGAAACACATAAAAAGGCAGTAGAAAGCGGCTGAGAAGTGGGCGGAAAAATTACAAATCCCATGCCAACTTAAAAAAAAAACTCAGTTAATTTTGTTTGATTTCCTAGGCATGTAAAATAATGATATTTCAAACAAATGGGCGTGGCAGTGGGCGGATTTTATAAAAAGTGCCTTTAAATATTAACATCGGCAACAGAAGGAAACTGTAAAAATTTCATCAAAATCAACAACTTCTATGTTTTATATTATTTAAAACGAAGAAAATAATACATTTCAGTTTAAAATTCTTTCCTAATTTCAATTCTTGGTTATTCAAAAATAATATTGATAAATAAAGAAGTTATGGATTTTTGAGATGGTTTTGAGCATTTGGTCCCATAGTGCGGCGGGAGCAATTTTCTTTTTAAAAGTACTTTAACCAGAAACAAAATTATCAAAAAACTGCTTTCCCACCTTAACGGTGGGGAATAGAATTCGCTTTGTATGCTTTAGCTTTTTGTCACACCTTATGCAAATCACCCTGTATATTTAAGACGATCTGTGTAGTGAAATAAAATTCGTTACTTTTGTAAATTGTACATAAGATGTTAATGCGACTCAAAATAATCGAACTTCTAGGACCATTGCTTAATTTAAAAAGAAATATATAAAATTCAAAACGGTGAACTTGGGCGTATACATACCTACTTTTCTCATTTTTTTTTTAATTTTTAATATTTTGTTTGAATCTTTATGTTCATGCTGTATTTAAAAATAAAATCATTTTGACATTGTATAAACGTGCACAATTTTAAATCAACAAAACGATTTTGGTTTAAAATTATTAAATTAACCAAGACAGGTAACTACTACTTCCCCCTCCCCTTATTTTTATAGTTTCAGCGTATGATTAAATTTTGTTTAAAAAGTTAAAAGTGTTTTATTTTACAGATTCAAATGAGCACCGGTTGTTTAAAACAGAGTGGACACAGTAGCCTTTACTGCGGAACCCCAACATTTTTTAGCAGTCACGTGAGTAAAATAATTGTTTTTTTTTATACACATTTGAAATGAAATATTCGAGTATCTACGTTATTAATTTTGTTTTCTTAAATTAAAAATTCAATTTTGAATTTGATTTTAAGGAGTTTAAATATGTTTAATGCTTTAAATACAAACAAATATTTTAATTTAAAAGAAAATGGGCCCATCGCATCGGTGGTCAATTTTTTTGTTTAACTTAAATTGTAATTTGGGTTTTTCTAAGTTTTTGAAAATTTTAGCAAATTTAATTAAAAATTATATACTGAGCTCGGCCCTGATATACCCAAACAAAATTGTACATAGGGGTGCATATTTTATAGAAACCTAAACGAAATAAGCATTGTATTTTTCCTCAAAGTGAAAGCATTTTTTTTTTTTTTATTTTTATGACTCACACAGGACAGGACCCTCACAGTAAGCAATGAAGATGTGAAATAGATGTGAAATGCCTTTTTGGGATCTATTCTCATTTCATCTGAACCTAAGATAATTTTGATGAAATGACGTCATTATTTTCTGATGCAGTATGGGCCTTTAATGCAAGGTATATAAAACTAAAAAATAAAATGCTTTTACTTTAAGAAAAAGTACAACGCTTATTTAATTTAAGCCTTTACCAAATGCACCCATATTTACAAAATTTTAAATTCCTTTTTGAATGATTTCAGCTTTGTTTTCAAAAAGCTTCTTCAATAAATAAAATAATACCCTGATATATATTTGAAAATCCTTATTAAATTTCCAAGCCTGTAATAGGGATCTACGAGTGCCTACTCAAAGTAATTTGAATAAATTGTATATTTCCATAATAATAAACCACAGGTTCTTCATCAAAAGCCCTTATGAACATGCATAAATTCCTTAAACAAAGCAATATGTCATCATCTATCTAATTTTGGATGAGAATCTATCCATCTATTTGATGACAGACAGACAAACGAGACAGACAGACAGAACTACATAGATTTTCAATTATTGCACAAATAAAATCTCATCAAATTTATGTACCTATTTTGTTGAATATTTCAATTTCTCTCTTTCATCATCAACAATAAATACACAACACACCTAACACCAGTTGCTGCTGCTGCTCTAAATTTCCTAGACATCATGTGTGTGGGGTTCGTCTCAGTCGCTCGTCGCATGCTAAACAAGAATTTCGTATCCTTTGATATAAATAAATAAATAATAGGTATACAACAATTCAATTCTAGTAACCTACTACACTATAAACTCAATCTAACAGAGGGTATAGATGCAAAACACGAAAGTACAGAATACCTACATTTATAAAAGCTGTCGATGGGAGTAATCTCTGGCACTACTGGCTAATCATTGTCCTTCCACAAATATAAACAAAAACATATCCCTGGCACCCCATATATGAATGAACAACATGCAATCAACTACAATCATCATCACCCATGGCATCCACAAACAGAAAAACAAAAAAAACGGACTTTCAGATGAGCAGAGCAAACATCCTAACATGATGGGTACAACAGTAGTTTAGTCTTTTTCTTTTTTTCGTGTCCTTCTTTTTTTGGTAGAGATGAGGTGTGGGGCCATCTAAATCATCCCAACTATACTTTTTATAGCAAAAAAAAGGAATCTACTTTAACCTTACAGGAGCTGTATCTCATCTTCATTAACATGAAGCCTATAGTCATTTAAATCACATGCTCATTTTATGTAGACCTTCCTATAATGTCACTGGTTTGGGCTTCTTGGATAAAAAGTTTTTCAAACAAAGAAAAAAAACACTGAACCTTTATTCTTTTTTTTTTCTTATTTGCTCCGATGTCCTCATTTTCAGCATCAACATCATTGCAGGGGCAGAATATGGAGAATATGATGGACCACAAAATGACATTCCGCATCTTGTTCGCATCTTCATTACTTACTGTAAGGGTCCTGTGTTCATTTCATCATAAAATAAAAAGACTAGCTATTTTTCGTGTTGGATGATCAGGGCCGGACTTAGTATATCTTTTAAATTAATTGGAAAAGAACATGTTATTTTCAAAATCAATGGCAATTTCTGAAGAATAGCACGAATGCAAATTCAAACTGGAATATTGAAAACTAATAAATATGACTAAATAACAAAATAATTGATCAATAGGGCCCTTATAAGCTACAGGCCCTGATGATGGGGGTCCCATTTTATTCTTAAGTATTATACTTAATTGAATTTATAAGGAATTTGACAACATTCAACATTTTAAATGTTTCATAATTTGACTCATGACTCTCATTAAGGCACCATGCATAGCTGGGCCCCACTTTTCAAATTTGTCATTTTTTTTTTTCAAAATATTAGATTTGAATATTTCGTTTGATGAACTTGAATAATTTAAACAAAATCAATGCTTTAAATAAAATTACTCAAATCACAGTGGCCTCTTTTAGATAAGGGCTTTGACTGTATCCAATATTATGGATTTTCTAAATGTGACGCTTTTTTATTTATACTTTTAAAAAATCAGATAAACTTGATCTTTTTTTTGCAGTCAAATGGTAGATTAACTTGCGTTAAATCGAGAAAACTTAACTGAAGATAGGTGATATCACCACGACACTCCCACTTAGTTTTACCTTGACATCTTCCATGGGTGGCCTCCATCTTGAATTTTGTGCTTTTTAAGGGTTAATCGTAGTAGCCTGTAGCGTAATTGTTAGTGCGTTCGACTGTCACGCTGGAGGTCTGGGTTCGCTTCCCAGCCTCGTCCACCTAAAAAACTAAAATGTTTTTTTTTCAGGGCTACTGCCTCTTGCGAGGAATTGACAAATCCTCCAAGAGTATCACTTGTCACGAATAAGTGCTTCTCGTCTAGCCGTTCGAATTCGGCATAAAATTGTAAGTCCCTTCCATTCCTGTCCACAGGCGCACACAGGAATGGTTGCGAGTTGTAAGTCTGGTTCATCATGAGCTGTTGTGCCACCCGATTTATATTTTATTTATAAAGGTTAATTCAATTATCTCGGTAAATATTGGTTTTAGAGAAAAAAAAATCAAGATAGAAATTGTTAAGATTTGCAACAACTTCTTCTAAATAATTTTTTCGATATCTAGAATATTTAAAAAGGTATAAGCTTTTAAAAACTTCGATTTTGGAATTTCAAACGATTTTTTCTATTTTGTGGGAAAAATACAAGTCTGACGAAAAAAATTAAAATTATTTTGTGTTAACTTTTTAAATATTCAAAATTTTGAAAAAAAAAAAAAAAAATCACTTGAGAAAAGTTAGTGGAAATCTTATTTTGAACAATTATGTCTAAACTTTTTTTTTTCTCTAAAACCAATATTTACCGAGATAATTGAATTAACATTTAAAAGTTACAAAATTCGTGGTGGTTGCCAGCTATTACAGAAAATTAAAAGGGAAAGCTAAGTGGGAGTACCCCTCACCTACAGTTAAACTTTCATTGCACTCCGATTCAAAGCAAACGAACTCCTTTTCTTTCGATGATTTGCTAGACTATTATATGAAACATACTCGACTCACAGGGCTCTCTAAAAAACCGGCCATGATTGCACCTATGACTTTAAAATTCAAACACTTAATTATTATTTAGAAATCATATGATTTTTTTTAACTTTTACAGAATATAACGAATCAGTTTAGTTATTAAAAAAAAAAAAAAAAAATAATGGATACTGTACCACGGCCGGCCGCCCGTTTGAAAGTTCGGGCCCTTTCTGCCTCGAACAATTTGTTTTTTTTTTTAATGTAATGATTGTTAGCATGTTGGGATTGAGACAGCTAAAAACTAGTTAGTACTAAATTCAGTTTAATTTGAAATACAAATTATTACTCAACCACCAGACCCTCCTTAGATCTGGTCCCTGCTAACGAATGCCACCATATTTGTTTGAATTTGTTTCTTATCAACCTGAAGGTATCCGAACGGTGACATTTTTATCTATTTTTAACTTAATTAAATTTTACAATTAAATAAGAAAAAGGGTGATGTACCAGGGTCCCCAGTGATCTGGGCCCTGTCAACGAATTTCACCATATTCGCTTGGACTTGCTTTTTTTCGTCAGCCTGAAGGAATCTGAACAGGGACATTTTTATCTTTTTTTAACTAAATTTAATTTTAAACTTAAATACAAAAAGGCGATGCACAAATCCGATCCAGCACCTTTGTTTCACTAATGTTGTTTTTTTTTTGTTTAATCTTATAAATACATACATATATTTCAACTCCATTTTAAAATTAAAAATTGTGTAGGTTCTAAAACATAGAAGGCCCCAAACAAACCAGGACGCCTTCCAGATGCCTATATTACCTTAATCACAAGTCCGGCCCTATTTTTGATGATGATTTAATGACACACCCCATCACTCTCACCATTTTGCTCATATCACGTTTTATGGGGTCCTTAATATATTCACGTTTTCATAATATAAAAGTGGGTCAATATGTCCTCTGCCTCTTCCTCTCCCTCTTTCTGTCGGTTGGTCGTCCGCCTGTGTGATGGTTCATGAATGTGTGAATAAATGTTATATGAGATTTTTCAGTATATGGATATTAAGGTGGTCCTTATGAATGTCATTGTCTTATTTTTAATGACGCACCCCCCCCCCCCCGGATTTGTTCTTAATAATTAAAACAAATTCCTGCTTAAAAATTGTAGCTTATTTAATTAACGTTAACCCGGCCGCCCCCAAGATGACTGAAGTTTTATATGGGAAGTCCCATGTATTTTTTGTACTTCCAACTTTAAAAATTCATAACTTGAGTAATGATTAATAAAGAAAATTGAATTTTTGCACATATGAAGTAACTTTTGTCATATATAAAAAAAAAAATATTAAAAAAAAATTTACAACATTTGTTAAAATTAAAAATAAATACAAAAAGATATTTTTGTTCATATGGCTATAAGTAGGGAAATAACTGTTGTAAAATTTTGTCTGATACATTATGACAAAAGTGACTTCATGTGTTCCAAAATTCAATCATTACCAAAGTTAAGATTTTTCAAATTTGGATTTACTTGGAAATACATGGGATCCCATATAAAACTTCAGGCGTCTTGGGGGCCGGGTTTACGTTAGTATAATGAGCTAAAATTTTACAGGATTTTATTTTTATTTATTTAGAACAAATAAGGGGGGTGCGTCGTTCAAAACCTTTATAAGGACCACCCTAATGGATATACTATATTGGAAAGGATTCAAGTCGGGAACATACATTGCTCGCACATTTTCGCTCCTAGAACAGTAAGCGGTTAGCTTTTAAACACACATAACTCGTGATATGACTTGACTATAATGCTTTGCGTATCTGTATATAAAACGGACGTTTAGATAGAAGCCATTCGACTTTGAATAGAGGTTTATACTAGGTATACATAGAAATAGAAGGAGAGTAAAGCGGTTAAATGATGATGATGTTCAGAAAGAGATTTTGGATTGTCCCACTCAGCGATTCCAAACCGTTACGGTTCGATTGGTCGTAAATTGAGAAAATTGCAATTCCTTGCAAAATCAAAAAAAAAATATTATTTTATCAAGAGACATCATAAATTTGATTTTAATAAAGGAAAGGATTTGAGTTTGGTAAAGTAGAATCTGTCGGTTTAATATGACAGATGTTACCAGTTAACACCACCACCAAACTATGAGAAGGATTTTTCGTTTCCTATTAGTTTTGAATGAATCAATTCAGGGTATGATGCACTGCTTCCCATTAGCGGTCTTGTTTTTATAAAGTTAATTAGGTATCAATGTGGTTCACTTTGAGATCAGTTAGATTAGCGATATATTTAAGTCGATTTAATACGATGTTAAATAATTTTTAGTATGATACTAGGTCAAAATTGTATTTTGCTAATTTTAAACGAGTTTAGCTTCGGACTATCTCTTAACATTTTACGTATGTTGAAATCACCAAACTATTATACTCTGTCCAACAAAAATAGTCAGTACAAGCCTAATGGGAGAGCTTTTCGAAATACACTGGTGCCTGTTTCTGAAACTCCCACTGAAAATAACCACTGAGCTAAATGTAAATTGTTTTTGTAATCTTTTTAGAAGCCGCGTATATCCCACCTTAATCTACTTACTGCACATCCAAGTGCACACTGCTGCTGCTGCTTTTGTGCCTTCTTCTGCAATCAACCCTAGTGTTGCCGCAAGCTAAAATGAAAAGTCGCTAGACCAACGTCCAAAAGTCGCTAGATTCTCTGAAATTCGGGGGAGAAAAAGTCGCTAGACAAAAATTGGCAAATAAGTGTTAAAAAAAAATTCTATTTGAATAACATTTTATTTTGGTTCAAAAATTTAAAGTAAATTAACAATAAATTTGAAACAGATAATGAATTGCTTAAATCAGACTACGGCTTTGACTGTATCCAATATTATGGATTTTCTAAATGTGACGCTTTTTTATTTATACTTTTAAAAAATCAGATAAACTTGATCTTTTTTTTGCAGTCAAATGGTAGATTAACTTGCGTTAAATCGAGAAAACTTAACTGAAGATAGGTGATATCACCACGACACTCCCACTTAGTTTTACCTTGACATCTTCCATGGGTGGCCTCCATCTTGAATTTTGTGCTTTTTAAGGGTTAATCGTAGTAGCCTGTAGCGTAATTGTTAGTGCGTTCGACTGTCACGCTGGAGGTCTGGGTTCGCTTCCCAGCCTCGTCCACCTAAAAAACTAAAATGTTTTTTTTTCAGGGCTACTGCCTCTTGCGAGGAATTGACAAATCCTCCAAGAGTATCACTTGTCACGAATAAGTGCTTCTCGTCTAGCCGTTCGAATTCGGCATAAAATTGTAAGTCCCTTCCATTCCTGTCCACAGGCGCACACAGGAATGGTTGCGAGTTGTAAGTCTGGTTCATCATGAGCTGTTGTGCCACCCGATTTATATTTTATTTATAAAGGTTAATTCAATTATCTCGGTAAATATTGGTTTTAGAGAAAAAAAAATCAAGATAGAAATTGTTAAGATTTGCAACAACTTCTTCTAAATAATTTTTTCGATATCTAGAATATTTAAAAAGGTATAAGCTTTTAAAAACTTCGATTTTGGAATTTCAAACGATTTTTTCTATTTTGTGGGAAAAATACAAGTCTGACGAAAAAAATTAAAATTATTTTGTGTTAACTTTTTAAATATTCAAAATTTTGAAAAAAAAAAAAAAAAATCACTTGAGAAAAGTTAGTGGAAATCTTATTTTGAACAATTATGTCTAAACTTTTTTTTTTCTCTAAAACCAATATTTACCGAGATAATTGAATTAACATTTAAAAGTTACAAAATTCGTGGTGGTTGCCAGCTATTACAGAAAATTAAAAGGGAAAGCTAAGTGGGAGTACCCCTCACCTACAGTTAAACTTTCATTGCACTCCGATTCAAAGCAAACGAACTCCTTTTCTTTCGATGATTTGCTAGACTATTATATGAAACATACTCGACTCACAGGGCTCTCTAAAAAACCGGCCATGATTGCACCTATGACTTTAAAATTCAAACACTTAATTATTATTTAGAAATCATATGATTTTTTTTAACTTTTACAGAATATAACGAATCAGTTTAGTTATTAAAAAAAAAAAAAAAAAAATAATGGATACTGTACCACGGCCGGCCGCCCGTTTGAAAGTTCGGGCCCTTTCTGCCTCGAACAATTTGTTTTTTTTTTTAATGTAATGATTGTTAGCATGTTGGGATTGAGACAGCTAAAAACTAGTTAGTACTAAATTCAGTTTAATTTGAAATACAAATTATTACTCAACCACCAGACCCTCCTTAGATCTGGTCCCTGCTAACGAATGCCACCATATTTGTTTGAATTTGTTTCTTATCAACCTGAAGGTATCCGAACGGTGACATTTTTATCTATTTTTAACTTAATTAAATTTTACAATTAAATAAGAAAAAGGGTGATGTACCAGGGTCCCCAGTGATCTGGGCCCTGTCAACGAATTTCACCATATTCGCTTGGACTTGCTTTTTTTCGTCAGCCTGAAGGAATCTGAACAGGGACATTTTTATCTTTTTTTAACTAAATTTAATTTTAAACTTAAATACAAAAAGGCGATGCACAAATCCGATCCAGCACCTTTGTTTCACTAATGTTGTTTTTTTTTTGTTTAATCTTATAAATACATACATATATTTCAACTCCATTTTAAAATTAAAAATTGTGTAGGTTCTAAAACATAGAAGGCCCCAAACAAACCAGGACGCCTTCCAGATGCCTATATTACCTTAATCACAAGTCCGGCCCTATTTTTGATGATGATTTAATGACACACCCCATCACTCTCACCATTTTGCTCATATCACGTTTTATGGGGTCCTTAATATATTCACGTTTTCATAATATAAAAGTGGGTCAATATGTCCTCTGCCTCTTCCTCTCCCTCTTTCTGTCGGTTGGTCGTCCGCCTGTGTGATGGTTCATGAATGTGTGAATAAATGTTATATGAGATTTTTCAGTATATGGATATTAAGGTGGTCCTTATGAATGTCATTGTCTTATTTTTAATGACGCACCCCCCCCCCCCCCCGGATTTGTTCTTAATAATTAAAACAAATTCCTGCTTAAAAATTGTAGCTTATTTAATTAACGTTAACCCGGCCGCCCCCAAGATGACTGAAGTTTTATATGGGAAGTCCCATGTATTTTTTGTACTTCCAACTTTAAAAATTCATAACTTGAGTAATGATTAATAAAGAAAATTGAATTTTTGCACATATGAAGTAACTTTTGTCATATATAAAAAAAAAAATATTAAAAAAAAATTTACAACATTTGTTAAAATTAAAAATAAATACAAAAAGATATTTTTGTTCATATGGCTATAAGTAGGGAAATAACTGTTGTAAAATTTTGTCTGATACATTATGACAAAAGTGACTTCATGTGTTCCAAAATTCAATCATTACCAAAGTTAAGATTTTTCAAATTTGGATTTACTTGGAAATACATGGGATCCCATATAAAACTTCAGGCGTCTTGGGGGCCGGGTTTACGTTAGTATAATGAGCTAAAATTTTACAGGATTTTATTTTTATTTATTTAGAACAAATAAGGGGGGTGCGTCGTTCAAAACCTTTATAAGGACCACCCTAATGGATATACTATATTGGAAAGGATTCAAGTCGGGAACATACATTGCTCGCACATTTTCGCTCCTAGAACAGTAAGCGGTTAGCTTTTAAACACACATAACTCGTGATATGACTTGACTATAATGCTTTGCGTATCTGTATATAAAACGGACGTTTAGATAGAAGCCATTCGACTTTGAATAGAGGTTTATACTAGGTATACATAGAAATAGAAGGAGAGTAAAGCGGTTAAATGATGATGATGTTCAGAAAGAGATTTTGGATTGTCCCACTCAGCGATTCCAAACCGTTACGGTTCGATTGGTCGTAAATTGAGAAAATTGCAATTCCTTGCAAAATCAAAAAAAAAATATTATTTTATCAAGAGACATCATAAATTTGATTTTAATAAAGGAAAGGATTTGAGTTTGGTAAAGTAGAATCTGTCGGTTTAATATGACAGATGTTACCAGTTAACACCACCACCAAACTATGAGAAGGATTTTTCGTTTCCTATTAGTTTTGAATGAATCAATTCAGGGTATGATGCACTGCTTCCCATTAGCGGTCTTGTTTTTATAAAGTTAATTAGGTATCAATGTGGTTCACTTTGAGATCAGTTAGATTAGCGATATATTTAAGTCGATTTAATACGATGTTAAATAATTTTTAGTATGATACTAGGTCAAAATTGTATTTTGCTAATTTTAAACGAGTTTAGCTTCGGACTATCTCTTAACATTTTACGTATGTTGAAATCACCAAACTATTATACTCTGTCCAACAAAAATAGTCAGTACAAGCCTAATGGGAGAGCTTTTCGAAATACACTGGTGCCTGTTTCTGAAACTCCCACTGAAAATAACCACTGAGCTAAATGTAAATTGTTTTTGTAATCTTTTTAGAAGCCGCGTATATCCCACCTTAATCTACTTACTGCACATCCAAGTGCACACTGCTGCTGCTGCTTTTGTGCCTTCTTCTGCAATCAACCCTAGTGTTGCCGCAAGCTAAAATGAAAAGTCGCTAGACCAACGTCCAAAAGTCGCTAGATTCTCTGAAATTCGGGGGAGAAAAAGTCGCTAGACAAAAATTGGCAAATAAGTGTTAAAAAAAAATTCTATTTGAATAACATTTTATTTTGGTTCAAAAATTTAAAGTAAATTAACAATAAATTTGAAACAGATAATGAATTGCTTAAATCAGACTACTGCGTTCACTCGCACTTACATTTTGCACTTGTTTTGATGCGTGTGTCTGTGTGTGGCGACTTTCAGTAATCAATTATTGGAAATAGAAAAATGTAGAACAACAGCCCTATTCTGCCGTTGTGAGGCTCACAGGTCACAATTTTGTTTGAGTTTGTTTTTGTATAAGGCGGTCACAATTTCGTATTCTGTGTAAGCCCTCATAAGAAACCTCACAAGAACAACGTGAGTTGTGATCTGCCAAGGAGCAGATAATAATTTGTAAGTTTTTATGAGATAAGTTCATCTCGAGTTATGAGGTGATTTTGACTTTTGAGGCATCAGTGAAGTTGCCGGAATAAGGCTGTTAATTTACCTAAATGCAAGGAATGTAAAATCACCAGGTGCATTACATAAAAAATAGTATTTGCGTTTCACAAATGCTTACCTTCAAAAGTCGCTAGAAAAGACGCTAGAAATAATCTAGCGACATCAAAATATTCTTTGTCGCGGAAGAAATTGAAATGTCGCTAAATCAAGCGTGAAGCTAGAACGGCAACCCACACCCTCGTTATTCTTGTGTGCATTAAAAATAAACACATTGAATCAGAGTTACCATTGACGTTTATAAATACATATCGCTGAGGCTTTTTGTTTGGTTTTTGGTAAGGAGCTTTGCAGATGTATGCTTTTTTAAAGCTTTTGAGAACAAATAATTCAACGTTAACTTGTGGTAATTTAGTATGCTGACTACGGAAACCCTGTAAGAGCCTTAAAACAGTACAAACTTATTGACATTCATTACAGTCAGAGTGGGAAGCAAACATCCTATCTTCCCAGTACTATCTTTTTTTGTTGGACAGAGTATAAATGCCTTTTTTATCTTTTTAGCATCATACATTTTATGGCGATTACTTTTCAATAAAGCCTCGTAAGAGGTTGCGGTTGACGGTGTTGAATAGAGAACGGACAGTCCTTTGCAGTGTTGTTCAAAATTTCACTGAATTTAGAAATTTTTCTTTTTCAATTGATTTTCGATAAAAAGTTTGAGCTACCCCCTTATGCTCAAAAAACAACTTTTTCAAGATAGTCTCTGGAACACTGGACCCCATTGAAATTTATATGAATAGAAAGGTTTTGTCAAATGCAATCAGCACATCCAAGGCAAACAAGGTCTAGTTTTTCTTATACATTTTCGCATTCAGAGTAATTTTTTTGAGATTTGAAACCTTGGATATCTTTGTATGCCTACAGTTCCAAAAATATGCCTCGGAATGCATTGCGCTTTCTTAAACCATTTTTTTCAGTTTCTTTTGCGTAATAGATCCATATGCCATTTTGACGTTTATAAATGTCTCTTTGAGCCTGATTATACGGTTCGTTTTTTCGTTCGTTTCGGCTTCCATCTTTTTGACAGACACGAACGTTCATGATTACATGGTTCGCGAAAACACTGCGTACTTCCATTCGTTTATTTGTACGATCATGGAATTTGTAGTTGTTTTTTAAGAAAATAATCAGTAGTAATAAATAAATATCATTTTTAATCACTTATTTCTCAAATACAATCGTATATTAGGTCAATCCCAACATCGAGGAGCATTGTGGTTGCCCTCTACATTTCTACTACCCTCACCCAATCTGTCAAAAAGACGAAACAACCGAAAAAACGAATCGTGTAATCGGGCACTTTGTATATTTTTAACTCGAACTGTGAATTTGTTGGACATGTTCAGCTGAAGTTTTTGTAGAACGTTGTTTTAGTATAGTACTAGTGTGGTAGTTAAAAAGTATTTAAAATTTAAAAAAATTTAAATAAAGTGTTTTAATATTAGAAAAATTTTATTATGCTGTTTAAAATTTTCCGACAATGATTTTAAATAAAACTAAAACAGTTTTTGTATTTTACATGTTTTTCTTTTTATTAATTAATTGTTCGTTGTTTTTTTTTTTTTTTGTTTCTTTTAAAGTATATATAGTACAAAAAATAATAAAAATAATAACGACTATTAATTACTTTAAAAAAATACTAAATATTTATATAAATGTATATAAAACATAATTAATTTTATATTTTTATTATATAAAATAGAATTTTTAATTTTTAAAGTTATTTAACTATTGCATAATTTTTTCCTCTTTGTTTTTTTTTTTTTTTTTTTTTTCTTTTTGTTTTAATATTAACAGTAATAATTTTGTATGTAGCGAATTTTGTTTGCCCATAAAAGCAAACAAACAAAAAATAAAAAAACAAAATCATGCCTTGAAAATCAGGCTAAAATTGCAGACTAAATAAATTTCTAACTAGATCAAAGGAATGGATTCGTTAATAATTTTTTTTTTTGTTGTTTTTGTTTAAATTATTTATTCATGGATTTTTGTATTTATGTATGTAAATAAATGTATTTTGTTTGTATATATAGAATCTCATTTTTTTGTTGTTTACATAAATATATATAAGAATGTTTACACTTTGTTTTTTCTTTTTTTTTTAATCTAGAAAATTTAATAAAAAAAAAAAACATTCAAGCACTTCCCATTAAGTGTGGAAATTATTTTATTAAATAAAAAACAAATAAAACGTCAATTTTGTCAAGAATTAAAAATAAGAAAATATATTTATTTATAAAATGTACAAGGTTTTAATTTCACACATTCAATGGGAAGTGCAGAGCTAGACTTTTAAGGTATTTTTTTTTTTCTTTTTGGATTCAGGTTGGTATTTTTTTTTTATTTAATTTAATTTAATTTAGTTTAATTATTAAGCAAGAAGCAACAAGACTTTGGTGATTAATAAATCAATAAATTACATGCAAATTGAGTTTTTATTTATTATTTTTTTTTTTAACTAAAGGCAGTGATTTTTCGTGATTAGGATTTTATTTTTTTTGTTTTCAATTTTATAAATTTTTTTATTTTTATAAACTTATGGCCAGACTTTTGGAAAGACATTTATATTCAACCATTTATTTGTCGTTTTAAGCTCGCTTGACTTGTTTGTGTGTATGTTTCTCTTTCTAGTTCTATTATTATTTTTTTTTTTTAATTTTCGATTTATAAAGCTCTCACTCTATTTCTTTTTTGTTTAATAATTATTTTATGTATGACCATGAAAAATGTGTGTGTTAAATGTTTACAATTTTATTTTTGTTTTGTATTATTGGACTTCGCTATCACTGTCACTCTTCTCTGAAATTAAATGGAAAACTTAATATGCTGCCCGATGGGTGAAAGGAAAGAAACAAAAAATAGGAGAAGAAATAGAAAAAAAATCCTATGGTAAACACTAACCCTTCTTTCCCGTGTAAGCGTGCCGTTTCAGTCGATCGTATAAGTCTTCTTTAGTTCCATAGAGCGAAGCATTTGACCTCGCCAATGTACTCATTTTGCCTCCATGAAGACCTTTTAAAGAAGAAGAAAAACAAAATGAAGTTAGAAACATTCTTAATATAATTTATATCACAAAAAAATACGTAACGTAACAAATATTCCTTCCCATAATACCTTACTCTTTATGAATTTAAACCTTTTTTATCTTCCGATAAATATTGATTTCATAGAAATACCACGATCATTCTATTTCTAAAATATATCTAATTTTTACTAAAGTACTGAACGAATTTCTGAATCCCAAAAAATCTAAAATATGACTTCCAATAAAAACTTTTCCCATAATAAATCTTTTCATTACTCAAAAATTACTCAAACAATTTCTTAATTCATACAAAAAAATTTATACATCTTCCTATAAAAACATTTCGCATAATAATATTTTCAAAAACACTTATAAATCCCATAGTAAATCTTTCGAAAAACAATCTTCGTAAAATAACATCCATTGCGTAATTTTCTATATGAACTCGTCCTCTATCCTTTCAATTACTTAAAAAATGTAAAATTATAGGAAGATGAGTACTTATCTTATATTGCACTTAAATTTTTCCAAACTTAATACTTTCGATAACATTTATCACATATTATTATTTTCCATACTATTTTTACCACTTACAAGCTTTTTCGGCAACAACTACTACTACTACTAAAATTTGTTAGTTTAATAACTGTTACTTCACCCATACAAATTAACCACAGTGATAAATTTCATATTAACTCTTACAAACACACCTAACACTAACACTTTCCATAATAGTTTTTTTTTATCCTATAAAACTCATTTTCCGATCAAAAATATTTAGGTTAATCATCCTATAAAAATTCATCTCTCAACCACTTTTCTGCTACCAGTCCTTCTATTTAAAATAATTGTTCGCAAACTATTGTTTCCCATAATTTTCAATTCCATAAAATGTCATTCACCTACGATCAATTCCACAAACAGTCTTCATCTATAAGCCTCTTATCAGAAGTTACCATAATAACTCAGGAAAATCGAAACTCACCATCCTTCATGTATGTCTCATTGTAGAAATTTGGCATTTCCCAGCCATCCTCCTCGTCATCATAATAATGGGCATACGTACTATGATGTGACGGCGCTATTGACTCAGCATATGGGGTATGGGCACCATAATAGAAATTCACCTGTGATCCCGTTTGATCGATTGCAGGTGAGAGCATTTTCTTTGGATCCCGCCGCTTTGTCGATCGAACACAGATCATCCATATTAGCAGGACTATCACAATGATAAATATAACAGCGCCAGCAATGCCGCCAGCGATGTATGCGAATTCAGAACGTTCGGCACAATGCGGTCCGGTAAATGAGCCGACACAACGGCACGATGGTGTTCCTTTGAGATCTTTGACACAGGTGCCGGAGTTCTCGCAATAATTGTCACAAACATCTGTACATTCCATACCGGTGCCATTAAATCCTGGCTTGCATTCACACTTGAAGTCGAATACTTCGGCAACAAGAATACAGTAGGCATTTGGATCGCAATGGGGTTTGCCCTCGGCAATGTGTTCGCAGGGATTGGTACATTCGGACTTGCTAGTGGCACCGGTTTTGGTGGTACTGTGATTTGGTGGGCATTGGATGCAGGAGGTTTGCTGGGACTCGGGTTGGTAGAAGCTCTTACTGCATTCGACACACATGTTCATTGTGCCGTTTAGATAAGTTCCGGGTGCGCAAACTGGGATTGTACATTCTTCCACCGATGATGAACCAACCTTAGGGGTAGTTCGTCCCAGAGGACAAGATTGACAAGATGGCTGAACGCCTTGAAGGCGATATGTTCCTCTTGGACATGGTTCACACTGACCATCGATGCCGAGTTGTTGGCCGGAGCTGCATTCATCGCGACACTCCTTTCGTGACGTGGCTTCGCCTGAGCGGGTCGTTTGTCCCAGTCCGCACAGTTCACACCCGAATGAGCCTTCACTAGGTTGATAGAAACCATGACCACATGGCCGGCAGAGTCCACTTTCTGAGTCAAGGAATTTACCAGCTGGGCAACGTTCCTTGCAATCTCCCGCCGATCGAGCTCCAGGTCCCGACGTTACACCAGGACGTCCGGCTATCGTGGGACATTTCGAGCACTGAAGTTGTCCCGCTTCGGATTGATAAGTTCCACGAGCACAAGCTACACAAGTCTTATTCGAGCTATCATAGAACGTACCAATTGCACATGGCACACAATCAGGAACCATAACAACTTGTCCAACCGGGCAAGCATACTCTGAGGTTAGATCTAATGAACCTGGATCGGGTACGGTGTTTGGTAGAATATCATGAACAGCAAATTGATCGTCTTCTAGAATAAGCTTTTGCAGTAACGACTTTACATCGGAACGTTCTCCGGTCGAAGAGTGAAGAACTGGATCGCTGGAAATTGGAAAAAATCACATAAGAAAATATATTTTTGAAGACACTCCCAAAAGTGCGCCAGCTTAAAAGGTTAAAAGCCTTAAAATCGAAATTAGTGGAATTGCGTGCAATAAATGAGGGGTTAAAGCAGATAATTTAGGGTTAACTTATTTCAAGAAAAAAAAAATAAATTCTTTGGCCCGCTGCCCTAAGCGTATATTTTTTTGAATGTGTTCAGATTTGTTTTGGTTTGTTTTTTGAACATACTTGACTGCTGGGAATGCAATCTCCAAGGTGTACGTATCACCGGCTTGCTGTCTACCTTGACGGCCTCTTAGTTCTTCTTCGTCAACTGTATCTCTACAAAGTTTTATTAAGTTTTGTTTGGTGTTTTTTTAAAACATGTTTTTTAAAGGATTCAAGGGGTTTTTGTAACAATTTCCGTTCTTTCTGAACATTTATACTTACTTTTCAACTGGAATAGAAGCATCTAAAAGATAGGTGCTACCTTCTTCATTCTGTGCAGCACGACGAGCACGATTGCCTTGTCCGCCACGATAATGATCACACTTGACATCGATCTTGAGGTCCTTGCATTCTCTGAAATAAAGATAAAAAACGATTTTAGATTCTGGGAACTTGGAGTGTTTCGTTGTAAGACTAACCGTGATCCCTCAACTGAGTAGGAGCAGAAGTTCCAATCGCGATTCAAAGCATTCACAGAGTTCGAAACCTTTTGACGAAGAACTCCTTGTCCGGCCTTGTTACAGAGTACGTCCGATGGGAAGAGCATCTTGATTCTGAACACTCGTTGGGCTGGTTTCGAGGCTGTGGAAAGAAGAAAAAACACTGTCAAGATCGAACAAGACTTTCAAAATGGCGTTTACTTACGAGAGCATGATGGATAAATAAGTGGCGTAGCAGGTTCTCGTGTTGGGCGCCAGAAACCTTCGGCACCGCATGTGTAGAATTCTGGAACCAACTCGGAGAATCGAAGCCCTGGTTGACAAGCAATTTCACATACCTATAAAAGATACTCCTATATCATGCAGCTCATTTTTTTTTTGTTTCTATGAATTTTACCTTAAATTGTCCTCCAGCACCCCAATCTTTGCAGACTTGAGTACCTCCAACTGGATCAGCCAAAGGTGGACAGAATTCAGCTAAAATGTAAAATTAAAAAATATAGTCGATGCTTTTTTAAATGTATCTGATGTCAAAAACTTACACAAAAGAGAAACCTTGAAACTGCAAGATGCACTATTTCCAGCTGCATCAGAAGCCACATAAGTTATATCATAAGATCCCCACAGTAAAGTTGTTCCAGGTCGATGACCGTTTCGTTCCATGATCTTTACCACTCCAATATTATCACTGAAATGTGGTTCATCCCATGTAACAACGGCCGAACCATTCTTAGCTATGACCCATAAATCTCCGGGACAATGTTCAACACTTGGTGGTTCCTTATCAACTTCTAATTGCTGGCAATTTGCACCGGTATAGCCATTGGCACATTTTCGTTGTCCACACACAGATGGCACTGATCTTTCAACTCCTCCTGAAACAACTTCATAGCCGGCCCAATTCAATATCAAACCATCATATAAAACTGGTTCGCTACGGCAGTCTCGAACTTGTTTCTGAATCTCTGATGTGACATCGAGAGCTCGTCCCCAAATTTGTGCCTTGGTGATCTTTCCTTGGAATCCTGCTTCGGCGTAAGTCGCTGAGTGGATTTCGTCTGGCTGAGGACGTCCCAAGACAGCCCAGGCAAATTTAGGCATAGTTCGGCCTCCAGCGTATTCAGTTTTGCTGGCGATCAAACCTTCGGTAATGAGTTGCAGTTGTCCGGTTGTTCCATCCCAAAGAATGGCGATGTGATGCCATTGGCCATCATTGACGGTCGTATATTCGCGGAATGATAGGAAGGCGTCTTGAATGTCAGGAAAGAGTGAAACTTGAACTCCACTCGAGTGGGCCTGAATCAAAAGACGTCGGTTATTGGCCACATGAGCTGAATCAACTCCATAGAGGGTGAAGAAAATTCCAGAATCGTCTTTTTGAGCGAATTGCACCCACATGCCAATGGTCAGAGATGGAGATTCACTGGTGTAGAAGGGCACAACTTGAGCAGCAGTGGAGCGAGTTGCATCGCTAAAGTACAAATCGTAATCCACTTGAATCACTGTCAAAAAAAGAAACAACATCATTATTAAATAGAAATTGTGATTCCCTCAGGAAAACTTACCCTTTCTGCAGTCATCTCCAGTCATATTGAACGGGCATTGACAGAAGAATCCATTGACCAAATCAATGCAAGAAGCTCCTGGTGGACAAGAGTTATCCTTGCAATCCACAATATCTTCCTCGCAATTCTTTCCCTTGTAACCCTTGGGACACTTGCAAGTGTAGCCAGTTCCATGATCAACACAGGTGGCTCCATTCTGGCATACATGTGCATCACAAGCATCGAACTCATACTGACATCCAATGCCTGAGTAGTCGTCGGGACAAGAGCAATTCAATCCAGATCCAAAATCTTGGCATTTACCACCATGCATGCATGGATTTCCAATGCATCTTTCCGGTGCTGTTTCACAATTCTTGCCATCAGTTCCACTCGGACAGGAGCAGAAATAATCTTCGAACAGATCAATACACTTGGCATCGTTTTGGCATGGTTTCTGCACGTTGCATGTGGTGACTTGTGAATCACATCGAACTCCGGTCCAGCCCTGTGAGCAAATGCAGTCAAAGCCTCCAATTCTATCGCGACAGTCTCCTCCATTCATACAAGGATTTGTTTCACAATCATCGATGTCGGTTTCACACAGAGTTCCGGTGAATCCTTCACGGCAAACACATTCGAACTTGTTGTCCAAGTCCAAGCATCGTTCGGTTCCAACTGGATTACATGGATCCGAAAGGCATTCATCGATCTCAGCTTCACAAGATAGCCCGACATAGCCAGGTCGGCACTTGCAAAGGAATCCGTCAAGCTGGTCCATGCATGTTGCTCCGTTTTGACAAGGGTTCGACTCGCAGTCATCGATTGGATGTTGGCAATCTTTTCCGGTATAGCCAGGCTCACAACTGCAAGTGTATCCATCGACCAGATCCACACAGGTTCCATCGTTCTTGCAAGGATTATCCTCACAATCGTTGATGTTAATCTCACAAGCCGGACCAGTCCATCCAGGATGACAGACACACTCATGGTCGAAGAGTCTATCGACGCAAGTTCCGTGTTTACATGGTTCCGAGAGGCAGAGGTCTATCTTTCCTTCACAACGCTTACCAGTAAAGCCTGGTGAGCACGAGCAGCTGAAGTCGTTAACCAAATCTGTACAATTGGCTCCGAGCAGGCAAGGATTCTCAGCACAATCATCGATGTTAATCTGACAGTGAACTCCTTCCCAACCTGGCAGACAGTCGCACTTGTAACGGCCTTGTTGAAGAGCCTGACAGCTAGCACCATTACTGCAAGGATTGCCATTGGCCGTGCAGGGATCGATGGTGACATCACAGTCGGTCCCAGTGTATCCACTGCGACAGAGACAGGTGTAGTTCTTGTAACCTGGTTCATTCTTACACATGGCTCTGGCGGGACAGGTGTCATTTCGGCAGTCACTCACTTCTTCCTGACAATTGATGCCCGAGTAACCTGGTTGACACTCGCACCTATAGCCCTGGGGCAAATCTGTGCAGGTTCCTCCGTTGTAACAAGGCTGCGATGCACATTCATCGATATCAACTTCACAGCGACGTCCGGAAAATCCAGCTGGACAGAAACATTGAATACCATGTCCCATCGGAACACAGAGTCCGCCATGTTGACAGGCTCCTTCTCCGCAGACAATCGACTTGCACTCTTCCCGACCCTTTGAACTTATGCCATCCGTTCTCATATTGGTTGGACACTCATTGCATGTCTGAGATCCAGGAATTCCCTGATAGTAGTTCATCGGACATGGTGAGCATGGTGCCAGACCTGTAGATGAGTAGAATCCAGGGCCACATTTAGCTCGGCAGAAGTCTTTTCTCGACGCAGCTGGTTGGAAGGTGAAAGTTCCTGTTGGACAAGCTTGACAGTCCTTGAATCCGCCATTGGGTGGTTCGATTGTAAAGGAATTCCTTGGGCATTCCAAACATGGCACCAAACCAGTTGGTGAATAAGTTCCAAAGCCGCAAACTGGAACACAATCTGACAGGGACTTGGAGCCTTCTTCTTTGGTGTAAGTGCCAGCGGGACAACGCATGCATGTTCCTTGTCTCTCACGGTTTTGATAGTAGCCACGAGGGCAGTAAGTGCAGATGCTTTGACCAGAACCGACATAAGTTCCAGCGGGACAATGTAGACATCTGGGCACATCGCTTGTGTCCATGTTCAGAACTTCTCCAACACTGCAAGTGAAGCCTCGGGTAATTGTGCTCTTCAGGGCTCTTAGCGGAGGACATTGGTTGCCAATATTTGACACATTCAGCAAAGATTCAATAACAGCACTTGCGTACGGGACACTCAAATCAAAGATGAGATTCAATGTAGAACCACAAAGATCGTACAGCTGTGGTTGGCGGATAGCTGGAAGGATCGACAGAATGAAGTCCATTTTAACAACGTTCTCTTCCAAGAGACTTGGCACCGAACGAATGAAGGACACGTTCATGTTCACATTAACAGCTGAGCAGCGCTGTGAGAGAATATTGTTTAAACCACCATAGTATTGTGACAAAAGATCTTGATATTGTCCCAGACACGATTGAGCTACAGCTCCATTAGCCCGGTATGTAACAGTGGCTGTGACTTGATAATCAGCTTGTTCAGTATTCTCAGAAACACAATCTGGAACCACCGAAGTTGGTTTCCATAGCCTTGAAGTCTCGCAAGTGAAAGTCTTAAGTGGATCGCCGTCGGTAAAACGGAAACCTGGTTTACACGTAGCAATACATTCCACACCTCGATCTCCTGGCAAACAGTTAATGGCTCCATTTGCCGGTGGCTGAAGTTCCCAATCCACACACGGTGATGCCTGTACAGACACTTGGAAGTGGCAGGTAGCTCGATTGTTGAACTTATCGGTAGCTACTACGGTGACGTTTTCAAAACCTCGAATAGGAATTACAGCCCTGTCTGGGGTGAAAGTCAGCGTGACTTCTCCCGAATCGTCAGAGGTCTTGATGCGCTTCCGGGTGTCGTTGAAATTAACGTTGTAACTTTCTTGTTTGTCAACCAACTCAATCACGTAACTCTGGGGGCAGGAAAGCAGTGGTGGAGTGACATCGGGTACAGTGATGTTGATCTCACAAATAGCAACATTTCCATCGTAATCGAAGGCGACGTATTTGACAACCGTGTCTTTGAAAATATGCGAAGGAGTCTTGAAATTCTGTGGCTTAACCTCCAAACGGGCAATTGATCCCGAATTATCGACAGCTGTGGGTTCAGTAAAGTTTACAGCTAGAACACCTCCGTTTTCATCTCTCCTCACCATAATTGGCTGTTGAGGACAGTTCTGGAAGATTGGTGGTTCGTTGTCAACACAGGGGCTGTAACCATAGTCATATCCTAGCAGAGGTTCCTTCTTGGGTTCTTCACAGCCCATCAATTCAAACTTCAAGCATGCATTTTCCATGTAACTCACAATACCCAGAATAACAAACCTGGCTTGCACATATTTGGGCAGAGTAATCATTGCGAGTTCACCAAAGTTTCCAGGATCCCTCATGGTTAGATTGAAGTTGGGGAAGTACACCACGTAGTTCTCATTCTCAGCTTGTTTATAGAAGAATCGGATTTCCGTAGGCCTTCCAACAATATCATTCGTAACAACACCTTTGACAAGAATAGCTTTAACTCGATAGACATCGCCTAAGTCTACACTTACATAAGTGAAGGCTTCCTGTTTACCACACCAACCGGTTACAGAGTTCAAACGAATATTTTTGGCTTCATAATTTGGTCGTTCGGAAGTTGCATTTATTGCCGAGTCGGGAATTTTTCCTGAAGTCAAACCCAAAGGCTTGATAACCTTACATTCTGGCTCACGAATACAAGAGATTGGTCGTGGGTTAATGAGGATATAGCCAGGCCTTTGACAGCCGAAGAATACCTCAGAACCTTGTTCATAGCTTCGGGCAACTTGTAAGCCATCGCTTGGACGACCAGGGTCTTCACACACTGGTCCCTCACAGCGTAGATCACCAAAGTCCCAAATTCCATTGCCTTGACAACGGACCACGTTGTCATGTTTCGAAGTTTGTCCAGCAAGCTTGAAAGTATTCTGACAGCCGAAGAAGAATGAGCTTTGATAACGGGTGTCAACGAACTGACCATATTCGGCACCAGGCGTTGGCATTGGCATGCCACAGTCAACTCGTGGACATGACGGGGAAGATCCTGAGAGCCAGTAATCGGGTAGACCAGGTTTGGGATCATACACACACTGTCTGAAGCCAGATGTGGCACTTCCTCTCAAACGGCGCCCAGGACTATTACATGCAACTGTTACATTGTCCCTGAACGGCACCAGCACACTCTCTGGATCAGGTCGAATAACTTGAAGTCCCTCTTGTTTGTCATCAGGAAGTGACACACATTTGGCATCTAAGAAAAAGAGCATTGCATAAATAAGTCTCCAATTTGGCAGAGAAGGAGAGTTAAAGAGAATACTTACAATTACATTCCGGAACTGATGAGTTCCATTGTCCAGTGGAGAGGCAAAGCAACGATGAACTACCAGACATGATATAACCAAATTCACACTGGAAATTCACAATGTCTCCAAAGTGATGTTCGTTCTTATCGGAAAGAAGTTTTCCATTTTCTGGAGCCTGCAGAGGCGGACACATAACCGGAACACAAGTTTTATCCTTCTGATAGGTATCTCCATCGAGTTTTCCAGTCTCGGAGTTTTCAATCAAAAATCCAGCTGTTCCATTGGCAGTGTAGAGTTGGAATCCATTGTTGCACGAGCAAGCAAACGATCCGGGAGAGTTTATACATTTTTGATCACAACCTCCATTATTATTGGTGCATTCATTTACATCAACACAATCCAAACGAGTACAACCCATAGCTTCCATTCTCAAACATGGTGCTCCCACGTAGTCTTGAATCTTAAATCGAATATAACGAGCTTCGATCGGCATGGGGAGATTCAAAATTGACAAAGTGGGTTCAAGAATTCTGAATTCAACAGCGGTTCCATCAGGATTGGCGTAGTCCTTGAAAATATCGGTCAAGTTGTTAGTATATTGAAGTCGTACAGCTGATGTGAAAGCAACATTTCCATCGAATCTCTGAACCGACATTGTCCTGAAGCCCCGCAAGATAGTTGGAGCCCTCAGATCAATCATGATCCAGTTGGCTCCAGGCTCAACAGAACTTCCACACCATCCAGCTGAGTTCAAACGAACCATGCCCTTGGTGTAACCATCATCACTATCCGACGACATTATGCTTTCATCGGGAATGCCTCCATTAGCCAGACCCAAGTCTCCTACTGGACGACATTCAGTTGTCGGAGCAAAGCCCTTACGGCACTGACAATGGAACGAACCGTTTGTATTCATGCACTCAGTTGTAGACAGATCGCATTGAGTTGATGTACATTCGTTGATGTCCTCACAGCTTGGAGGATTCTCAAATACCTGATCGCCACTGCAACGAATTATGTTCTGTCCAATTAGCTTGTATCCCTTGAAGCACTGAACACGAGCTTCGTCGCCAAAGAAGTACGGACGTGCAGCATCGACTACGAATCCACTTTCGATTTCTGGGAATTTGTGGCAGCGCTTTCGTGTACATTTGGGTACATCGCCACTCCATGTTCCGTTGGACATGCAAATCAGAACTGGATAGCCAGTTCGCTCATACCCAGCTTCGCATTCAAATTGAACAATTGTTCCATAACTACGGCCACCTCCGTTGAGAAGGGTGACATTGGCATGTGCGACCTCGGGAAGTGGAGCACATTGTGATGCCATGCAGGTTGGTTTACGCTCCCAACGTCCATCGGGTAGACAGGAGATCTTCTCAATAGGCTGCCCTGAGGGGAAAGCAAAACCAGCATAGCACTGGTACATGGCCACACCACGGTAGGTAACGTTCGATGATCCAATCGAGAATCCGTTATCGATTTGTGGTACTGGACCGCAATAGACCTCTGAAAAAAAAAAATATTTTTATAAAACGGAAGAGTTCAGCTTTTTCCAAACCTACCTTGACATTTGGGAATGTATTCTACACTCCAGTTGCCACCTTTCATGCACTCCGTTACGATTTTATTCTTGCCAGTTGCGAACTCTTGTCCAATGGGACAAGTGAAAGTGACCACAGTTCCAAAAGCTGTATCGCGACTTGATGCCAAAGCTCCAATACCAGGCTTGAGATTCGGGCAATCAGCTGAAAATGTCGCTGACCATCTGTAAATACAAAATGAAAATGAAAACTCATTGGAAAGACTAAATTTTAAGCTAACTTACCCTGCAGCGTTGTGCAAAGCATCTGATGTAAACTTAATTAGCATTTCTCCAGATGAAGCAGTTAAAGTTAACTTGGGAGCTGCCGTTCCTGTGAAACCATTTCCAGCATGTAATCTCAGGCCAGATGTTGAAGATCCGTCGTAAACCTGTACGAAATCGCTTTTGTGCACCATGAATTTGTCGAACTTCAGGGATAACGGGGATCCCAAACTATTTCTAATGACGAAAAAGCATTCCTGATTGGTTGGGTAGTCTTCAAGACCGTAGGCTGGTGAAGTGACTGTTCCATTCCTGGCTGTTATTGTTGCCTTACAACCTTGGGTATATCTGAGGCTGAAACCTTTGCCAGAGTCTCCCAGACTCGACTTGAAATACAAATATACCTTGTTGCCTGTTGAAATGACAACCTTTTCGTTGTCCTTGGCATTTCCTGAAAGTCTCGCGATTGGTCGGCTCATTGGACTATCACCATCTCGGATCAACATGTAATCTCGGCCCGCTGTAATATCCAAGTCTTGGATTTCAATCGATACAATCCGCCCAGCTTGGGCTTTAATGATGTACAAGCACTCCAAACCACCGGGATACTGATTTGGGTAGCCAGGACTTGTGAGTACCTGTCCCTGAGCTGTGGCACGAAGAGTGCCTCCGCAAGTCTTCGCTTCCGTTTTCCATGTTGCTCGGAAACCTTTACGCTCCACACTGCCATCAGTGGTGAACTTGATGATCATGAAATTCGAGGCCGTCACCAAAGGCTTCATTGTTAAATCCTGTTTCCCAGACAAAGTAGCCAGTGAAACAGATTTATCTTCCGTCCTTCCACCCACCAAGATCTGTACCGTATCGAAAGTCTTTTCCGTGTCAAAGTCTTGGAATTGCAAAATAATATTGCTACCCTGAGGACCTTCCAAAGTCCACTTGCATTTGCTCAAAGCCCCATATTTATGAGGATAATTTGGAGATTCAATTACATCACCACCCGATTGCATATGGAAATTACACAGCGCAGGACAATCCAGCTCATCAGAACCATCACCGCAATCATCATTACCATCACACTTAAATGCCTGATTCACACACAGACCATTCGCACAGTGCAGCGAGTCGTGTGGGCAAGCCGAAGCTCGACACATAAATGGCAGCAGACTTTCACACGTTCCCAATTCCCAAGATTGCATTCGTGATTGTGATGAAGCAGCCACACATTCTCCCGACAATGGATCGGGCTGATTGAGTGCCCAAAAGCCGGAATACTGAGAAATTAAAGCGCCCGAAGCTGATTCCAAGGTATTTGTTCGCAGGTCGTCGAGTGATGCCAAACCCAGCCAGTACTTATCGGAAGCACGGCGATTTGGATCACCCAATTTGGAAATTGCTATTGTATCATTGTTTTCCGCATAGTTATCGATGGCAACTAAGTCAGCGCCGTACCTAGAAAAATATGAAAAGAAAAAAAATTAGTGAGCCCTCGCATACAAACTTAACGAATTTAGTTAAATTTTCTAATTATTGAGTATTTCCGAACGGTGACCCTGAATGAATTTAAACATTTTGAAGGGAATACATGTAGCGAATAAATTATAATTTGCGCTCGGCTATTGACTTTTGGTAGGTTCAATACAAATTAATGGCACTAATTTTACAGGTATTGTTCTAAAAAAAAAAGACAAGCTTCGCAAATTCAATGGTGAAACCCTGGGTTTCGTTAAGTTTAAAAAAGCCCTTTAACATTAAAGTATATTCTGTCATCTCAACAGTTAAAGATTTTCTATTTCATTAGATTAAAACTGAAGCTCTTTAAGTATGAATTCAGATTCAATCAAATAAAATATATTTAGCTTTTTGAATTGACATCTTTAGGAGAATTATTGCCTTCGTTAAGTTCAGGAAATTCATTAAACATGGACCTTTTTGTATTTTCTGTCATCTCAAAATTTAAGAAGAGTTTCTATTTTATTGAACATCTCATATATGTTTAGAACCTCACCATAAATATAAATGTCAAGTCAATAAATCTAATACAAAAATCTAAATTGCCTTCATTGAAAGAGCGATTCAAAATAATCAAAATAAAGGTCAATTTCTCAGAAATGTTCTTTTTTCGTAGCTAGAATTTTCCATCGTTTATCTTTAACACACAAGCTATTTTGAATAATATGACCCCATCTCTGAAAGTCCCAAATAAATAAAAGTCATCAAGCAAAAACCCTGATTTACCAACTGTTTTGTGATTTATGAAAAACTTTGTATACCAACCGTATCCCTTTAACAAAAAAAACTCTCTCCAACTACGGACGACGCGGCGATGTTTGCCATAAAATAATTGTCTAGGAAAATATTGGCAATCAATTCCGTTTCATTCACCTCCTTTAGGCGAAACTGTCATTTTCTTTCTTCACATTTTTTTTTTTTTGTTTTCCAATTACGTACATAGATACATTTTTGGCATGGTGAGCACGTGCCCTTAAGTCCAAATACACAAATAAGCAAACAAAAAGTTTTTTGTTTGGCGCTTAACTTGGGAATGTTGTGCGCGTTAGAATGAACGGAATGGTACGGTACCGGGCACGTTGAGGGTCAATGTCTTCAGTCGGACGTGAGATTTCTATTTGTATAACTTTGTGTCTTCTTCGGATGCACGAGTACCTAGGTATAACATCATTGTCATGGAAAGAACAGCAAGTGAAATTGTTTGACAAAAATGTGAATGAGTAATAACACAAGTATGCATTGACTGGCCAGCAATACCATACAGCTTTCAATGAGTTAATGGCCCTGATCACTGTCAAAAAAAAATCTACTTTTGGACACCCTCACCACCGCACCATATAATTCGGTTAAAAAGAAAGAAAGTGCTATGATTCAATGGTGTGCTACTATACTAAACTGATTGCCAAGCCAATTGTCCCCATTTTTGGAATGCCTGGCTTTCATGTTGGCAACAGGTGTTGTCGCTGTGCCGCCATCATCGTCTTACTATTATAGCTTGCTTGCACCGCACACGATTGTCGTCTTTAAACACAACCTGTGGCATAAATTAGCACTTGCTGCAAGTTGGAGTCTTGCGATGTTGCCTTCAACGTGTCGCAAGGGAAGGCGTGACAAGAGAAAAAGAGGTGGAGGTAAAAAAAAAAACAAACATACAAAAAGTCTGAGAGAAATTTCCATGCAGCCGAACTTTATTGACTTGAACTGGTTAGCAACTTATAACAATGTCTACAGACTACAGAAACACGTACCTTCCTACGTTTAGTATTTTTGTGATGTGTAAACTAACCATTAAACCCACCAGGGTTTTTGATTCTATAAAGGCAACTTAGAGAATTGTAAAAAAAAAAATCAGTTTTTATAAAAGATGACATAAATGTCAGATTTGGGTAGCAACTGTTATATAATAGAACTAAAATGACAGTAAGAGCCTGATTCTAACACGTTCGATTTTACGTTCGTTTTGTCTTTCGGCTTTTTTTGACTCGTACGTGCGTGATGACAAATAAAATAAATCGGGTGGCACAACGGCTCATGAAGAACCAGGGCCTTGTGACTAACAACTCGCAACCATTCCTGTGTGCGCCTTTTTTTTGAAAGGAATGGAAGGGACCTACAATTTTATGCCGAATCCGAACGGCTAGACGAGAAGCACTCATTCGTGACAAGTGATACTCTTGGAGGATTTGTCAATTCCTCGCAAGAGGCAGTAGCCCTGAAAATAAAAACTTTTTAGTTTTTAGGTGGACGAGGCTGGGAAGCGATCCCAGACCTCCAGCGTGACAGTCGAACGCACTAACCATTACGCTACGGGCGTGATGACAAGGTTCCTTATTTTGACGTTCACGAAATTTGGAGTTGTCAATATTCAACGAGAAAAATTCTTAAAATTTTCATTCGTGCTTTCATTACTTCCTTCCTGCTACATTTCAACACCCCTCTCCCAGACTATCAAAAAGACGAAAAACAAAACGAACAAAAACACGAATCGTGTAACCGAGGTCTAAAACGCAGAAATGGGAATACATATAAAACAATGACGTGTCATGTTTGTGTAAAAAAAAGTACTAAATCACCTTATAACTCACAAATTAACTAAAATAATAATCAAAAGAAAATTTAGGAATTAAAATATCTTATAAAAAAAAACTGCTAAATCTTGTAAGAAATCAAATTATTACAAGAATCTAGTACAATTAACGAGAACTCGGTTGGCACACACGTTTTTGTTGACTTTTGTATACTGAAAAGGAACTAGGGCTATTAGCGAAAGTAAAAGCTGGGATGTCAACTGAAATTAAAAGAAAACGTTTCACTTTTAAAAACAATTTCGTTGGACCTTGGTTAACCTTTATTAATGTTTTTTTTTTTATTTAAATAGAAACAAATTAAAGAATAGAACAAGAATTTTGCTACAGAAATATGTATGTAAATACTCTTTCTCATAATTTTGGGTTTGGTTATTTCTCATACCCAATCCAACACAGTAACTACCGCACCGACCGACCGACGACCGCCAGAGATGACCCACTTAACCACAAATTCTCAAGCGCGTTTCGGCATCATAAACAATTTATATAACTTGGCTACTGGAACGCAAGACTTAATGATTCCAATTCTTTTATTATTGTATTTTTTTATTATTAATAATTTCATATTGAATTGGCTTTGATTTGAAAAGAAGAGAAAATTATTTATTTCTAGTTACTCAAAGAAAGAAGTGAGCTTTCTAACTACTGTATCAAAAAACTTAAGACTATCAACCAATGGTCGGTCAAGTAGTGACTTTACTTCTTGTGATCTTGTGAATGAGTATGAGAAATGAACAAACGGAAGTTTCAATAAGAAGTTTATAGAATTTTTTTTTTTCATTTTCTTCTTCTCTTTTCTTCTCTAAGGTATTGCTTTGCTTTTGCTTTAAACTTTCGTTGTCTTTGATTTCCTTAAAGATTTTTGTTTGCGATTTTTGGTATTATTAAGGTAAAATCTTCTTTTTGGTAATAAAACCAAAGAAGATTTGACCTGATTTTCATTTTCTTTGAGAATTTACAGAGGCATCTTTCTGTGAATGGATATATCTACCTACCTTTGTGTAGTCACATGCACTTTGACAAGTAAATGAACTTGGTAGTGATAATGAATCATTTTAAAACTCTTAAACAGAAACAGACCAAGAGAAAATTTAGAAAAAAAAAATAATCTTGTTGACAATGATAAATGAAGCTGTCGCGGGTTTCTGGGCAGTGTGTGGTCTTGCCCAGTGTCCCGATTTGGCAGCAGCAGCGGCTTAATTTGTTTTTTTTTTTTTTTTTGTAATTATTGTTTGAGGTAGGTAGATTGAATTCCATGCGGAAGTGGGTATGTATGCTTTTGGAATAAGATTTCTTATTTTTTAACAAACGAAGTTAGTTTCATTTTAAGGGGAAGCGGAATGGCTAATGACTAATGGAATATATTTAAACCAAAGTGGGTCTTAAAGAGAAGTTAAATTGGTTTAGTTTTTGGTTGATGGTTTGCGTTGTTCCAGTTTAATGTTGACTTTTTAGGGTCAATGTTTGTTTTTTTTCATTTTTGTTTGTTATAAGAAGACTACTGACCGATTATTTTGTACCTTAAAAAATATATTTTGTTTATATAAATTGTCATTGTGTGAGGAATGAGGATGATGATGATGATGATTGCTAAAGACAGGCTGCTGGCTGGTAGGTTAAGTTGGGTTCAGGGTCAAATTGAAGATGATCCAATTTAATTTTATTTGAGGTATTTTATTATGAGTATCTATGTGTGTGTTTAATTTTAAGCCAGTCAATTTTAATCGAGAATTGTTCATTTAATCATAAAATAATACTTAAAAACTAAGTATAGGAACAATAACAATGTTCATTAGCTATACTATTGTTTTTGAATTCAATTTAAACATGAATACACTTTAATCAGTGAATCTTATCAATAACAAAAATTAAAGTTAATTGATGTTAACTATTTATTCACCCGAATAAGGTGTATTTAAGTAGTATTTTTAAAACGCCTTTATGAATTTTCACAAAAACTAGAAATGAAAGAAAACAAGTAATATGTTGGCACAAACCTCATTTACAAGCTCAAATGACAGAAAACTGGGGTGGAATCGGCTAAGGCGATAGTTGATTGTTGATCATCAAAATAAATGCTTTTGCTCCACGTTAGGTGATTATCAAATTGACTATCACTTTTTTGCTGTAGTTTGTGGGTGACAGCTATTTAGGTGTCGTTTTCATACATTTTGATTAATATTTTTAAGAAAGATGATTTGTGTTAGCTAAGCTCCGCCATAAATCGATAGTAAAATGAAAAAAAGTGTTACAAAGTGTTAAAAAAAGTTAAAATAAAATATAAGTGAACAGTATTGTTTGTATATATGTATATATAGGTACTCCAAAGCAAAGTTTCTATGCGAACGAACGAGAAATTACAGAAAATTTCAATTGCTCAGGAAGAAACCAAGGAATAAAAAAAAAATATTCTGGAACATCCTTACCCAATGTACCTACCTATGATACCTCAAATAAAATTTGTTAAGTGAAAAAAAAGAAAGTCACAAAAACGTTTGCTTTTCTAAAGCATTTTATTCAAATACCATACGAACAAATAAAGTGTTTAAAAAGAAAACAATTTTATTGGCAATCCATTTGCATTAAAGCGCCAGTGGCCCCCTTGATGCTCTTGGGATGTTCCCCTTGAGCTTAAAAAAAGGCATTACACATAGTATTTTTCCAGCTAGGTTAAATATTGTGTTTTGCTAACTTTAAACGAGTTGAGCATCGTATTTATCTCCTAACATTTTACTTAAGTTAAAATCACCAACTCTTTATTTTATCTTTTTAGAATCGTACTTAATCCATATGAGAAATTTTTGAGAAATTTACTCCAGGTATAGGATGGACCCGAAGGTTCCAGGTTCGAGTCCTGTTGGTACCCAACTTTTTTTTCTTTTTTTCTTTTTTTTTTTTGTAAATAATGAAGTTAAAATGATAAAAATATAAATATCGGGTACTTATTTAAAGCTCATGATGGGCTTACATCAACATATAATTAATTTACAACGCATAAAAACAATAATTGTGTTCATCAAATTCAAACCCTACAAATGTTCTGATTTTTTTAATGATCACTTTACGCAGAACAAAGAAAAGTTGATAATCAAAATTGATTATTAAATCAGCGACAGTCAACTATCGCCTTAGCCGATTCCACCCCTGTATTTCATGAGAAAGTGCTTGTGCCAAAATTCACATTTGGTGAGAACGTGTATGTGTGTCTAAGCTTAAAAATACTCTTTGGTGCCAAAAAAATTTCTTCGAATGTCAGGATTTGATAATAAACGAAAACTATTTTTTACTAATGAAAGATTTTAATTCGTAAATCAAAATTTGGTTGGCATTTTATTTGTTCTGTGAGTTTAAAGACGGTGGTCACATTGAACTGACTCTTCCGATTTTGTCTGACTTCTATGTGCCTTATCTCACTCCCACGTCATGTGTTTAGAAAGAGAAGGCAAAATTAAGCAGAATTTTTATTTTTTGTTTCTTAATTTGTGGACTTTTTTTGACGTTTTCTTTTTCGAAACCTGTTTTATCTACCTGTAACTTGTCTTTGCTACAAAAAAAATATACTGAATCCAATTTTGTTTCAAATGGAATATGTTTAATTAATAAAATTTAAAATTTTTTTTGGTTAAACAAATTAAAATTAATCCTTCAATTTGCACAGATTGGGTTTTGTTTGAGCGACTGTTGAAATTCAGAGTGAGTCGGTTGTGATCATATTAGTTTGTGTCTGAACAAAAGAAGTAAAAAAAGTCAGCAAAAATCAGCCCAATGTGAACACCGTCTAAGCAAGGTAATTTAGTATTGTTTACTTATAGCGGTGTATTAGAAAAAGTAAAATTAATAGAGCTATTGATATATAGGAATCTTGATAATCAAACCCAGGAATTGAGATCTAAGCAGTCAAATATAAACGTAAGCCTTTTGGCAGAGGTTTTTTTCTTGCAAAATTTAGAATCGTGCTTGGGTGCTGTATGCATACAAATTGATGCAGCTCCTTCAGTCGCCATATTGAAAAACATGTTTCAATCAATATTGCAGAATGGCTCGTTAATCAAACAATTTGCTAACATTTTTTATAGAAAATTTAATACCCCTTCTATTTTGTACTTTAAATATTCTTATAGGATTATTTAAACAGTTAAGGAGGTGATATATTTTGTTTTAAACGCTTCAATCTCTGAACTTTAGAAAATAGATTTTTCGACGATTAATCTGTGAAAGTAGAAATCGGGGACAAAAATGTTGAATGTTTTCATTTTCTACTTCTCTTTTCTTCTCTAAGGTATTGCTTTGCTTTTGCTTTAAACTTTCGTTGTCGATGATTTCCTTAAAGATTTTTGTTTGCGATTTTTGGTATTATTAGTGTAAAATCTTCTTTTTGGTAATAAAACCAAAGAAGATTTGACCTGATTTTCATTTTCTTTGAGAATTTACAGAGGCATTTTTCTGTGAATGGATATATCTACCTACCTTTGTGTAGTCACATGCACTTTGACAAGTAAATGAACTTGGTAGTGATAATGAATCATTTTAAAACTCTTAAACAGAAACAGACCAAGAGAAAATTTAGAAAAAAAAAATAATCTTGTTGACAATGATAAATGAAGCTGTCGCGGGTTTCTGGACAGTGAGTGGTCTTGCCCAGTGTCCCGATTTGGCAGCAGCAGCGGCTTAATTTGTTTTTTTTTTTTTTGTAATTATTGTTTGAGGTAGGTAGATTGAATTCCATGCGGAAGTGGGTATGTATGCTTTTGGAATAAGATTTCTTATTTTTTAACAAACGAAATTAGTTTCATTTTAAGGGGAAGCGGAATGGCTAATGACTAATGGAATATATTTAAACCAAAGTGGGTCTTAAAGAGAAGTTAAATTGGTTTAGTTTTTGGTTGATGGTTTGCGTTGTTCCAGTTTAATGTTGACTTTTTAGGGTCAATGTTTGTTTTTTTTATTTTTGTTTGTTATAAGAAGACTACTGACCGATTATTTTGTACCTTAAAAAATATATTTTGTTTATATAAATTGTCATTGTGTGAAGAATGAGAATGATGATGATGATGATTGCTAAAGACAGGCTGCTGGCTGGTAGGTTAAGTTGGGTTCAGGGTCAAATTGAAGATGATCCAATTTAATTTTATTTGAGGTATTTTATTATGAGTATCTATGTGTGTGTTTAATTTTAAGCCAGTCAATTTTAATCGAGAATTGTTCATTTAATCATAAAATAATACTTAAAAACTAAGTATAGGAACAATAACAATGTTCATTAGCTATACTATTGTTTTTGAATTCAATTTAAACATGAATACACTTTAATCAGTGAATCTTATCAATAACAAAAATTAAAGTTAATTGATGTTAACTATTTATTCACCCGAATAAGGTGTATTTAAGTAGTATTTTTAAAACGCCTTTATGAATTTTCACAAAAACTAGAAATGAAAGAAAACAAGTAATATGTTGGCACAAACCTCATTTACAAGCTCAAATGACAGAAAACTGGGGTGGAATCGGCTAAGGCGATAGTTGATTGTTGATCATCAAAATAAATGCTTTTGCTCCACGTTAGGTGATTATCAAATTGACTATCACTTTTTTGCTGTAGTTTGTGGGTGACAGCTATTTAGGTGTCGTTTTCATACATTTTGATTAATATTTTTAAGAAAGATGATTTGTGTTAGCTAAGCTCCGCCATAAATCGATAGTAAAATGAAAAAAAGTGTTACAAAGTGTTAAAAAAAGTTAAAATAAAATATAAGTGAACAGTATTGTTTGTATATATGTATATATAGGTACTCCAAAGCAAAGTTTCTATGCGAACGAACGAGAAATTACAGAAAATTTCAATTGCTCAGGAAGAAACCAAGGAATAAAAAAAAAATATTCTGGAACATCCTTACCCAATGTACCTACCTATGATACCTCAAATAAAATTTGTTAAGTGAAAAAAAAGAAAGTCACAAAAACGTTTGCTTTTCTAAAGCATTTTATTCAAATACCATACGAACAAATAAAGTGTTTAAAAAGAAAACAATTTTATTGGCAATCCATTTGCATTAAAGCGCCAGTGGCCCCCTTGATGCTCTTGGGATGTTCCCCTTGAGCTTAAAAAAAGGCATTACACATAGTATTTTTCCAGCTAGGTTAAATATTGTGTTTTGCTAACTTTAAACGAGTTGAGCATCGTATTTATCTCCTAACATTTTACTTAAGTTAAAATCACCAACTCTTTATTTTATCTTTTTAGAATCGTACTTAATCCATATGAGAAATTTTTGAGAAATTTACTCCAGGTATAGGATGGACCCGAAGGTTCCAGGTTCGAGTCCTGTTGGTACCCAACTTTTTTTTCTTTTTTTCTTTTTTTTTTTTGTAAATAATGAAGTTAAAATGATAAAAATATAAATATCGGGTACTTATTTAAAGCTCATGATGGGCTTACATCAACATATAATTAATTTACAACGCATAAAAACAATAATTGTGTTCATCAAATTCAAACCCTACAAATGTTCTGATTTTTTTAATGATCACTTTACGCAGAACAAAGAAAAGTTGATAATCAAAATTGATTATTAAATCAGCGACAGTCAACTATCGCCTTAGCCGATTCCACCCCTGTATTTCATGAGAAAGTGCTTGTGCCAAAATTCACATTTGGTGAGAACGTGTATGTGTGTCTAAGCTTAAAAATACTCTTTGGTGCCAAAAAAATTTCTTCGAATGTCAGGATTTGATAATAAACGAAAACTATTTTTTACTAATGAAAGATTTTAATTCGTAAATCAAAATTTGGTTGGCATTTTATTTGTTCTGTGAGTTTAAAGACGGTGGTCACATTGAACTGACTCTTCCGATTTTGTCTGACTTCTATGTGCCTTATCTCACTCCCACGTCATGTGTTTAGAAAGAGAAGGCAAAATTAAGCAGAATTTTTATTTTTTGTTTCTTAATTTGTGGACTTTTTTTGACGTTTTCTTTTTCGAAACCTGTTTTATCTACCTGTAACTTGTCTTTGCTACAAAAAAAATATACTGAATCCAATTTTGTTTCAAATGGAATATGTTTAATTAATAAAATTTAAAATTTTTTTTGGTTAAACAAATTAAAATTAATCCTTCAATTTGCACAGATTGGGTTTTGTTTGAGCGACTGTTGAAATTCAGAGTGAGTCGGTTGTGATCATATTAGTTTGTGTCTGAACAAAAGAAGTAAAAAAAGTCAGCAAAAATCAGCCCAATGTGAACACCGTCTAAGCAAGGTAATTTAGTATTGTTTACTTATAGCGGTGTATTAGAAAAAGTAAAATTAATAGAGCTATTGATATATAGGAATCTTGATAATCAAACCCAGGAATTGAGATCTAAGCAGTCAAATATAAACGTAAGCCTTTTGGCAGAGGTTTTTTTCTTGCAAAATTTAGAATCGTGCTTGGGTGCTGTATGCATACAAATTGATGCAGCTCCTTCAGTCGCCATATTGAAAAACATGTTTCAATCAATATTGCAGAATGGCTCGTTAATCAAACAATTTGCTAACATTTTTTATAGAAAATTTAATACCCCTTCTATTTTGTACTTTAAATATTCTTATAGGATTATTTAAACAGTTAAGGAGGTGATATATTTTGTTTTAAACGCTTCAATCTCTGAACTTTAGAAAATAGATTTTTCGACGATTAATCTGTGAAAGTAGAAATCGGGGACAAAAATGTTGAATACAAAAAAAACAACATGGTTGAATTTTCTATGAAAAAGATTTTAGCTCGTCAGCGCCTTGACTGCCTTCCATCGTTGACACAGCTTTTCTACCATTTCAACCTAACATGAATTGATATTATGGATTCATTTTTCAAAATAATATCGGATTTCACAGAAGTTTTTAAACCATCATCATCGTAGTCATCCTTTAATCGAATTTGACAGTTGCTTATTTTGGAAATATTTGAATTTAATTCATCCACCCCCAAAAACTAAAAATGTGGCTCCCAAAAACTAAAAATGTGGCTCCCAAAAACCTAACCCATCCAAAATATAGTAATCTAAAGGAATACCTACATTGTTTTTTTTGTTCATTAAACGGAAATAGGAATTTCGCGTTTGTGAGGGCAGTGCCTTATGTTTGGGTTATTTAGGCATATCTCGTAAACTGCTGAACCAAAGTTGTAGCAATTTTGCACACAGGTCTGTCTTAAATGTTTGTATACAAAATATTATTCATTACAAAATGTTACAAAAAAGCTCTTCTCCAAAAAAAAAAAAAAATAGAACAAAATTCGTACTTTTCCGTGACAATATATGGCATTGATCAACTTATCCTTTAATAGCATCCCAGCTTAATTATAGCTCTGAATAACAAGAGCAAATTAGTGTGACCGCAGTCGTTTGTTTTAAACTTCGTATGGCCGTATTAATCTTCTATTTCCAGTTCAAATCAAATCTGCTTTCAAGTTCTCAAAATCAAAGATCAACCATCTTTGTTATAAAATAATAACTTCCTACTTTCTAAGTGCTTGCCAATTTATACAAGCGAATGGTCTATTTTACTTCAAACTCAATCTAGATAATGCGTTCATAATTGTTCTTCTATTCTCTATATTATTTGGCCTTAAATCACTTTTTTTTAAATGAAAATAATAACAAATCTTAAATTGCATGTTGTTCTAGTTAATGTCTTCATTTTTTGTTTTGTTTTATTTTTAAACTCTTCTCTGTATTAATCCCATCTTAACTCGATATTATTATTATGTTCCAGATTATAACATCAGTGCAAGTTTTACTTAGCATAAATTTAGGTCAAATAAATTAATCGGAATCTTCTACCTAATATACCTGTGCATAATATTTAAGAAGTCATGGATACCTGCACTAGCTGCTATAGTAAATGCCCCGTGGTAATGAGGTAAGAACTTCTTGATTTTATTTCTTATTATTTTTTTTTTTGTTTTTCTTAAAAAGCAAGAAAAGAATTTTTAATCCAAGGATATCAAGTTTTACAACTTGGAATGCAGTTTAGGCCATTTAAATAAATGAGATGTAGCCATATCCAGAAACAAACACACACGTGCATACTGGTTTTTATTTTATTTAGACTTGTTTTTAAATATGCACAGAAAATAGTTTATGATTTTTTTTTTTTTTTCTTTTTTGAATGACTCACCTTCTGCAGAGTTCCGCACTCTTTTCCCATGAATGTTTTATGTTAAAATATTTATAACAATTCAGTCCTCTCAGTTCCCAACCTGGAAATGAACAAACAAAAATATATATGATCAAATTAAAAATAAATTTTATTTAAATTTTTATTTAAGTTCAAGTAAAACCACCCAAGTCTTTTAAGAGATAAAACAAAAATATAATGCAATATTTTTTTCAAGTAGATTTCTTTTTTTGTAATTCATAGATTTGTTATGAGAAGAAGTTATGATTCTGTATTGCAAATTCAAACACTCAAAACTGTTAGCAATTTCTAATTGCGGTTGATGCTTTTTATATAGAAAATTTGTGGAACTAAATTATTGGAGATCCAAATATAGTAATTGGTTTTGGGTCGAAAATAATTGATTTACTTTGAATTAAAAAATCTTCGGAACAAGATCTCTAGAATGTTCTTGTTTTCAGCTATGGATAGCTCTAAGAAAACTGATAAAGGGTTTTAAAAAGCGCAATGTTATCCGAGGCTTGTTCAAAACATTTTCTAAATTTTAATATTTCTGGAGGTTTGTAAGATTTTCATTAATGAAGCTGTTCAATGAACAAGTCAATGAATTGTATTAATTTGCTTACGTAAAATTGATTCATTGACTAATGATTCAATCGTTGAATAATGATTAATTCGTTGAATAATAATTTATTCGTCGAGTACATGTATTTATTTGTAAAATCCATGAATTTATTTTTTATGGCAACGAACTTTTGTTGAAGTAATACGATATTTTAATGATTTTCTTGTTCATGCTATGAAAATGTTTAATCAAAATAAATAACTCGCCTCACAATCAAAAGAAACAAATTTTTAAATGTACTTTTATTGGATCAATGAAAACTCCATCCAACAAAGAATGTTTAAATTTTTTTGGAATAAATGGAATCAACATAAACAAAAACAGCAAATTAGAAAAAAAAAAACAGTTTGATAGTGAATAGCGTGAAACCCGTCATTGTATACCAGGCTTGATCACTTTGAAATTGTTTGAATAAATTCAAGATCGCGTTGCAGTTTGACAACACAAAAATTACCTGTTGATTGGCGTGCTTTGAAATTTAAAACCGTGAGTCTAAATCATTGCGGCTTAAAATTGGTGCAGTTGAAAAGTTCGCACATGTCTATTTCTTGTTTTATTAACGTTTTCTAGTCACAGAAGGCACTTGCGATTCCAGTCGAACGTTTTTGTCAGCCACAAGAATAGACCACTTTAGTTTAAATGTGACATGAATGCACGAACAATTAAGAAATAAAGCCACTTATTTTAATCGCAGCGACAAAAAAATCGGACATGTGTTCCTATACTCTAATTTAAATCTCAAATGTAAGCGTAAACGTGTTAGGCTAGAAATGCAATTGCGATTTATTGTAGTCGCGATAAAAAAAATTGGTCTGATTTCTTGGTTGCCTTGTACTGATCTCGATCATATTTAAGGAAACATGTTCTAGTTCTTGCGACTAAATTTTCAATTGATGCGTTAATAATCTTAGGAACTTTTTTCACATGAAATCGCGAATGAGACAAATTTCAAAACCATAAACGCTACGATTTCTTATTATCACAAGCGTTCGTTAACGTTGTCACTCATATTTTTAAATTGTCGTGCGACCAAAATCACTAGTACGTTCCTTACTTTAATCGTACAAAACTAGCTGCATGTATGCTTTCGATTTTTGAAATCCTGTCTCGACCACCAAAAGATTTAAAACTCTCCCAAACAAACATGAAATCGAAGCGAAACATTCGCAACGATAAAAAAATGACAGATAAACAATGCCCAGTGACAATAAAAATACATAATATCCTCGTGAAATTTATCATGTCAGTTTGGGAGAGTCTTAATGGGCCTGGTGCTTCGAAAAATGTCCTTGCATTACATTTATTTGAACAATCTTGAGATAGAAATGTACTGGCGATTTTTTTCGCATGATTGTTGAGTTGCAAAAAATAAAAAAATATTTTAAATAGAAATGAACCATCTTTTTTAAATCGCCAGCGGCAAAAAATCGTTAGTGCGTTCCTAGACCTTTTTTATTAGAAAATAAAATTGCTACGGCAATAATCAACAAAAAGATGGATGGTTTATTTCCCACCTGGGTGTACCTAGAGCCAACACTCAACAGTAAGTTTTCATCTTATTCTAGTTTAAAAAGAAAACAATTATTTAATTTAACGAATTGCTTAATTCTTCTTAAACAAAAAAAAAATCAAGAACGAAATGATAATTGAAGTAAAATTTCTCCATAACACACTTTCATCCCAAGATCTAAGCGCTCTCGTAGATAGTTGGAGTAGCAGCTACAGTGGTGGCGGGTCGGCGCGGCAGCGGCGTTGATGATGATGATGGTGGTTATTTATTGGTATAGCTCGATTAACTTTCCAGAAAAATATGATTTGGATAGAGAACCGGAAAATCCAATTCAATCCGTAAACTAAATCCACTCTCTCTGGTTATAGTTATTTTTGTTTTTTTTGTTCTCTCTGTTGACTTTGAAATTATTGTATATGTACATATTTTTCTATAAACTAACGATAAAAATACAAAATTCCATAAAAGGTCAGCAGTATAGCGAGAGAAGAAGATAGCAAAAAAAAAAATAAGTTAAAAGTTAAAAACAAGAAGACAATGTGTGTTGGATTTTTTTTTGTTTCTCTTCTGGGAAGCTGAGAAAGTACTTCAAGTTGTCCATCGCGGACCATCACCATAATCATCTTGATCACCATCGTTGTTGTCTTCGGCAGCCATCAGACGATCAAAAAAGCAGTTCCTCAATTTTGTATTCCCATAATAGTCACACAAATAAAAACTGTGTTGTTCATCATCGATCAAAGTACAAGTATCTTTGTTTTATATTACTAAAAACGAACTTAATTTTTTTTTTTTGTGTGATATACTAACTTCATTTTGCTTTCTTTATTTTTCTTACTCAACTCTCATATCGATATGATGAAATTGTAAGTATACCCCCTCGAAAAAATATTTCTTGATGAACATCTCTGGATGATGATGAGGAATTAATGGAAAGCTGTCAGTCAGGACTTGGACCATCATTTAAACGTCGCCGCCGTCGTCGTCGTGGTCCATGATGGTGGTTTGTTTGTGCGTATAAGGCCAGATCAAAAAGTTGACACAACTTTCCTTGGACTTTGTTTGAGAAAACGACGACGACATCGACGCATTTTTAGCAATATATGACCATTATCATTGAGTTTTTATCAAACCCATTTAATGATTAAGCATCATATCATCAACTAAAACAGCAACAACGAAAAAAAATCGAAGAAATACTTGTTGTTGAGGGAAAACATAATCTAAAAAATATGTATGCGTATCTACCTATAAGCATTTCCCCGCGCGCCGCTCGCCATCTTTAGGTTTATTTTTTTTTTTTCTCTTTTTTGTTGAGATGATGAATGGGAAAGATTTATTTTCTTTTCCGTGGAAATTAGTGGCTTTTTAAGAGTGTTTGCCTTGGATATCTTAATTTAACGATGATTAAGTCGTTAAAAGTGTAAGTTAAATTAGCCGGAATCGTTCAGAGTGTTTTCTTTTATTTTTGATTTGTTAAAAAATGAAAGTCATTATGTGGTAAATTAGATATTAGGAAAGGTTTTTCCATTTTAATAAGTATTTGAGGAAGCTACTGTTTTTTTTTACTAAAAACTACAAATTAGCTCATCAAAATAACATCAAAAGTATCCCTTTGTGATGGTTAAATTAATGGAAAAAAATCAATTTTAAGTGTTGGGATTTTAATGTAGAATTTTATGGGAATTCATCCTTTGAATTTTGTGTTCCACAATCCGTTTTTTTTTTTTGAAAGTTTGTCAGCTAAGAAATTATTGCCAAATGCATTTGAGCTTGTCAACTTTAAAACTTAGCCTTATTTTACTATTACAAGCAACGCAGTTGAAACTAGTTTTTAAATTCAATTAAAAGGTCGAGTGACCTCAACTCCGAGAAGCGTTTCCCACAGGTACGACAGTGAGCTCATCAGTTAAATGCTGTCGCACCCTTCTATACGATAGCATCTAACTGATGAGCCGACTGTATGTTACACCTGGGCAAAACGCTTCTTGAAGTTGATGTCATTTGATCTTTTATTTGAATTATATTCAATCACTCCATTTAAAAAGATGTAATTTGTATTAACTTATCTCGGAATTAAGGTCACTTGAGCTGTTAGTTGAAATTATGTTCAATCACTCAACTTTAAAGAAGTTTTTTTATTTTATAAATTCCACCATCTGCATTATTCCATTTTTTTAATAAAAATAAATAAATTGGGTGGCGCAACGGCTCGTGAAGAACCAGGTCCTAGTAACTAACAACTCGCAACCATTCCTGTGTGCGCATGTCGACAAGAATGGAAGGGACCTACAATTTTATGCCGAATCCGAACGGCTAGACGACAAGCACTTATTAATGACAAGTGATACTCTTGGAGGATTTGTCAATTCCTCGAAAGAGGCAGTAGCCCTGAAAAAAAAACTTTTTAGTTTTTAGGTGGACGAGGCTGTGAAGTGATCCCAGACCTCCAGCGGGACAGTCCAACGAACTTACCATTAAGCTGCGGGCTACTATATTTCCAATTTTTAAATTGACCTTATGTCACAGAACCTTTTAAGTGTATGTTACCTCTTAAGTGGTTAATCAAACATCCTAAGTGGAAACCTCTTAACCATCAAACATTCCGAAAGTGTAACTACTACTCAGCTGTTGTAATGTAACTCACCCAATTACCTTTCAATTCCCAAACGCACCGCGCAAACGTTCAATAAATTTACTTAAAAAAAAAAAATTGAACATTTCTGTTTTAATCACAAAAGATTAAATGCCGTCACATCCGGCCAACCGGTGCGCAATTATTACGAATAAATTCTCTTGAACAAGCCGCAGGTCAAAATTCATTAAGCTCAAGATATACTTTTCTAGCTATAAACTGGTACATTATGTATTTTTTGTTAAAGGTAAAATCGAACACACCTGTGATTTTTCGCATAGCTAAAGGAACATTCATATATACCCGTAGTGCTTTTTTTTTATAAATACCATACCTACTGCTGAAGTGTCATTGTGAAATATTCCAGTTTATAATTCCACCTATTTTAATTTTTTTTTTTTCTAACTGAACTGGTGGTCAGTTTGATTTGGTGCTCATTTGAAATTTGATTCCGTTTAAAAAATGTTAGTCATCGTTCAGTATGACTTTTCGAATGGTTCCTGATGTGTACGGCACTCCCTGATGAAGAATTATTCAATACTACCAACGGATGCACCAGACCTTAAGTGAACAATAGGGAAGTGGCAACATCCATAGAAAGACACTTCCAACTGAAGACCACACACACATATATAACTATTCTATTAACTAAACGGTCTTGTTGCACACCCAATTTTAGAAGCTATTTCTCCTCGAGAAGCTATCTACCAACAATGAAATCGACGAAGAAAATAAATTAAAATTCTAACCACAACATTTTTATTGCTTAATTAAATTGTTGCTTTTTTTTCTTTTAAAAAGCAGGTTCTTGATGGATTAAAAATAACTTGATGAGCTTATAGGAGGTTTGATTGGATTTCTTATATAATTGCCTAAAATTAATGTCTTATTTTGAGGCGATGGCCTAGATTTGTATATATAAAGAAAAAACGATCTTCTATTAAGTTGCCCATTCTGTTTGCAATTTAATTCAATTCAATTCTACCGCGAAGCCACCTACTAGTCGGTCAGTTTTTACAATAGTTTATTCTTACCGCTAAATAACCTGAACCTCGAAGAAAATTTTCTTTCATTCGATATACTAAAGTATGTACCTATATCTGTATAGCTCATGAACACTAAACAGTGTTGGAGTGAAGAGATATAAGAAATAGGGCCCTATTTAGAAAAAATGTGTTTTGCTGAAGTTTTCAATGTAAATTTTTCTTACAAAATTTTGATGTAAATACAGAATTTAAGAGCATTGAGTTTCAATCATAAACGTTTAATAAAACAAGTTTTTAAATTTAAGAATTTAAAGGTCGTACAGATTTTTGAGATATGTCAAAAATTAATTTCTGTACAAAATTAAATTAAGTACAGTGTTACGTCGCGTCGGTCGGCCCGGCGCGGCGTTGGCGTCGGTTCAGAACATCAGAATATTTTCATGAAAATACGTAAGAGACTTTTTCAAATATGCACAAAATTTTAAAAATTATCTGTAAAAAACAGTTTGGTTAAAAATTTTGTTTATGGTCAACATGTTTATGAAACGAAATATTTGAATCGAAAACGATTGAACGAATATGTTCCAATTTCTGTCAAAAAAAACTAAACAGACATCCATTAGGCAAAGCAAGTACCTACCCTTGTTTTATGTTATGATATTCTGGTTCAGATCATAAATGTGTGTTCCAAAATTATATAAGGTTATTGTAAGAATGCTGTTTTATTGCTGTATAATTTCCGTTACGCATTTCATTAGAAATATCCAAAATTTTGCACAAAACTATAAAACCTTCACGTGAGGCTCTATTATATTTTCTAATTTGCTTTTATGAACAAGTTTTGTGATCGAAATTCTTTGTTAACAATAATTGTCCGTATGTATATCATAGGAAAATCATTTTTGCTTTTCTAAAATTTTGTATACTTTTTCATTGAAAACTAATGACTACCAAAATAAGGGACTTTTCTAAATTACGACACTTTTCGTTCCAAAACTTTTTTTAACACACAATTTTGAACAGCAGAAATTTGAATTAAAAGGTTTTGGTACAGAATTTTAATAAATATGAATTAAATGTCGAGGCCATATTGTTTTTGGGACCTTTGGTCATTTCTTTCCAAATACCAAAATACTACTGTTCCAAAAATAAAAATTTAAACGAAATCAGAAATAGAATTTTTAATATTATTAAATTCTCTAAGTGCACAAATAAAGAAGTCCTACATTTTATTTCCTAAAATTTTTTCCAATAAAATTTTCTCAGAAATTGTTATAAATTGTTTAAAGATAATGGGGCTCATAGTCGACAATTTTGGCTCAATGAATACAAATTTTTGGTTTTATATACTTTTATAAGATAATTAACTTGTTATACTATACAAATAGCTTCAAATATTTTGATATGATAAACTTAAAAAAATAGAATTAACGTCCGAAAATTCAACTAAACCTATGTTTAACTTGACCCAGCTCTAAAATTCCTATGAATACGCCCCAATGTTTTTATTGGACTGTTACTTTTTAAATACCAATAATATCGAAAAATTGTTGAAAACATAAAAAATAGGAAATTTAATTCTCCACATTTTTTGCGTTGTAAATTTTCTTGTAAGACTTACAAAAACCAAGATATTTAGTAAAAACTAAAATGAAATAAAATTCAAGATGGTGGCTGATCAACTTACCTTTTTTGAACATTTGGAGGGAGTACAAAATACTGAGTCCTTCATATAAAATTTAACAAATGCACTGGACTAAAGAAATCAATGCGAACTTTGTGACAAATCTTGCAGTACCTACTTAATTTTTATTTTTTGTAAATTTTCTTGTAAGACTTACAAAAACCAAGATATTTAGTAAAAACTAAAATGAAATAAAATTCAAGATGGTGGCTGATCAACTTACCTTTTTTGAACATTTGGAGGGAGTACAAAATACTGAGTCCTTCATATAAAATTTAACAAATGCACTGGACTAAAGAAATCAATGCGAACTTTGTGACAAATCTTGCAGTACCTACTTAATTTTTATTTTTTGTACCCAAATGACATCAACAATAAATAAATTTAGCAATAATAAAATGTTATATGTTTATTGATGGGCACCTGCGTCATCTACTCCGGCCGGTTCTGTCTTCAAGAACACCAATACCATTTTGCACAAGAATAGAAAATCAAAAAAAGAAAATAATGAAAGGAATCAGAAGTGAAATAAGAACCTGAAGAAGAACAAAATAGACTTTGGTGAAAATCAAGTAAGTTGGCTCTTATAGTTGTTGACGTATACCGTTACGGTAAAGCTGGTGTGATGGCACACAACACTGCTCGTCACATTTAATCATACGGTTTTCAACGTTTTTTTTTCTGCCGTATTTGTTGTTGTTTTTGTTTTTGTATTTGCTTTGGTTTGCTATTCTATTCGTCTTCTTCTAGATTTTTGGACCTATTATTGCACAATGCCCTGACGGGGCTTGGTGTGTCTAGCTAAGAGATACTTTTTTATGATATCTTTTGAATTTGGCAGAGACGGACAACAAACAGCACTGCCGCTGTCTATGGGAATACATTCCTCTTCTGGAAACCTTGATTTGTTTCTTTGCCACCACGCATGGCTAGAATTCAAAATAAGCTCCCTGATGCACTTGCGCGCCTTCGTTTATGTAGCATGCTTGGTAGGAGGAAGTAGCTGAATTGCTATTCTTCGCCAGCTAAAGAGTCTCGATAATAAAACAGGAAAAAAAAGTGCAACAAAAAATGCAAAACAAAAAAAAACATGCCACTGTTCTGCACTGTTGCAGTTAACATTAGCAGCACTGTTGCCTATTCTGCCTACAGCTGCCACTACTGCCCACGGGTTGGCGTAATTGTGCTAATTTCAATATCGGCCGAATCGTTGCTGTGGTTTCTGTGCCTGTTTTGTTTTGCATTTCTTTTTGCTACACGGACTGAATTCCCGAGCTGAAATAATTGCAGGAATGTGGTGCATATAATCGCAGTGCACAGGAATCCCTAGTTTTATGCCAGGAAAAAGATTATTACTTAACATCGATCGTTCGATCAACGCGTCGCCTCACTATAGTCGTCGCGTTGGCATCAGCTATAACTAGGTCAGAGATGTCATCAGGAATTAATTGAGGTGTGTATTTCTTGTACGACTTTGGTCTTAATTATTAGGTTGTGACACACTGACTGAGCAATCTTAGTTTTCTGAACATTTGTTAATATACCCATACCCATGCAAGGTGATCTATAATAAAAAAAAAATGTAAATATGCAAGCGAGGCTAAGGTATAGGCATAAGCCCTCTATTATGTATGTTTGTCTTCTGTATACAGCTTGACAAGATATGAGACATAAGAAAAAAAACTTGAGAAAAAATTGCTTAAGGTTCCCACCAGTTAAATGCTATTTTATCAGCTATAGCTGCTGCTGGCGCTGACTGAATGTGCTCAATGGGAATAATGTTGTGTGAAAAGTTTTATAAATAGATGTAAGTACAATAATCTATCAAAACAATCTGTTAAGGAAATAGTCTGCTAGAAGACCGTTTGGCTTTTCTTAATATAATTTCATCAATTTTGTTTTTTTTTTTTGTTTTGTTTTTTGGTTTTGAAAAGGAAAATCATCATGCTCAAATGATTAGAATGAGTTTCGTTTTTAATGTGGGAAAAACTATTGTTTTAAGAATCATTTTATCTTTTTTTGGTAAGAAGAATTAAGCTTCCGGCAGTGGTTTCATATTTTCAATTGAATTCACTATTTTTTTAGTTTGAAATTGTAGGAGAGTGAAGGTGTTAAAAAAACGACAAGCGAATTCTCACTTTTGCCTTTTAAAACTCTATCAGATAAATTTGAAATTTGTGTAGGTAGGTATATAAGATTGTTGATGTTCTCACCCTGATTTCCGGGTATTATTTATTTTCGGTTTCACTTTAATCTCTTGAAAATCAGTACAAGTTCAAGTTCCTGAGACCTTATAAATTTGTTCAGATTTCATTATAAATTTTTTTAAGTAGTTCCATCAAAACCGAGAAGTAAAATACTAAAGGCATTGGACTCGGTCTATAAAGAAGTTCCAAGCTTCATTAATTACTGGAATTCTGGGGCTAGAAACGTGAATAAATGCACATTCAAACAAAAAACCATAACACATTTGTCAATTGCAGCAACAAAAAATCTAAAGTGCGTCCTTAGCCTCAGCCGCCAATATTGCGACTACAGTATTATATGAACTATCGGGTTAATAACTTAGGACAATGTGCTCAATTTGAATAGATTCAACATATTTTACATGAGTAAATTCATATGGTGACAAAATTTGACAAGTACCTATACGACTTGCGATTTTCTGTCGCTGCGATTTAAGAAAATGTGTATGATTTCTTACTTTAATGTGCGTTTATTCACAATTTGAGTTAGGTATGTTTTTTTTTTTTTAATGTTTGCGATTTAAAAATCGAGCGAGAAAAATCGCAAGTTCATTCCTGTTCTAAAATAGATTAAATAAATGTAATAAAAAGAAATATAAGAAATATAACTCTTTTGACCAGCGTTTAAAACATCCTAAGAAAACATGCAGTTAGCTTTTTAGATTTAAGAGTAGAGACGTTTGTCTTAGCGATTTTGTTCGCGTAAATTTTTATTCGCACAAAATTGAAAACATGAGTTAAAATTCAAAAGAGAATGAACGCATAATACATAAAAATCGTGGCACTTAACATATCTACTAAAATGTTTTTTTTTGTGATGAAAAATATGCCTAGAACTAGGAACGCGATTGGAATTTAAGTAGCATAATTTTTTGTCGCCAAAAATAGTGACTCTATAAACTCATTAGCTTAAGTGTGAATGAAATCAGAGACAACCTTGATATCAAACCAATTTTTTTAATCCCAGCGACAAGAAATGCATTTCTAGCTTAAGACGTTTATGTTCAGAATTTCCGATTTAAATTTGGCTTGAAACACACTTGCAACATTTTGTAGCTGCGCAAATAACACAAAGAAGTCATATAATTAGTAATTTTTGTTCCGGGTAGCAGCGACAAAAAATCGCAAGTGTAATTTAAGTTAGGCTAGGAATGCGTTTGCGATAGTATAAGCGGTATTATTTGTTGATTGTTTGTGCTTTTAATTCGCATTTAAACAAACGTGTTCTGTTTCTTGTGACTGAAAAATCATTCAACTGAAATCGCATGTGCCTTCTGCGACCAAAAAACCGAATCAAAACAAGAAATAGGCATGTACAAACTTTTTAACTGCGAAATTTTTTAGCCAGATGAATTTAGACACACGATTTTAAATGCAAATGCAAGCAAATGCGAATTAAAAATCATAGCGATTAAAAGATGAAACAAGTTCAATTTTTGAGCATTTTTTTGTTTGGCACAAATTTAAACATGTCAAATTGAGGCTTGTAAGAACTGGTGACATATTGCTTTGTTTGAGATTAAATAATTGCGAAACAGATAACCGCAAGGAAATCCATGAAAATATGTAATTTGTTCCGTTAAAGATTTTTAATCGCAAAGACAGAAAATCGCAAGTTATGTGTTTAAAACAAAAAACGGCCATGGCAATGATTCTTTATCACAAATTATGCCCAGAACTTGTAAGGAAGTACCATAAGGACCTAGGATGAACCAAAAAAAATCATTTTATAGAAAATAAAATGTTGGACTTTAAAAAAAAATATCGTTTTGAATATTTAAAGGGATGTTGAGGGTCGGTTATTGCGTGTGTGTGTAAACGAGGCCCGAATGAAGTTACTTTTGGTCTTAAATTTAATTTTTTTTGTCTAGATTTACAAAACAAAAAAACTGATTTTCAGGAACTTTGACTATCTACAGAGAGACTTGAATTTGAGTGGTTAAAAATTTAAAATTGAACATTTTTAATGGGCGTGTTCAGGAAAGGGAGATATCGGAGGGCCTCAGCAATCTTAGTTGTCTAAACAGGATTCCTCAGCAAAAATCTATAAGCTTGGCTGTCAAAATACTGAGGAAAAAATTTTTGGATTCGCTTGCTTAGCTTGTGACGGAGCAAAATCTCCGATATCACTGTTTCGTGAACGCGCCAATGGGCTCACTTTGTCCTTCCAATTATAATAGGAGTTGAAATAAAAATAAGTAAAATAGGAAAATCAGATAATAATTAATAATAAGGAGTGCTATTAACCAAATTTTGTGTATGCTGCAGACTTTAAGAAAAAAAAAAAAATCTGTGGTACAAACTAGTCTCATGTCAAAACCTATAGTTTGACTGCACACTCTAAATGCATTTAATAAATTTAATCTTTCAAAGCAAACAAATATTTTGTATATTTTTTTTAATTTGTTATATAAGAGAAAGCATTAAATATCTCAATTTCCTTTTGTTAAATTTACTTTCAAAACAACCATCTAAAATTATTGCAAATCTACAATTCTTTAATTACTTTTTCGTTCGTAGCTTACTTGTACTTTCGATATCGATATTTTTTTTTCATTAAAAACCACTGCCCTAATCTACCACACGATATGTTATGTAACTATTTTATGTCTATAACAATGTTAACTCCACTCAGAGCTTAACTGACCATTAGCCATACCCGCCCTGATATGAATCAAAAGAAATCACCCAGAGATACATTTTGTAAATCTTTTAATTATAATCCACACAAATAAAAATTACATTTACTGCAACAAATTTGTAAACTTGTATACGCGAGTAGGTACTGGTACATAGGTACTCTTTGTAGCTCTATATCTACCTTTGTGTCATAAGACCAAACAAACAACCCAAAGGTCTTGCTTTTTTTGTATTCATATGAAAAATTATATTATTTTATTTATTTCTTCGATTCATCAATTATATATAAAAGTTGATTTGCAACTATTTTGTCTGTATAAAACATACATAAGGCAGAACATGTCGTCCTTGAATCAACACAAAAGATTCGAAGCCAATGACGAATACTCTTGGAGGAGATGGCAAATAGTTGGTGGTGTGGGATGGTGGTTCACTCGATGATCACTTATAACAGTCATTTAATTCCATAAATAATTTCAAAATTAACATAAACTTAATGACTAAAAAATAAAATAATTGTAAATACCTACTGTTTGTCATAAAAATAAAAAAAAAATACAAACCAAGTCCATTCCTGTTTCTTGGTCATCATGATAAATCGTAGATAGGTACTTAGATACACACATCGGTACCTATAAAATATGTACCGTATGGAATGTGCTAATGGCTATAGAGAAGACACAAACAAATACGAGTAGCTATAGACAACAATCACCGCAGACAGGAATTTCAATTATATCGTTTCTCTAATTGGATAAATCGACAACTTTATTCTCAAGAAATGATAGAACTCTGTTCTTTTTTGTTTTTGTTTTTGCAACAAAATTGCCATTAACATTCATGCCACATAAAAATACAATCTTTGAGAAATCAAAAAAAAAACATACAAAAACGCACCCTAAATTATTGTAGGCCTGAAATTATGATCAATAAGACTTCCAGTATAGCTATCTACCTTCCTAACTAAGAAAATAAACAAAAATAGGTCACATAGAGTGCTAAAACCGTTAGAGAAGAACATTCTTCATATCAAAATGGACACATACGCCATAAACAAACGGTCGGACTTAATAATTCACCAAAGGCGTGTTGTACGTTAAATCATGGTGCAAAATTTGTTAAACATATAATTCCGAGTCTTCGCTTCAATTAGCTTCCAGGTTACTGAACTTGTAAAATATGCGGTAAAGTTAATTGTTTTAAAAATTAAAACAACGATATAAACAAGATGTTCTTCTTTGAAGAGCAACACGGTCGACGGTCGGTGGTAGATATAAGGTAACTTATGGGTGTTATGTGTGTGATGGGGCTATTAGTTTCGCTAAGTTGGGCATTAAGTGCAAATTTGTTAATTATTTGTTTTTGTTTTTTTTTTTTTGTTGCCTGACGGAAATCTTGAAAGCTATATGGGAAGGCTAGGAAATCCCCCGGAAGTTTAAAAAAAAATATTTTAGCGTCACATAATGTGATGGTGGTTTGTTTAAAATTTTAACACTTACCATTTGGGCATGAAAATAAATCCTGAAAATAAAGAAAAAATTGAAAAAAATGTTAAATAGTTTGTAGTTTAATAAAAAATTAATATAGGAAGGAGAATGTGTTGAATTTGTATGGGTTTTCTGTTTTTTTGTTTGTTTTAACTTACCTCTGATATAACTAATGTAATACAAGCGGACAGCCAAATTATACTGGCCGCCGTTAACCTCCCCATTTTGGTTGTGTTTTTTTTCGAAGCACACTATAATTGTGTTTCGATCAAATGTCCTGAAAATAAAATAAAAAAAAAAAAATATTAAAATAGTTTAATTAAAATGTTAAGTTGTATCTTTTTATAAACCATATTTTTCAAATTAAATTTGTTGAAAAGCAAAAGCTTTTTCTTCATATAGTTATTTTATTACATAGGTTTAGGCCTCAGCGGAAATTACCAACCAACAAAAAGAAAATGTACCAAATATTTTTGCAGAAAAAGATTGGCACTTTGAAGTGTTGTCAAAAAATTAATTTAAAGTGATAAAAATCGAATTCCACTCCTGTCGACACGCGCATACAGGAATTGTTGCGAGTTGTTAGTCACTAGGCCCTGTTTCTTCACGAGCCGTTGCGCCACCCAATTTATTTATCTTCTTATATATAAAAATGGATGTTTGTATGTTTGTAAATATGTTATAGACTCCGAAACTACCAAATCAATTTAACCCAAATTTTTAGGATATCTTTGATGTAAGTCCGAGCTTGTTCCTGTAAGATATTGTTGAAATCAGTCTGGGAATTTGTCAACCAGGAGCGAAAATGCATTCCGGAAGGCGTAATATGAACAAAATCGAATGTTATCAAATAGAAAAATGTGTCTCAGAAGTTAAATTCAGATTCTAAGATGACAGCCTTAGGGTTAAATATTTTGTAGCAGTAGCAGTTTTAGTTGCAATTGCTGTTGCAATTAACAATAATTCATAATAATAATAAACTTATGTACACACATAGGCTTAAAACAAATTGGGCGGAATTTGAAATCGCAGCAATAGCAGTTTCAGTTAAAGATGTAGTTTCAGATGGAAGACATTAAAATGATTTTCAGATAAATATATTTTAATCAATTTTTCAGAAACTGTACCAACATGTACTTGTACATACATGTACAGTTCAAAAAGTAATTGCAGTAAGAGGTTCAGTTGCATTTACAGTAGTAGCTTATTAAAAGTTAATTTATTGTGAAGAAAAGCTAAAAAAAAAAGTACTCAGGACAATTAAACAAATGCATAGAATGATTTAAAAATTTGTACAATAAGTTTAACAGAATGTTGGTGGAAAATGCAATTGTAGAAAAATAGTTTATGCTTTTATTTTATTTTCTTTGATCAACGACGAAGAACAAGTGTAAAAAATCAAAAAACAAAGGTAGTTAAACATAATTGAATTATTAGTTTTTGATTTTTTTTTTTCCTAAAATGAAATATTACCATTTTTGTTACTACACAAATTAGCATTTTTAACTTTAATCCAAAAAAAAAAAACAAAACAAAAATGTTTTTTTAAAAACACCAAAATCCGTTTGTTCGTTTTCTAGATAATTTGAAAAAAAAATGGGTTTAATATGTCATGTTATTTATAAAAATGGATTGTGTGAACTTAGTCTTTTGGCTTATTGTTTATCCTCTTAATACGCGCGTTCAATAAAGAAAGATATCGAAGACTTTGGTCCATCAAAAGCTGAGCAAGCGAATCCAAACACTTTTTACCTCAGTGTTTTGAAAGCTAAACTGAGATTTTTTGCTGAGAAATCCTGTTCAGGCAACTATCTGAGATTGGTGATAGGCACTCCGAAATATCTTTTCTTGAACTCACTTATTTTTTGGTTTGCAATATTGTTTGTAGTCCGTAGAAATAACTTTTTTTTACAAAATTTTAACAACATAGCCATTTACGTGATATATTAGGGTGGTTCTTATTTGTTCTCTTATGCGAAAATTGAGTGCGACGGCCCCTAAATCATGTCTAAAAAATGATTTAAAAATCCCCTATTTTTTTCAGATTTTTATCTCTAACCCTTCCTAGCCCTATTTTGATAATAATTTTTTTATTTTTGGATTTACACTATAAACACTGTACCAGGTGTCATTCTTGAACTAATCAATGAAAAGACTTCGAATTCGGCTCAAATGAAGCGTCTCTGAAAACTCTACAGCCGCGTGCATGTTTAACAAAATTTTGATCATTTGTTTAAACTTTATTGTTAATAAACAAAAAGTCAAATTTTTTGTTTCGTTCAATACGCGAAAAGTAAGCAATATTTTGACATAAATTCTAAATTAAGATTATTAACAGTTCTGAAGTTTGAGAGTGACTGATTTTTTTTTTTTTTCAATTCACTTACATACTTTTAAGTATTATTAGAACAATTTTGACACTATATGTGTTTGTTGAAACGCAATATCCTCAAGAACATATTATGTTCAAGGGGAAAAAAGATACAACTTTTTGAGACTCAAAAGCCCATTTGGGCCATAAAGTACGCGGGTCTTTAAGAAGTTGCTACATTTGTTTGTTCAGAAACCACAACTACTATTTTAAAAATTCTTTTTATTTTGGAAGGCTATAATGAGAAGTGTAAAACCGACGAGTTTGTGTTAGTTATGTATATTATCTACCTACCTGACAAGGCAAAACAACGTCTGCCGGGCACCGCTAGTTTATTTATAAAAATCGAATGTACATTTCACCCAATCACATTTTTAATATGAATTTTGTCAATGTTTTCCAATAATATTTAGTAACATCATCATTTATCTTTCATTTATTTACCTCGTTTGTAAAGGTTGGACAGTTAAAACCTTAATTTCTTACCCTCATAAGGTAACTAAATCGACCTTTTTTCAAATGCTAATTAATTTTTTAAATAAAAATCGATCTTTTTGTGAAGAATGTGATTCGAGTTCCAGTGGCCTTAGTGCTTTGGCCGTTAGACTTGCAGTTATAAAACCGTTAACATATTTGTAGTGGAAAATCCCACAAATAATCGTGATAATTATAAGACTATTCAATTTTTCATCAAATTTTGAATATATAATATCAAAAATTAAATTATTTGGTCACTTACACCCCTTTAGTATGAAATTTGTCCCCCCTCCCAAAAAATTGTGTTCACAAATGTAGTCCCATACTGTTTGACTTTTTGGGAAATCTAAACCTTGAAATTTAAACCATTACAACTGGAATAATGATTTTTTGAAAGAGACCAAATCGATTTAACTTTAATTAATTATAATATTTACTGCTTAAAAAAAATGCTCTAATACTTTTTAAGGTAACCAGTCGTCTACCGTGTTTCTTATATAGTTTTTTTTAGAATGTAGGAGTGAATGCCTGAAAGCAAAAAAAAAGAGTTGAAAACTAATTTAATGTTCTTGTAAGACTTTATTATTTTGTTTCTTTTCTACTCAAATTCTTATGTTTTCTCGATTTTTAATTTAATTTTAGATTTGAATAATTATTTTCCCACACTTTTTTTTTTTGAAAGATAGGTTCAGTTTATCTCTATCAACAAAACCATGCTCAAATAACTTAGCCACGGATCTTGAATTCTTGATAAAATAATATATTATCATCTACATTAAATAATGAAAGTCGATCAGTAAAATGACAGTTAAAAAAAAACAAGCTTTACGTCTTTGAATTTCTTTTGAATATTCAATATTTTTTTGTTTGAATTAATTGATTTCCAAATTTTGTTCATTACATCGACAGGTCTTTTGTTTATATTTACCTTCTATTTGAATGGAAATTGATAAAATTATACAATATTTATTTTGTTGGTTGCCTAAACTGAAAACAAGTATGTGTATATTTATATTGCAAGATAATTTATCACTTTAAAGCCCTTAATTATTGCTAATCAAAAATATTTGTCGAAGATTATCTCATGGCAAATACAACATACAAAATAGAGAGAATACACAAATTAACATAAACTGCATTGAAATTTTATTATTTGATAACATTTATTTAAATTAACATTGAATTTTCGTATAGCATTTCATAAAGCCAACAGCTGACAATGACATTTCACATGCACACACACATTTTATTTTCTATCTTTTTGTACCTCATTCAACACTCACATATTATTTAAACAGAGGAAATACGAGTAGATTGTATTCAGCTTTTTACAGTGTTTTTTTTTCACAGTATAAGTAATTTCAGCCCGTTACAATGAAGGTTACCAGTGTAGAAATACATAATATGTAGATAAATTAAATTATATACATATATACTTTTGAACTTGTTCATATACAAATGTGTATTTAGCAAAAAAAAAAAATAAACTAAGCAATGAAGTTGTTATGATATTAGATAGCTTTATGGTTATAGTTCATTGCCATAAGGAAATTGTATTAATAGTTACGACTCACCACGATATGTGTTAGGTTCAAATTCTAGACTTTTAATATAAGTAAAGACTGACTAGAAGAATTGAAGTCTTGTAATAAGTCTTTACGTACATATATTAAAAGAAAAAAACAAACCTTAAGTCAACAAAATTAGCTTCGAAATTCGAGAGAAAATAAAAAAGTAAAGAAGTTTTCAAATAAAAGAGCTGATGCACGAACATTTTTTTTTCTGTAATTCCCCGGCTGAAAAATGCCAAGTTTCTGTCTAGTTTGGGCAAGTTTTCGGTAGAGTTAACATAGGCAAGGAAAACTTTTTGGATTTCAGTACCAAAAATTTAGACGAGGAAAACTTTTCAAACACTCGTGAGGCAATCTCTAGTAAAAAGTGGTTTGACACGATAAGGGACCCCAACAGGAATGTCTCTTGTACACCAGGAACAGACATTTTATAAGCACCATGCAATTTTAGCATCATACGACACCTTTTCTCCCTTTCCTTTGTCTTGTATCACACTTGACATCAGTATAGGATTGTTCAATGAGGAAAAAACTGTTCTAAGTTGTTATCCCTTTAAAGCAAGTACATACAATCTGGCTCTATTTTGTATGTATTTGTTCTGCAATATCGAATGAAACTTATTCAGTTTCGACATTGAATTTTTGTATAGCGAGTAAGCCCAGTGGGTAGCTCATTGGACTGACCTTCAGAAGATCGCGGGATCAAGTCCCACATAAGCCAGCTTAATTTTTTTTGCATGACGAGGCAAAAGGGTTCATAATCGCCAAAGCCAGTGTTTTAGCCTTTGCTAAATGTTCCTACTGCCTTGCAAAAATCTATGTAAAACTCTCTAGTGCCTTATCGAAGACTAGATTGTGTTTCTGCGCACGTCCTATATTTGAAATGCATATGGAAACAACACAATTTTTTTGGAATCAGACTTTACATCATTTTGGAGAAACTAAGGTTATTGCTCTTGATATTTCAAAAGCATTTGATAGAGTTTGGCACGAAGCTCTCTTATCAAAAATACGTGCATTTGGTATCGATGAGACCCTACTTCGTTGGATTAGAAATTACCTCTCTGACCGTTCAATTCGAGTTGTTTTGGACGGTTTCAAGTCTGATGTTCACAGTATAAATGCTGTCGTTCCCTAATGCTCCGTTTTGTCTCCGACACTCTTTCTTATCTTCATAAATGATCTCTTGTCTCTACATCTAATCCACTTCATTGTTTCGCTGATGACAGCACTCTCAGCTCCTCATATTCGTTTCCGTATTCACAACCCTGTTATTCAGCTGTGGAACTAGAACGGCAGCGTATGATAAGCTCATTAAATTCCGATCTTGTCAGAATTATACAGTGGGGCGATAAAACCGCGTAGAATTTAAAACTTCGAAAACACAAAGCTGTGTTCTGTCAGCAAAGCGAAACATAGCACCCATGCCATTATCCATGAATGGCACTTGCATCGATGAAACTGTAAAGCTTTCCATTGTCGGTATGTGTATTACTGACCATCTCTTATGGAATGATCACATATTCGATGTAGTCAAAAATGCAGCTTTTCTTAGAAGATGCAAGAAATATTTCTTCCCTTCCGATCTGGATATCATCTATAAAGCATACATCCGCCCAAAACTTGAGTATAACTCTCATACTTGGGCGGGTGCTCCAATAACACATCTGAACTTATTGGATAGAACTCAAAAAAGGGCGCTTAAACTTATAGGAAACACGTCCATTACTGAAACTTTTGTTTCCCTAGAACACCGTCGAAATGTTTCCTGTCTTACATTGTTTTACCGCTTTTTTTTATCAACAATGCTCAAACAAAATTGCCAGTTGCATTCCTCCCCTTAAACCTTTCCGCCGTAATACTCGTCTAGCAAGAAATGCTCATCAGTTTTACCCTAGAGCCTAAATTCGGACGTACTGTCAAATACAGAGGTTCTTTCTTTAGCCGTACGGATGTGGAATGTTTTACCTAACTCGATTTTTACCACTCATTGTGATGTACAGAAATTCAAGACCAATGTGCATCGACATCTCCTATTAAATCCTCTCCACTTCTCCTAAACGCTCGCACTATGTGTTACATTGTATCATTATAAAGGGTAGTCGTAATCCATTGAGCGCGCGCAGATTATAAAAAAAAAACTATTTTTTGATTTTCTATACAAAAATTACTTAGCATAAAAAAAAATAAAAATCAATGAAAAAACTAAAATATTATGATACATTTGTTTCAAATTCAGAAATCCATTTCTATTTGAAACCAAGGTTTTGTATAATAATTTATTTTTTTTAATTAAAATTTTGTAGGCAAAATAATGAAAGTTTGTTGTCAAACTAATTTTTCTGAAAATTTTGTTTTATTAAGTACAATTTTGGATTTTAATAATCAATGCTCTTATTCATTTTTAGTCAAACATTTAAAACCAGTTGGTTCTAAGAATTTTGCTTTTCAAAATACTAAAAAATCAAGTAACAAATTTTCTCATAAAAATAAAAAGAATTCGGCCAAATAATTTATCTTCAGATTTGTTTTTTCTTGTTTTTATAAAGAAGTTGGTTCTTTTATTTTCTTAAATTTTTAAAAAGTTAAAATCTTACAACTTGTCTAGTCAGGAAGTCTTATAACTATTCGTTTTTCAGTGTTTGACTTAAAATTAATAAGAGCATTGAATAATATGTAAAATACAAAATAGTAATTTGAAAAAAAAAAAAATAGTTTGAAAAAAAAACCTGAGTTTCAACATTAATTATTGTATTCAAAAACTATTTAACTAAAGCGACATGATTTTAAATTGTTATAAATAGGGCTCGGATTTCCATGCAAATGCATGTTTTTTCTCACAACAATTAGAAGCCTAAGACCAAATTATCTTTACGAATCATGCGATTTCCTTTAAAATGACATTCAATCGTAAGTGCATATTTTATGCAAAATGCATATTTCTATTATAAATGCATATTTTCATAGTAAACGCATATTTTGAGTCGAGCTTATATTTGTGACGAAAAACCTAGGTCGAGGAGTTGGTTTAATAGATGGGGAACGTGGATAGAAACAATTAAGTAATACGCAAAACATTTTAAAGAGATCCAATTCGATGGTGGTGAAATTGTATTTATCAACAAACTATGATTTTCTATTTGGCGCGATCACAAATCTTGAGGGTAGGAGCATAATGAAAAATCAAATCGATTAAGTTGATGGAAATTTTTGCAATAATGAATTCTTTTAAAGGCCGTATTGTTGCAATTATCAACAAAAAATTAAGACTGTTTTTTGAGAAAAACCAAGGATATTGTAATTTGTAAACTAAAAGCAAATAATTAATTGAATTATCTATCTATCTACCAAGGCTATTCGATAATGAAAATTTAAATAAGTCTGTAGTAGCCCCACTTCCGAGCCTCGTCCACCTTAAAACTAAAAAGTTTTTTTTTTCAGGACTACTGCCTCTTACAAGGAATTGACAAGTTCTCCAAGAGCATCACTTGTCATGAATAAGTGCTTCTCGTCTAGCCGTACGGATTCGGCGTCAAATTGTAGGTCCCTTTCATTCCTTTCGACACTCACACACAGGAATGTTTGCGAGTTGTTAGTCACTAGGCCCTGGTTCTTCACGAACCGTTGCGCCACACAATTTATTAATTTATTTTTTACATGTCTGAGATACAGTAACGAAAGCTGTTTTAATAATCTTACAATAGATGAAATTTGTGGTCCAAAAACCGCTCTCTTTACGTCCGATTGAATTCAATTTCTTTTAAAATCTAAATAAAATTATTTTTATAATTTTTTTTATCTGAGAAAAATAAGGTAAAATTATGTTTTTTAAGTGCATATTTTCCGTTTTGTACTGCATATTTTCCATTTTTAAGGGCATATTTTAAGCGCATATTTCCGATTTTTAAGTGCATGAGAATCCTATCCCTAGTTATAAAATAATGAAAGTTTGGCTTTAAAAAACAGATGTATTTTAATGTTGTAAGTGTCGCCGTTGCTTTTTTAATCATTATTTCCTTGATTATGTATTTCTTTAGAAAATTGACTTGGCCGTTAACATTTTTTTTTCTTTTCTTCACCCAACCTACGCGGTATAGCACTTTGTCGCATCGTTTGCAAATCACACTGCATATACAATTAGAATGTTGAATTTAAAGGGCTGAAAATCGAAATTTCTTTTACACTTTCGAACCATCATTGTACAGCATTTTACTTAGTACATACCTATGTATGTATGTATGTGTACATTTTTAACTAACCATTACTCTGGGTTACATGCAATTACAAAAAAATCACATTTTATCCATTACAAATATAATGGGCAGTTAAAATGTTATTGAATTACAAATGTAATAAACTATTAGCAACCCTGTTTGTCATAAAACATGATAAATGCAATTTTTTAATTAAATAATCGGATGGCACAACGGCTCATGAAGAACCAGGGCCTAGTGACTAACAACTCGCAACCATTCCTGTGTGCGCCTTTCAACAGGAATGGAAGGGACCTACAATTGTATGCCGAATCCGGGCTACTACTGCTAAATGCAATAAATCGCTAAAATATGACAGAAACTATGGCACTGGGTCAGTTATGTGTAAATCCAGCATAAATAACTTATAAAAGTATTCATAATCCCTAATCTACTCGCACATACGAGTATATCGTGTATACATTTTTGACAGTCATCAAACTTTTTCCGTTCCTATAAACATTTTCAACTATTTAACAGTCAACTCGCAGTTATTTTCTGTTGATTACAACTTTCAATTTTCTTTTCTTTTTTTTATAGTCTCTCTCTCCACAAACCAATTAAATGACAAATTCCTTAACATAAGTAAGTATAGGTAGTTTAGTCAACAAAGTGTAAAATCAAATCGATTTCATATGAAAAAATACTTATGATCAATTCGATCGATCAACTCTGTTATTTCTTGAAATAGCAATTAAACAGTTTCTCTGTGTCTCTATTAACCATATAGACTGACTTTCTGTTACTGTTTGCTTTACCTATGATTACCACTTTTCTTAATTTTGTTGTTGTTGTAATTGTAATAAATGTCTTGACCACTTATTAAGGCTAAAAACGTACACACGATACGAGTTAACTCGCACATCATCAGCGCGCATTTAAATCATTTACTATCGTACTTTACGTTTTTTTTTGTTTAACTTGATGTGGTTCAAAAAAGTGCAGTGCGCGGCATAAAACAGTTGGTATCACGCATTGAACAAATGAATATGAAAGTCCCTAAATAACCACACACATACAAATATTCATTTTGAAAAAGAGAAAAAATCAACATTGTTGAAAGTTACCACTATAGCAAGCCAAAACAGATGAATTCCAATATAACCAGTTAGTGCATAGTTAGTTTGTGTGTCTATTGAAAAATGTTTTTTCAAGATTTTCTACAACAACAAATATGGCTAAATGAGCGTTAAGAAAATGCTGAATAACAACAGTAACACACATCCAATGCAACAGCAACTACTGGCAATGCCTGTTTGGAATATTTACCAACCAACCAACGAAACTGACGAACGATTGGTTTTGGATTTCCAGTTCTTTCTTAGCCCAAAGCAGCCATCGTGGCAGCCAGAGAGGAGTGGTAGTTAACTAGCACCACGCCATCCATGCCATACCACTTGGGCTTTGGTTGTCGGAAAGCGGTGCGGCACCAAAGCAAGCTCACATAAACAATGTGCACCTCTGATGATGGAGGGAACACACACAAATATTCGAAGTTTCTCCATTCGGGCGAGAAATATGTTGCTGCTTCGCGATCCCATCGCATCATCGCTACCAAACCAATCCTCTGCCCGAAATGTTTGCTATAGCTTATATTTTTTTTTTATTTTTCATGTTGTCAGCGGAATTTCAAAATCTTCTCGCATTCGCAATATTATAAACTGTGCGTTATTTGTGTTCGTTCAGTGCGGCTCGGTGGCCCAGCGTCGCAACTATGTAAACAAGCTTTATGATGAGACAGGTGAGGCGAGATTGTGACATTATCAAGTACCATCTTCATCGTCGCACTTGAATGAATATGATCACAGCAGTTTGCGTGTTAAGTTAACATCTTCAAATATTTCTGACTTTAGCTAGTGAAAGTTTAAGGTAGGTCGACCATCATCGAGAAGGCAAAATTTTATTTGTCTTCATCGTCTTTTGATTTTTTTTTCGTCTCCTCGAAATGCCATCACTAACCGGCAACATTCTCATCATCATGGTCTCTATATAACACAAAATTCAGTCAACCCAGTCAGCAAGAGTAAGCAAGCAATCAATGAAGTTTGATGATGATTCAGTCGTTAAATGTCGAAGGTTGGTTTTAAACACGATTACCTATAAATATATTAGTGATGATGATATGGTTTGGATATAGGATGAATTTTTATACCGAGAAAACAACGTGAAAATACCGGTCTAACTTTTTTTTTTATTTATTAGTTTTTTTTTGTCTGTATTGTGATTCTAAGTTCATACAAAAATAAGCGCAGAAAATGTTAATAGGTAGACACTTTGAGTTGAGGGCTTGAAACAGTCATGAAAAAAGATGTAAATGTTAAGACACACATTTTGTGAATGCTAACGAACCTATTTCTTTATTTTTGCATATTGATGATGAATTCAGTTGAAAGAGATAAGGACTAATAATAGCTAGCTGGTTTTGATTATTTCATCACTTGATGAAAAATTGTTTTAAGAATCTTTAATGATTTATTGGATATTTTTTGTTTTGCCAATTTTAAAATATAGGCATGTACATTTTTGTTCCTACATATTGTTGATGATTCAAAAAGCATTACATCAGGAATGTGGTATTTTAATTGAAATATATTCACGGAAGCAATAACCACAATGGGGTTTGTAGAGAAATTTTATTTTTTTTTTCTGAGAAAAGTAAGATTTAAAAACTTGTCTCTAAAAAAATGATTTTTTGTCACAAACTACTTAAAAATAAAATCGAATAATTTCATTTGCAAACAAGACTAAATGAATCGGAATCAAAGAGTAGCTTCTTGGAACAAATAAGAAATATAAACGACTAATATCATTTCAATTTATACAAAATAAAAACAATGTGTGCTAGGGTTGATTAAAATAAAAAAATGTGTGCTTTTTTTTTGCCCTGAAAATTTGGTTAGTGGCTTTAAAAAAAAAAGCGCGCGTGTAACTCAGTACTCGTGGCAGAAGTGAAACTTCTTTGGCGATCTAAAAAGCTCGATATGTATAGGGATAAGCTTATATGCGTAAGACGCAGCTTTGTGTTCTATATCAAAATGATCGATAGGTTGGGGTTGTAAACTTGAAAATTAAATAATAATGGTGAAAATTTAAAGTAAAAAAAGGTGAAAATTTAAAAGATATAAATCGGTTTATTATTGTTATTATTATACTATTCGTACTAGAATGTCAGCTTATTAGGCTTGACCATTCTTTATTCCGTCAATTTCATTGAATTTTTGAACAACTGTCATAAATCGATTTATTTGAGTAGGTTTTCCGACTATTTCCAAAAATTCCTACACTCAAAATCTCTGCAAAATCAAAAATTTGTATATGACAAATTTAATTTGGTTTTATTTATTTTGCAACCATATATAATTCAAATTTTTAGCGGACTCTCCTGATTTAATTCAATTTTTTGAAATAAGCCTATTTTGAGATAAAATGTTTAAAATAATTTATATCTCCATACCAGTAGGAGATAGATAAAAATCTCAAAGTAGTAAGATTCTTAAAATTTCATTATCTATTCAACAAAAAAAGTTCAAAACTCTAGCATTATATTTAAAGAAATTAGAAAAAAGACAAAGAAGGATATTTTCCCTTTTATCTGCTACAATAATATAGATTATCAAAAAATCCAAACTTATTGCATTATTCAAAATATTAGCCTATCAATACAAATGTTTACTTTTACCCTACCTCCCACCACTTAGCTAATCAACGATATTAGCGTTGCACATGAGGCGTTACATTTTTTCGTTTCACAAAAATTCGACCTTGAAATTTCACTCTCAACGCGCCCAAAGAAGTTTCACTTCAAAAACACAGAGAATAATATTAAGAGCTCGTTGCAATCATAGCAATTTTTTATTTTCAATCAAAATTGTATGGAGAAAATTTATTTAATTTTTAAAGTTCTATAGGGTAACTCTCCTAAGATTTAACAAAAAGCTAGAACGTGTTACACGTTCTAGCTTTTTGTTAAAACTTAGGAGCTTAGACTGAAATAGTACGAAATCGTATGGGAGGTTGACTTAAAACAGAAAAACAAAATATTAAAATACAAAGGTAACACATACAATGTCCTTTTATATCCTTCTGAGAGGCCAGCAACCTCTTTCTTTATTTTCATTTTAAATAAAGTTCTTTTAATAAATAGTTTATAAAAAGGTAAATCAATTTTCAGATTAAAATGTTGTTAAATTTTTTTTTTTTAAATTTCAATTTAATTTTGTTCAAAATTGTACGTAGTTAAGTACTGTTTCTGTTTTAAAAAATTCAAAGATCTTATCAATTTTTAGTCAAACACTGAAAGCTGGATGGTTCTAGATCTTCTACTCCTCAATATATTTTAAAATATATAAACCAATTTTCTCAAAAAAACTAAGAGGAATCCGGCTTAGTAATCATGTCATCAACCAGTTGATTTATGCATCAATTACGATTTTTATTGATCGTGCCCATCCAAATGAAGAAGGGCACAATCAGCTGACCTCGGTGGTGCAATGCGTAGTGCAACGGCCTCTGAGGTAGCTTGGTCTAGGTTCGAATCCAGTTGACGGCAAAACAATTTATAAATTAAAATTGAAACTGTAGACTAAGCACCACTAAAAAGGAATCCGATGATTGGTGTGGCAGCCATGAAATTGCCAAAATGTAATACTCGGTGGTAGCCAACACAAGTGGTTGTTGTTCATTCAAAACCTTCAATGTTAAATATGACGGAGCGAAAGCTGTGCAGCCTAACTGCAAGTGTTATCACGAGAAAACACCTTTGTACGATTTTTATTGTTTTTACTAAGAAGTTGGTTTCATTATTTTGTAATATCTTGAAAAATAAAAGTCTTAAACCATCCAGTTTTCAATGTTTGACAATCATTGAGTCTTACTGTAGTTTTTTATTTTTGTTTTAATAAAAAAACATCTTATCCCGTCCGGTCGGTGGGGAATAAATGTTTTTATGAGTAGGAAAAACTAAAAAAAATAAGGAAAAATTAAAAAAAACATTGGCTCTAAGTATAATAAACGAATTTAGAGTCTTGTTTAGCTTAAAGTCGAGTTCATCCCATACAAAAAAAATCGAATCTAAGCTAGACTCCGCTCAAAATTCATTTATTACTTTAGGGCTATTGGGTTCCAATTTTTGATTGTTCAATAAGAAAACTAGTTAACTCTTCATAAAATTATAGAAACACTGCAAATACCTTCATCACGAACTGCACAAAAATATCTAATAATAAATCTTAATAAAATCTTCCTTCAAAGTTGACTAATATATTTAATGATACACTCTCAACGGAGATTACTATAAACTAAGTGTCATCAATTTTTAAAAACAAAACATAAAACAATAAACAAAAATGATATCATGATGTGATGTTCCATGTATAGATATTATTTTTTTTTTTCTATATTTAAAAATAAATTTAATTAATCATCACCATCTCATAATTTATTTTTCATTTTATACGAAACAAATCTGAACCTTTGACCTCGATTATCATTATCGTCGTAGTTTTATTTACATATGTATCTACATATGTATATCCAAATATGAAAGAACTGACATAAAAACCTCCAAAAATTGTTTAACTCTCTTTTTCATCTCGACTTAATAAAAGATAAAAAGAAAATATGTAACCAAAAAAAATAGTGGAATTTCAATAAAATATGTTAATAAACCAGAAATATTTGTTTCACCAATACACAATCGAACTCGTTTTTTATAGGTAGGTATATGATATAAAAATAAATCGGAAAGTGTTTTTTTATTTTTTCGGCAGACTGATTGGTTTTTTTTTGTTTTTGGCGGCCAAGATTATGAATGTGATCATGCGTTAAATTTATTTTTTTATTTTATATTTAAGTACATTCATAATGGAGTATAAATATATAACTGAATAATAAAAAACTAGAAATTTACCGAAAAAAGATTGAATAAAGGTTTGGTTTTGCAATTTCTTATGTTGGATTTTGTTATAGATGAAGTGGTAGACAAGTATCACTCGAGTTATAAGTACCTTAGTACTAGAAATTTAGTAGTATAAGTAGTGTAGTTTATATTTATGTAAAAGTGGCAACCTCCGAGTGAAACTATTCGCATAAAATAACATCTTTCTTGTGCTAAAAATGATTCATTCAAGAATTACAAAAATTAAGGCTTAAATAAATTGAATATACATACAGTGGTGGTGGCCTAATTAAGAACGATATTTGTATAAAATTTTAAAATGCATAACTTTTGTTTGGAAAATCTGGAAAAAGGTTGAGAAGTGCGTCAAATTTCTTGTTCTGAGGATTTCTTATTTTGCAGGTCAGAAAGGAAATTTGATGTTGGAAGCCATTAGAACAAGAAATTGAATCGAAAATACACTCTTAAGACGGTACAGAGTACAGGATAAAACTTAATTTAATTTGGGGTGCATTGACTTGGCATAGTATGGTCGATAAGTTAGAAAAAACTGCTTTAATTGACCAGAAAATGTATAGACATTAAGGAACATGTTATGGAGTCTTATTCATTTGAAATCATGCCCATACAATTTGTTTTTAAAGACGATAATGATCCATAAAGTCCTCAACGGATTGCTAAGAAGGTGTTAGCGTCCAAAGCTCGGGCCTTAATTCTATCGAGAACTTGTGGGGAAACGATGGTTAAATTAAAAAAAAAAAACAAAAACATTTTGATCATAATGTTCTAAATATTGAGGAAATATGATAGAGTACAAAATGGTTAAAGTAAAAACAAAAACATTTTGATCATAACGTTCTAAATATTAAGGAAATCTGATAGAGTACACCACTTTCAAGATTTCATACCTTACGCGAAAATATGCAAGGAATTTTGTCTGAAATAATAAAGAAATAAGGTTTTCCTACAATATATTCACATTAACATATTGAAATTTCACAGATTTTTAATGTTATGACAACCTTTTGTTGGTGCTCTTAATTATATTGCCAGACAAAATAAGAGTTAAATTAATGTTTATTTTGTTCCTACCAATATTTTCATGCTTATATTTTTTAAACATTACTCAAAGTGTACCGTAGTTCATGGGCTATTAATAAAACCACTTCTCAACCTCTACAGATTTCCCAAACAAAATGTATGCATTTTAAAAAATTATAAAAATATCGTTCTTAATAAGGCTGCCACCACTGTACATATTTTAATTCTACATACATATAATAATCTAAGGCGCAGTATTTTTCAGTGACAAGATTAGAGATAAACTAGAGTTAACTCGTGCCAAATTTGAAGTTTTATAGCAAATTTAATTCTTTAATAATAATAATAATAATTTTAACTAAGACCTTAGGTCTTTTTAAGCGCAACCCGGTCTAAACGGCCTGGTGCCGAAGGAAAAAAAAGAATTTTTATGGCACAGTGGATTGAGAAATTAGATGTTAAATATCTCAGGGAATTCCAATTTTTGGAAAATGTGCTTTAAAATTCAGGATGTTTTTTTTTTTGGAGAATTTCTTAAATGCCAAAAACTGTGGTATATAAACTTTCTTAACAGAAGGCAATTTCAAAAAAAAAAAAATTGTTTTTGCAAGCATTTAAAATCTTGATTATAGATAAAATAAATTCTTTTAAAATTTATGTAACTATTACATTGATGCAATGCAGAGATTTGTATTTCAAAAGATGCGAATGTAGAGTGCTAAAATTTGGTCTGTGTCTTCCGAGTTGTGTGTACTACCTACATTTTTTCTATTTTGCCCTAGCAAGACTGAATAATAATAATAATGATGGAAATATATGGCACGCAACAATGCGGGACACCGCAATTATAAATAACACACAAAACTAAAAAAAAAATATAAAAATTATTAAAATTTAATGCCACCACACAGCGATGTCTCTTCTGTGTCGTCATTTTAAGTTCCGGGAATTCCCTGAAATCCTAAAAATCAACAGAGTGTGACAATGTACCGTAGGTATAAATGCTACGATGATAGTGTTGTTATAAAGCTATTTTTTATATTGTTATGACTGTCGTCTGACTTTATAATTATATGTAAGTGGTAAATTAAGACGCATTTTCTTCTTGTTTGGTCCACAGAAAATAAGAGTTTATGGAGATTTTTTATACACGTAGGTTTGGCAAAGTTGAAAGTAAAAAAGAAAATAACCATTTACTTTTAGTTTACTAATAATTAATTATTAATCATTCTAATTGAGGTACTTAGAGAAAGTTTAGTTAAAAATTTCTTCAAGTCTAGTTTTTCATTACTCTTGGTAAAGGGAAAAAATTGGTTTCGTGTACAAAAAAAAACAATTGAGGTTTAATTGAATTATAAACATAACGATTATGGAAAAGGTTAACATATGACGGCCATTAGGATTGTGGATCTATCTGTCAATACGTCTCTGTAAGTGTTCATCCAATTTACACACTTTTGCATCAAAATATCAACAATTTGCTAAGGAAATCTTGATTTTAACCTTCATTTTTTTGGGCGAGATTGTTTCCTGATGTTCTTTTATGATCAATTCCACTAAATTTTTCAGTCTTCACTTGTTCATGTCTAATTTTTTCATATTATTTTATGATTTAACATGTCATTTATCATTGAGATGTTTTAAGTCTTTGTTACTTTCGTCTCTTACAATATTTATTAACCTTCGATGTATTAACATCCAGCAAATGGTACTATTTCAACCCACATAATATTACACACAATATTAAACTCTTATGAATTACCAACGATGTTTTAGGAGATTGAAGGTAATTCATAAAATTACCTTCAATCTCCTAAAACATCGTTGGTGTTAATAAAAGAAAAAACGTCAAAACGACATTACCACCATTTAACCAATTATGTAAAGATACCAGTTAATTTTCAAACAAAAAAGATACACCTATTCAATTATTAAGTGGGCTCATTTTAAATTCATTTTATCAACTCATATTTAACATACAAAAAAAGTGTTATGAAATTTCAATTTTGAATACAGAGCATCTCCCATGATGAAGCAAAAAAAATCTAAAAACAAATAATAAAGCATCACATTATAACAAAAGTATCACTATGCAGCAGGAAACCACATGCACCAGGCACACACCCGTTGGATGGTTGCACAAAACAAAAAAAAATACCGTTAAATTGTTATAAAATTATGGATCAAGTTCAAATGCATCAACAATACAATAAGAGAGGAAGATCCCTAACGTACATTTACATTACATACATAATAACAATAATTCCAACTTGCTGCGAGGCCAATCCGAAGTGATATAACAAATAAAAACTTGAAGAAACAAACAAAAAAAAACACTAATACTATGTATATAAATAGAAAAAAAGATTGAAAAAATGCAGATTGTGGTTTTAATTTATTACCGCTGATGGCACTTGGATTTGTGAGTTTTAGTTTTTTTTTTTGCATTTGAATATCATAATCCAATGTAGAGACTAGAGAAGTATGTTTATATGTATGTATGTCTAGTGGTGTACAGTTGGTTTGTAGGTACTGGAGAGGAATTGATTGCAGCACCAGTTACTTAGATGGAATTTTATGTACCTTAAAAATTTGTGTTTGTTTCCATAGTCGCAACACCTTGGAAACAGGGTTGTTATACGATCATGGCGTTTAACAAAATCATTTGACATTTTTCTTTGGTTTAAATTTAAATTAAAATTAATATGTACAGTACATACATAAATACACATGAACACAGTATTTTCACATCAAGTTTACCCTATTGCAAAATAAAGGTCACCTTTTTGCAGGCGATAAATTCATCCTTTTGCAAATAAATTTATACCTACCTCTACGAATTGAATTCGTATTTGTAAACAATTTCAATTTTGTAAACAAATGCTACTTCGTTTACTAAGGGTGAATTTCATTTTCAAAAAAAAACATGAACTGCACTTTTAACAGAATTAATTTAATTTGGTAAAAGGTGAATTTCATTTGTAAAAGGGTGAATTCAATTAACAAAAAGATTAATTCAGCTTGCAGAAGGTTGAATTTAATATAGAAGATTGTATTTCACCGTAAACCGAATACAAAGTAACTTTACATAAACATTTAGGCCTAATTTACTCGCTTTCCATTAAATTTAAACTTGTATTTATTCACCCTCCTTTAACGGTTTAAAATGAAGTTTCCTCTATTAACTATAATTGTTTAATTAATTTAAAATTGGTTTTAGCTAAAACGACAAAATCCACTTTTTAAGGGGGATATTTAGCCATAATAGAGAGTTAACGAACTGTTTCCTTTTATTCACACCCAATTAGCGTTGACAGTCGATATTTTGTTTGTTTTTTTTTGTAATCATAAAGTGCGATGTGGGAAACAAAAGCAAACAAGATTTGAAAAACCTTCTGGAGCAAAAACAATCTACAACTATTTTAGTGTTTTTAATGCATTGAATACGAATCAGACCTCAAAATTAGCCTTTAACGTTTGACTTTTAAAATTCTCCAATATTAAATTGGAAAAACTGTTTTGCAACAATTTTTGATTGCAATATAGCGAAAAACCTAAAGAAATTATTAAGGGGCTGCATTCTTATTCAGTGTACCAAAAATATTCCGAAAAGTATAGTTTTTTTTTCCACCAGAAGGGTTTTTTTTCAACTTTGCCGGTTTTGTTTATTCAAATCACACTTTCAGATTACAAATAAAATAAGCAAATACAAAACTGACTGTCAACGCTAATTGAGAGTGAACAAAAAGACGCTATTTAAAACTTGGTTTAGTGCTAAACTGATAGTTCATCATTCAAAATAAAATAAAAATCCCAAGGATATTTTTAAAAAGCATATAAATTTAAAGCAGCAATTTTAAGCGAGCCAGTTAACTAAAGGCGAGTGAATTAATCAAAATTTAATTAAGTGTTCTTTATGCCAATTTTATATTAAACTTGATATTAGTTAAAACGACACAATTCAGTTTTTAATGGACTGTGAACAAAACCTTAACATTTATAAATAAAAAACGAAAAAAAATATTGAAAGCCTTTTTTTCATACAGAAATGTAAGAAGCCCGGTTATTTCTAGATTTCCTAATGACAAAAAATAATGTTGCATATTTGGTTTTGTTGGCTGGCTCCTCAATTAAGCATAGTTAAATTATAATTTTTAAATAATCAGCCCTATCACAAATTCCATTCGTAAACGGAAACATTTTACGAATCCCGAAAAAACTATCACCAAATTCGTTCTTAGTTGCAATTTGTATGGGATTTTCCACTACGATGGACTCTGTGATCCGTTTTTTAGGAATTCGTAAGAATTTGCCGATTACGATGGAATTCGTGATAGGGCTGAATACATTTTTTAATCGTAGAAAAAAAATATATAACAACCCTGATTTATTGTACTCGTGGGATGTGGGTTGCAGTTTTGTGTTGCTTTTTTTGTTTTTGCTGTACCTATTTGCATTTGCATCTCTCTAATCCGAAAAATTAAAAAAAAAAATCTTTTGTTTTTGAATTTTGCTGTGAAGTTAAGTTGCGTCATTTATTAGGCTCGCTTTATTACCTATGTTTAGTTGGTCGGTCGACGGATTTAATTTTTTCTTTCTTTAGCTTTTTTGTGGTTTTTCCATCTACGGCTTTATGTAAATTTTGGTATTTTATACCTTTTTCAGTTATTCAACACAAAATAATGCTGTTCTTTTTGTTCTTAATCAAGCGTGAAATTGCATGAAATAACAAAAAAAAACTCAATGAATGAAAAATAATAATAAAAAAAGTAGAAAAAAAAACGATTCTGTGCTTGGCTTACATTCAAGATTCAAGTATGTATTTATCTTTGTATAGATTTAGGATAGATTGGGCTTTGTTTTGATGATTTAAAAAGAAATCAGAATCAGTTTGTTCGATATACAACAGTTTTCTTTCTGAATGTGTGCACCCATGAATATGCAAATATGACGCAACAACAACCAAATAACAATCCACCCACTCAAAATGAAAGTGCACCAACAACAATGCACTGATACAATCTGAGAGAAAGAGTAACAAACAACACCCATCAAACGTCAGTCTAATCCCGTGACCACGAAGAGTGTAAATTCTTCGAAACGTCGCGTCGGGAATAAGAAATTATAATATTTCTAAATATTTACGCGGTAAGTTCCGAAAATCTAAAAAAGTTACAATGTTAAATGTCCGCGAAAAGAAAAGTTTAAAATTTCATAGTTTTCTTTTTCATTTCAAAAACTTCTTTTTTTAATTTCTTATTTTGATCCAGATATATTTAACAATTTTTGGGGCCTAATTCAAAGTACATCAAAAACCCATGAAAAAGTATAATTTGCAACCAATTTCTGTCAATATTTCTCATAGATTTTGTTCATTTTATTCATTGAACTCTTCTATTACACAAAAAGACCTTATCCTTCCTGTGTAGATTTTGTTTCATCAGTAGATTGATGATTAATGTTTCCTAATAATTACACAAATAATGTTATGTTAAAAAAGGTGCACGAAAAGAAGGAAGAAGGTATGTACAAATCTATAAAATGGCCAAAACCTTTTAAATTTACATTCCTCAATTTGTGTAAAGTACCTGTTTCCTCTATTCCATTGCATTGATGTGAAATTCCAACCTAATGTGTCTCTAATTCCAAATAATAATCCTTCAAACAAAAATAAAAAAAAAAACAATTTACAACATGTACAGTGATATGTTCTGCGTATACCTCTCTTAAATCTTATTGAATTTATTTTTCCTTTTTTTTTTCATTTTTATGATTCAACTTAGAAAAAAAAAACTATTAAAAGGAATTATAATTCTACAGGTAGATCAAAGAATTTGTACATAAATGTACATCCGTGATGCAATCACAAAGGATGAGCTCATACTTCTTTTGTTTTATTTTATATACAAAAAAAAAACTTAAGGAAATTCCCAACCTATGTATAGAACTTAACAATACAAGACCAAACAAAAATCGTATAAAGAGCAGAAAACATCACGTCAGAATTAAAATTTTGGTTTTTTAGTTCGTTTTTTTTTTTTTTTGTATTTATAAAACTGTATCAAGTAATTCAAAGTGAATACAAAGTATTAGAGTTTACAGTAGATTCTTGATAATGTATTCATGAAGTATTAAGAGCCAGCTTAACAGTCACAGGATTGACACATAAGTGCACAATAAAGGATATAAAAGACCCATTTTCGCAGTGCACAGCACTTGGATGAATAAGTTACACGTCCCCATAAGTTGTTCTAATAAGTCCCCAACTTTGTGCACTTTCGTTTTAGAATCACTAACTCATACTGTATGTCCATAATGTATTCTTTGAAAAATTTAAGTGCAACTTATTCCGGGACTGTGCAGTATGAAACTTGCTACTCAGGTTATCATAACCAATGTTGCATCATGTAACATTGTAAAGTTACATGATGCAATGAATGAAGATTTAGTATATATTTATAGGCTATTTAATGTACCAGAATATGAAAAAAAAAAGAAGTAAATAATCCATAGGAAGCTATCCATAGCTGAAAACAAGAAAATTCTCTGAGGTTATTTTCGACCCAAAGCTAAAAGTCAGTTATGGCGATAACTTGCCATAAAAGCCTCGTAAGAGGAGGCGTTTGAAGTTGTTGGATAGAGAACTGACAGGGTTTTGCATTGTTGTTGAAAATTGTATTGATTTGAATATTTTGTTTTTGAATTGATTTTCGAAAAAAGCATACCCAAAAATCAATTTTTCCACGAAAGTCTCTAGAACCAATTGAAATGTACATAAAGAGAGAAAGGATTTGTTAAATTCAATCAGCACATCTAAAGCAAACCCTTCCACAAGGTCTAGTTTTTGTTATATTTGCATTCAAAGAATTTGTTTTGAGTTTTGTATAATTTTTTAATTTAATAAAATTTTGGTATTTTTTGTTTTTGAGACAAATCAAACAATAATAAACAAATAAAAAAGACTTTGGGCCTTATTTCGAGTCTACTCCAAAAAAATGTAATTGACAATCGACTGTTGACTTTAAGTCTTTATTAAGAACAAGCTATATCGAATGTATGGCATAGTTATCCATCTTGATTATTTATAGTTTTTTTTTTTTTTATTAGGCGTGTTTTGTTTAAATTTAAAGTCAAGACTATACAGTCTTAACAAATATTTTCAAAACAACAACAGTTTAGTGTGAACACAACATATTTTATTTAAAAATAAAATAAAATGCTATAGCAACGAGGCTATCGTAAGACTCGATATTTAACCAGGCTTACAATAGCCTCGTTGCTAAAGCATTTTGTTTTATTTTTCATTTGACTCAATCAAATATTTTGTATTCAGAATAAAAAGTGTTGTTGGTTTGTGGGTAATATTAAAATATTTTTTAAGACTGTATAGTCTTGACTTCAGGACAAACAAAACACACCTATTATTTTATCAGGTTAATATTTAAAATTCCTAAGACCAGTTATTTTGTCAAACCATAAAATGAATTTCAAATTGCACTAAAGAACTTTAAATAAAAAAGAATCGATTAGAAGTTAATTTGAAAATTTAATTGTTTCGTCGTGATTTCTTTTAAATGCAAACAAACTGCTTTACGCTACATTCATCTAGAAAGTACTCATAGAAGTAATAAAAAATAGATTTAAAAACGAGTTCAAATAAATTATATTTTAATTAACTTTTTTTTGAATGAAGTTCGTTAAACCTGGATACAAAAAAAAAGTAGTTTAAGTAGGTATCTCTTTTTGAATCAAAAGCTTAATTTAATTAAAAATTCCGTTTAAAATAAAATTAATAGTAAGTCATTGAGGCTATAGAGCTAAAATGTTTGTAGATTGAAATTAAATAAAATTGGAACTCACTATGTATTGTCCGCACAATGCAAAAACTATTAAATGAATTGAGGCAGAGTTTTTCTTTTTAATAATTTCCTATATGCCAGCGGTTGCTATAGGATGTATTTTATAACAATGCGACTACCAGACATGCACTCAAATATAAATATAACTGCAGGGATCGTGAAAATTGGTGCGCAATTTAAAGTGAGTAAGTTTCCACTTGTCATTGAAAAGACGCAAATTGACAAACTATCCAAGACAGGGTGAGTTATTCTTGCTCGCTACTACTACTTTCTTTGCTTTTTGTGTTGGTAAAAGCCACCCTGTCCTGGAAAGTGTGTCAATTTGCGTCTCTTTAATAACAAGTGGAAACCTAGCATTAAGTTTAACTTTTAAAAATTAAGTGCAGCAACGCAATTAACTACTAGTTAAGTTAGTGATATATAATTTAAACTTTAAGACTAATAGGTACGCAGCCATCTAAAAGAAAAATATTTGTAGAAAATTGTATGCCTTAAGTTTTTAACTACTTCTGAATTTTACAGCTAATATTTGAAAACTAAATATATTGATTTGTTATATTTTTCAGGTGACGCCCCTTGTGATGTTATCGATTTAAAAATGGATATTTTTTTGCACAAGTGTGCAAAATTTTTACAGGTAATAAATACAAATCTTGTAAGCAAAACCTATAAATCATTGAGATTATATTCAACTAGACCATAATTCTTACAGGCATACTTTTAAAATTGTTTGATAATTATTGTGTTCGTTGCAAATGAGTACAAATTGTTGTACGCAAATGCGAGAAAGGTAGTAGCCCGTAGCGTAATGGTTAGTGCGTTCAACTGTCACCCTGGAGGTCTGGGTTCGCTTCCCAGCCTCGTCCACCTAAAAACTAAAAAGTTTTTTTCAGGGCTACTGCCTCTTGCGAGGAATTGACAAATCCTCCAAGAGTATCACTTGTCATGAATAAGTGCTTCTCGTCTAGCCGTTCGGATTTGGCATAAAATTGTAGGTCCCTTCCATTCCTGTCGATAGGCGCACACAGGAATGGTTGCGAGTTGTTAGTCACTAGGCCCTGGTTCTTCATGAGCCGTTGTGCCACCCGATTTTTTTTTTTTTTAAATTCGAGAAAGACTCACTGTGCAAATTGTTACTGTATAAAATTGTCTATAGAAAATTTAAGTGTTAGTTTTTCGCTAAATTTATAGCTAAGGAGTTAGAGAGCTCAAACAATATTTCTTCCTTTTTTTTTTGAGTTGTTGTCACTTAAAGTCCTTGTGACATTTTATAAAAAAAATTCCTTTAAATAAAAAAAAAAAATAAAAAAACAACCGTAACACTAACAATATTACGCTATATAGCATTATTAAAAGTCAAAATTCAATTATTTTAATTTATATTTTAATTCAAGCTGTTTTTTTAAGTTATCTTTGAATATTAAATTTGAAACTCAAAATTTTGTAAGTAAAATCAATTTCAGACTGTTTTTTTGAAAATATTACATTATTAAGTACTATTTTTGATTTTTATATTTAATATTAATTCAAGTGCTGAAACACAGATGATTCTAGCAATTTTAATTTCCAAAATATTAAACATTTAAGAAAACAAGCTTTCTCAATTCAGCAGCTAGTTGAATCAGCCTAGTTTTTGATTGTTTTTATTAAGAAGTTGGTTCCTTTTTTTTAATATTTTGAAAATAAAAATTCTTAGAAGCATCTAGTTTTTGGTATTTGACTTAGAATTAAGCAATAAAATCGAAATAACACTTAATAACGTAAAATTTTCCAAAAACCATTTTACAAAAATCATTTATTTATTTTCTTAATTTTTAATAAAATTAGTTTGAAAAGTAATTATTCAAAAACCAGCAACTAAAACAACATGTTTTAAAAAGAAAATAAGAGAATGGATTTCTTATGTTAAAAAAAGCTACACCATAATATTGATAGTGTTGCCGTTGCTTTTAAATAGTCTATTTTTATTTTGGATATATGGCCAAAGCGCATTCTTCAAAATGGCGCCAAAAGCACATCAATTTTAGCCGCTGAATTTTGTTTTAAATGCAAAATATTTTATGTATCTGTCGATTGGTATTCCAAAAAAAATTATGAAAGGAGACTACATTTTTTCAATAAGAGGGGCTGGGGGTGTTTCATAAAATAATCCAATAACGAATCAATTTTAAACATTCTTATTGTTCTCGCTATTGAAGCTGAAAATAAGTTGTAATAAGTTCTTTTGTTTAATTATTTAAACTGAAAATAAATACTGTTTTATCTCTACGCCCCATCTTACCCTTCCTTTTTGGCGCTTCTGTAATCCTACCTTAGTACAAATATATGTACTTCATAGCTCTATATTTTTTTGTTTGCCTTATGAATCTCCAATAAAATCTCAGTATGCTTGTTTACGCGCCATAAAAGACATTCCCTTAAAATTCGTGTGTTAAATTCTTTGAAAACCTAATGGAAATCATAAATCAAACAGGTTACTACTTATCCATTGAGAAAAGGATACATAAAACTGACAAGTTAGATAAATGGACTTCCATTTTTCTTAATCTCTGGTAAATCATCATGTTTCGGCTCACCCACGCCCTTGAATTTTCAACCAAAAACCTATTTCAACAAATAATTATATAGAACCAGAGGTATGTTTAGTTGCTCATTCAATACTATAACTCACCTTAAAGGACAAATAAATAAAGTACCTTCTTTATATACATGTATTTCGAACTTACCTTTTTGTCTAATGATGTAGGTTATATAGAAATCCCTCTGGATGTTTAATCCCAATTTTTTTATATTTTGTTCCTTTTTTGGTTTTGTATTTAAATCCAAACAAAACAAAATGAAAAAAAAAAAAAGAATTTGTGTATCCTTTTTTTGTGTGAGAATTTATGTATAATAATTATGTTCGTTGAGGTATTCCTTTTAATTTCCTCGCGCCGCCTTTTTTTTTCTAGTCACTGTTTTGGCTATTTTTTTCACTTATATGGCAACTTTATAAATATAGTGGTGCACTTTAGTTTTACAATAAGGCCATTCTTATTTTATTCTTAACTGCAAATTATTATAAAAATTTCATAATTAATTTTAAATAAATTCGTGTGTTCAAAAAAGATATACGAGTATAAAGGTACAAATACATAGATAGATAGTTTTCTCCAGATTCTTTATTTCTTTTTTCCTAAGTACTTTGATAAAATCTATGAGTGATTTATATTTATTAATTTTTTTATAAAAAAGCATTCAAATTGGGACAACAAGTGTTGAATTATTCATAAACGAAATCATAAATTCAATTCAAGAACATATAATTTCGAGCTCTCTATCTTCAGCATTCAAGCTAGAGCTTTTTTTTTGGTAAAATTTCCATCAAATAGTTAGATAGTATTGTATTTTCAACATTCCATTCCTGCTGTCCATGTTTGAGGAGAAGAATCAACAACAAAATGTGGCATATGTGGCTATTGAACTACTGAGCATTTTTTCATGACATCGTGAACGAAAGAGCTGAGGTAGAAACTCGATCGGTTGGTTTTTTTTTTAGAAACGAAAAAAAAAACATCTCACGTTTGGTATTTGAATAAAAATGGAATACAAATAAGAAAAAAGAATATCATTTTTGTAAAAAAAAATAATAAATTATCATCCCTATCGATAGCAGGTGAATAAATTGCGTGTACATTGCGGTTAAAACTTCTTCATCATCATCATCGAACGTGTGGTGTTTTTTCTATTTTCTTCATCAATCGAAGTTTAAAACCGCAAATATAAGAAAAGATTTTTTTTCTTCTTCTTATAGAAATAGAATATTGGTTATCGCTCTTGATATCGCTCTTGATAAAACAGATTGTTATTTCAGCCATGAAGTAACGTAAAAAAAACCGGAGAGAAAAAATATATAAGTTAGTGGTTAAGGGAGCGCGACTTTTAAGAATCTTTCTTTATCATTTTCTTCGTATTTTTTTTCTTATTAATTAATATTTTTCTTCATAATTCTTCTTTTAGCACACACGAATCCATTCAATTGCAAACTAGAACTCATGAACTATAATTCTTATTTTTTTGTATTCTTTTTTATTTTTTAATTCACATCACTAGCAAACTATTTTTTGTGTTATAAGAAATTTTTTGTATCCTTTCACTTCTTTATAAGTTATACCGATTTTTTCTTTCTTTTATTTTGACCAAAAAAAAAAAAAATCTTTAGAAAGAAAACTATTAAACTTTATTGGAGAAAAGGTAAAAAAACAAGAAAACAGATAAATTTACGTTTAACACCATTCCCACTCGAAGGCCAAACACTCACTAAACTTGCTTAAGATATTTTTTCAAACCAGACGTTGTCGTTGTCATATTCGTATAGTCGTCGACGTTGCCGGACGGACACAAAACTCAACGACAAACAAGCCTGTGTCGTTGCGGTTTATAGAAGTATGTTGCTGTTGCTGTATATCTTTAGGTTATATTCTATCTCTGAGTCTGAATATCTACCACGAGTAAGAAAGAAGTATAAGATACTGAAAATTAAAGTAAAGTAACGCAACAAGTTTTCTTATACCTGTGCATGTGTTGAAAAACCAAAAACAAAAATGAATCAAAAGAAAAAAAAGAAAAAAAGGTAAAAATTATACACAGGTACAGAAAAAACCACCAGAGACACCATCAGTGAGGTATTGGAGAAAACCGTAAGAAGTCGTGTATTTAAGTTGTGTATGGAGCGTGCTATATAGTGTCAAACCTTATACTACCTACTAGTTCAAAATTCACTTGTCGATTTTTCTTTCATGAAAAAGTAGGCATATTATTTTCACTAGTGGATGGTTTTTCCTTTTCTTTAGGTTAGGGTGTGAGAAAACGAATAGCGCATCTGTTTATGTTTGCGAAAGACAAATTAGAAGGACTGGCGGATTTTATTATTATTTGAACAAGGTTTTTGTTTAAAAGGATTTTTGGAAGAATTCGACATACATTCCTGTAGTAATTTTAATTTTCGACATCCATAATTGAAAATGCCATTTTTTTTTGTAATTTAATGACATATCACAAGGGAGCACGCAGGGAAAATTTTGCTTTGTTTGAAGAATTTTAGATTATTTGACTTTATCACTAATAGTCGAAATCTTCACTTGAAGGACAAAAATATTTCCGCTACGAAACTACTATAAAAATAAAACAAAACGATTTACAAGAATAGCTAAATTAATCAAAGAAAAAAAATAAGCATTTTCTCTGAATTAAAATATGACTTGCCAGTCTGAGAGACTGCATATGATTTGTTTAAATAAAAAACAATCCTTTCATTATCATTTTGATAAAATTCCTTATCAGTCAAACCCTTATTGAGAAAGTCAACAGTTGTTGTTTTTAGTTAAATTTTGTCCAACCAAGAAGTAGATATGCAAGAGCCGGCCCCAAATAAGGCTGTTTGCATGTGTATTTTCTTGTCGGAGTCTATCGTTTGACACCCCCTTCCCCTTCCTCTGTACCAGATTAAATTATATCCTAGAGTTTCCGGAATTTTCTTTGCTTCAACAGGAAAATTTTACTAAACAACACTATAAAGCAACTTTAAGAAAATACAATTTCATAACTTCAATTTTAAGAAGTTGATGGAATAAAGTCTAACAAATCAACAAAATTTACCAAATTGTTGCCGAGAAACTTTCTTTTCGAAAGCTATAAAATATATTAATGTTAATTCCAGATTACCTGTGCAAGAACTACACTTTCTATAGCGTGAGTGAAAAGGCTTTCAACATACCTACTTTTTTTTAAACATTTGTTTTTCAAACCATGCATATTTTTAAAAACAGTTAAAATAAATAATGAGTTTCAAATCGTTGAGTATTAAAATTGGCCCTGGCGTGGTATCCAATAAAACGAAAAAGGAGTTATTTTTGCTCGATATCGTGGACAAGCAAAAGGCACTAAGTCAATTTTTTAGGATTTTTACATTTTAATGCAAAGTGATCAAGAATGATGATATCTATGTACTCCAAACACTTTCTAAATGATTATTCAACATGAGTTATTTGAGGTTATGTTTGGAACTAAGTCAGTTAAATAGTATATAATACTGTTAAAACGCACTAAGTTGACTTAGTGCATTTTGGTTGTCACAGAACAAAATACAAAATACTATAATAATACAGAAAGAAAGCATCAAAGTGGAATTGGTGCTGTTTACCTGTCACCAAAACTAAGTTTTTTTGATTTAAGTAGGCGATCTTTTCTGTAGTCTATCTACACATAAGAGCAAATTTAATTGCAGATAATTTTGTATTCAATTTGGCAGTTTTGTAAAGTTTTTCTTGATTTTATTGTAAAATTATTCTTATGTTGTTTTTATTGTGAACGTATTATAACTCAGACTTTTTTTTAAATTTTATTATTATAACTTACTATATCATTTTGTCTGTGTCTTATTCCTACTTGCTCTTAAAACAATAATTAAACTGTTTAATTAATTTAATAAAAAAATTTTTTTTTCAAATTTATGTTTTCTGTTATAATATCTCAACATATAAATTATTGCAATATCAATTCTGCTAAACAGCACTAAGTCAGCATACTTTTTCATTCTGCTTCAATACTTTCGAATTGATTAGCCAAACACCAAAATTTTCGATTGGATACTTAAGTCATAATGGCTTTTTATGTGATCGGTTGAAAAATTACCATGGGTATTGAATTTTCACGAGTAAGCAAATATAAAATATCAATTTATTCAAAACTATATTTTTTATGACTTAGTGCCTTCTGCAAGATACCCACGATATATTCTTCCAACAAGCTGATTCACAACAATCATTCGTCGTTTCGTATTAAATCGGAGAACTTTCCTTTCCAACGGATACTTCGCTAGTGCAATATATTTATCAAAATTAATATTTTTGGTGTTCTTTGTTTTTTTTTTAAATCGATTTCTCATATATTTAAGAACAAACCAATAGAAAAAGTAAAATTATTTTCTTCGCTATTAAGTGAGGTGAGGATTAAGTGGCAAGTATTTGTACTTTCTTAAATAATATTAGGGTATAATTTTAAATGTTTTTTAAAACCGATATTTATAATTTAATACAATCGACCTGCTAGCCAGGGACTATTTTAAAAAAATCAGAGCTACCAACAAATCAATATTAGATGAAATTAAACATACAATTTTCTTTTGTATTTAGCTACTCCCTTATTACAAAAAATCACAAAAGTCTCTGAAACCCATTTAAATGTACATAAATATAAAGGTTTTGTCAAGTGGTATCAGCACATCCAAAGCAAACCCTTTTACAAGGTCTAGTTTTTCGCTCATTTAAAAGAACCAAGTCGTTACTCAAAAAACATCAATTTTGAGTTTTTGACCTAATGATACAGTTGAAACTCATTTTCTATAAACTACTAGCTGACCCGGCGAATTTCGTTCCGCCTAAATTCATTTATGTAAAGAAAATAATAATTCCGAGCATGATATACAATAATGTTTCATGTAATTCGGTCAGTTGAAATTCTTTATTTTAAAGAATACATACAACTGACCATGTAAGAAACATATGGGAATTCAAGATTGATGCCACAAACATCCAGCGATTGTCGACTTACGACTTATTGATTGTCAATTGTGATAGCAAAAGCGAGACAAATTGAAGACGCTTAAATACGAATGGCAAATCGTTCGGAATAAGCGGAATCCGTGGAATGAGAACATCTTCGCCTTTGAATTTTCCCCTCAAAATCGTGGCTTGAATATAAGATTTGATTTGATGCACTTCACAATCAAACGCGTTCCGTTACAAATTTTTGGTGTATTGAGGTTGCGCAGCAAAATTATAACTGAGCCGACTTTCAATTTTAAATTGTGGGGTGAAAAGCCCGGAACATCCAAAGAATTAAAAAATTCCGCGGGATAGTTGGTAGCTTCGTTTTCATCCATCACGGAGGCCACGGATTTGAATAAATTAACTCACCGACGATTTGATTTTGAATGACAAAATTTAAATGATTGACATTCTTGTTTTTCGCAACTAAAATCGCGCGTGAACTCAGCCAATCATGGTTAACATAATTTTGATTAAAATTCGCGATGAGCTCTTCCGGCGTTGTTGTAAAGTAGCAAAAATTCGGTGGAAATTCAATAAAGGCGATGACTAAGTCCAGCAAACTGGTCATTTCGTAAAGCGACTCGCATGTTTGTTTTCAATTGCAATTTCTCCACGAATTGCAATAAAGCCGATGCTCTCAGGCCCTTTCTTGGGCCAATACGAATCCATCAAGCCCCTAATCGTAAAAATCGAAGACCCCGTTCTAGAGATATGCATTAAAAAGAGGATGGTCCCTGATTTCCAATTTTCCTGAAAATTTTTCGGGATTTTTCTACAGTGTTATATGTCCTTCCTTGGATCAATACGAATTCATCAAGCCTAAAATCGTGAAAATCGAACGATCCGTTATGCGCGCACACACGGACGACATTTCTCTTTTATAAATATAGATTTTTTGGCAAAACGTCATTTCTAGAACTTGAAAATTAAAGGCTATAGAGCATCATTTGTCGTTACATACACTGTCACTTTTAAATGTTTTTTGTGGCAATACTGTATTTTTTGCATTTACGCAGGGACGTTTGAAGTGAAAACAGTCCAATAAATATTTTAAGTGTCATATTTATCGATAAAACTTTAATTAATAGCTCTACCAAGAAAAAAGAAAAAATTAGATACAAATGAAGATGATTATGAAATACAGCAACGCAAACTTTAAATTGCGATTTCTGAGGTTTGAGGTTTTTTTAGTTATTACGTTTATCTTTTTAATGAGCGATATGTATTTGCATTCAAAGTATTTTTTTTTAAGTTTTGAAACCTTGGATATCTTAAGTTGCCTACAATTCCGACTTTTCTATTATCTTTAAACTCAACTTGCGGTCCAACTAGGCGTCGTCGTAGGGCCTTAAAACTTTCGAACTTGAGAACGAACAGGCCTTTGCATTGTTTTTAAAAATTTTACTGATCTTAGCTATTTTTTTCTATTTAATTTTCGAAAAAAAGCATGGACTAGCTAAATATTTTGTTCTTAGGCGTATTTAAATATTCCTATTAATATGTTCAAATGATGTTCAAAAGGGTAGTTATGTGCATTCAAGAGGACACAAGCGTCCACAGGTTTTTCTCAAAACCCACCTCTGTCTACCAACTCCTACTCTTACCTCCACGTGGTGAACATCGGGTGTCTAGTACCTCAGCTGGAGACGGGGTTTAAAACCCCGTGGAAAGCTGTTGGGGACAGCCAACGAGAGAGGGAGAGTTATACGAAGGGTCTGGTCCTCCGGGTCGGGGGTTGTGCGTCGGGGTTACTTCCCTACCACGTAAAAAAAAGTTGTTCCGAAACAACAACAAGCCTCGGATATGGATGATTTTAATGTTGACGACCCCAGCAAACGAAACAAGGACAATGAATTTCGGATCTGCACGTGGAACGTCCTGTCCTTATACAGAACACGTGCAGCCGAACAATTAGTGGAGAACCTGGACAGGCTAAAGGCTGACGTAACAGCCATCCAGGAAGTGCGATGGGATGGAGAGGGAGTACGGAGACTGAAAACGTGTGACATCTACTACGGCGGGTGCTTGAAGGAACAGGGTCAGCGGCTCTTTGGTTGTGGTTTTGTGATAAGGGGAAGACTTAGGCAAGAAGTATTGGGCTTCCGAAGTGTAAGCGAGCACCTGGTCATAATCCGCATCAAAGGCAAATTTAAGAACATTACGCTGATATGTGTTCACGCCCCCCATGAAAGGAGAGAGGACTCAACCAAAGAAGCATTCTACGATCTCCTGGAGACAACGTATGATATGTGCCCGAAGTACGACGTGAAGATCATTCTTGGTGGCTTCAACGCAAGATTCGGAAAGGAGGGCATCTTTGGTTCGATAGTCGGAGGACACAGCCTACACGACGAAACTTCCGGCAACGGACACAGGCTGGCAGACTTTGCGGCGGGGCGAAATGTCATCATCTCAAGCACCTACTTCCCACACCTCAATATACACAAGGGGACTTGGCGGTCGCGTGATCAAGTAACCGTCAACCAAATCTACCACGTTGCGATAGACGCGAGACATGCTTCCAGTATCTTGGACGTCCGAACGTTCCGAGGGGCCAACATTGACTCGGATCACTACCTGGTGGTAGCTAGACTACGTATGCGGATATCCATGACGCGACAACGCAGAGCAGATGCTGTGAAAAGATTCGATGTCGAGAAGCTTAAATCGCAAGAGACTGCCAGAACTTTTGCAGACCACGTAACTCTTAATCTCTCAGGAGGTCCGCCACCAGCATCAAGTGCAGAGGACCAGTGGGAACACTGTCAACAAGCCATCAGAAGTGCCGCCTCTGAACGAACCCCCTGGTTCGATGAAGAGTGCCGGCTAGCGCATGCATCTAAGGACGAGGCCTATCAGGCAATGCTGCAGACTCGAACAAGAGCTGCTGAGAGAGTGGCCCGGGAGCTCTACGGGCTGAAACGAAATCGATTTTAAAGTCGCGTATGATAGCGTGAAAAGGGACGGCATCCCTGCCAAACTCGTCCGCTTGTGCAGGATGACGATGGAGAAATCTCGCTGCTCAAAATTGGTAAGAACACCACCGATTCCTTTGATGTTGAGAAAGGATTGAGGCAAGGCGACGCGTTATCATGCAACCTATTCAACATCTTTCTTGAAGCCATTGTACGCAACGCACATGTCAACACCAGCGGTACAATCTATCAAAAGTCCGTTCAATTGCTTGCGTATGCGGATGACATAGATATTGTCGGCAGAATTGAATCGGAGGCGGCTAGAATGGGATTGGCGGTTAATGAGGACAAGACGAAGTATATGCTGTCATCGAGAGAGGAATCTCAACATCGTCGACTCGGGCAAAATATTACGATGGACAGATATAACTTCGAAGTTGTCAAGGACTTTGTCTACCTGGGCTCCACTATTACATTGCAGAATGACATCAGTGCAGAGATCAAGCGAAGAATTACTCTTGCCAACCGCTGTTTCTTCGGTCTAAGAAGGCATTTAAGTAGTAAGGCCCTCTCTCAGAGAACCAAGGAGACTTTATACAAAACCCTAATCATCCCGGTCCTGCTTTATGGGTCAGAAGCATGGACACTGAAAGATTCGGATAAAAATCTGCTAGGGTGCTTTGAGAGAAAGATTCTTCGTGTGATTTTCGGTCCGGTGTGTATCGAAGGAGTATGGAGGAGAAGATTCAACGACGAGCTATACGGGCTATACAGCGACGTTGACCTGGTCAAAAAGCTGAAAATACAGCAACGCACCTGCCCGACGAGTCTTCGAATCCAACCCCGATGGGGTACGCAGCAGAGGAAGAACCCGTAACAGGTGGCGCAATCAAGTGAATGACGACATCAAAGCACTCGGTGTGCGCAACTGGAAGCGGCTAGCTGGGGACAGAGCTGGCTGGAGGGGCTTGTTAGTTGAGGCCAAAGCCCATCCTGGGCTGTAAGCGCCATCAAAAGTAAAGTAAAGTAAGTAATTAATATGTACATATAAGTAACGTTTTATTTTATATTTAGCTCAGTAAATTTTCCATTGTTAAAAAAAAAAAAACAGCATGCCCGTTGAATTGCTGGCTTGTTTAACGACACTTTCTTAGTTTTGATTTTACCGAGAGTAATTTTACAGTTTTGAATAGAGAATGTCTAAAATGTTTGACTTAGAATTAATAAGAGCATTGCGTATTTAAATCAAATGTCTTACTTGACGTAAAATTTTAAAAAAAATTATTTATTTATTTTTACAAAATTTTGAGTTTGAAAAGTAATTATTCAAAACAACTTGATTTAAAAATAAAATTACAGAATGGATGTCTGGTTTAAAAAAAAAAGCTGTAGCATAATATTGGTATAGTATTACCGTTGTAGTTCAATAATTTGTTTTAGTTTAAGTTTTTAGACAGTTGCCCGCGCAGAAAAACATTCTAGTTTTCGACATGACACTAGAGAGCTCTAAATAGATTCTGGAAAGGCCCTAGCATGGCTGATTAATGGCCAAAACTAGGGCCTTGTCGATTATGAACCCTGGCAAGAAAATCCACTCTAGGCCCCGGACCAGTTAAAACTAGATTTGTTCATATTTTTGCTATAGAAACATTAAAAAAGGGTATTTTAGTATCGGTTGTGATCTGATAGTAAAATAACTCAGATCAAAAATTTTAAAGTACAAGTACCGAGGAATTGTACTTGTATTTAAAAATTTTAAGTACCAAAGAATTTGTACTTAAGAAGTACTTAAGTCACAATATATTTAATTACTTTACAGCTCTGCGCTAAATAAATGTTTTTTTCTTATTATATAAAAATAATATGTATTTTACTTTTTTGTTTAGTGCAGTGTGGGTAACGATATTCTTATCTTACTATTTATATAAATTAAGTATTTAGTCCAGTACATATATAATCCAAGATGGCGGCAAAACGGTAAACATTGTGAATGCTAAAACCTAGATTTATCATATTCGATCAACTCTCTATCCAATAACAAACAAAAATTGGGGGTGGTACAAACTGCTGGTCCCCCATATAACATTTTATAATTGTACTGGACTAATATTAATAAAAGCGTATTTTGTTCAAACAATTTATAAACAAATTATGAGTAAGAGGCTGATATCAAAACTATAGTCAGAAAGGTTTTTTCTCTGCTTTGTTAGGGTTTTGGGGTTGAAAAAAGAAATTGAAGGCAAATAATTGGCCACCACCATTACTTTAAATTTGTTGATGCAAACTCACGCGGCGAATGCAAATAAAAGAAATAATGACACAGACATTTTCAAAGAATTTTTTCAATCAAAGTGTGCGAAAACCAATTGCCAGAACAGTTTTTAATAAAGCTTCCAATACAAACTGGCAGCATAAAAATTTTTAAATCAAATATATCGGAAATCTTGAACCTAAAAAAAAGTTCCAGAAATCGCGACGAATCGATTTCAATCCAGATTTATAATTTCCTTCTTTCAGGAGGAATTCGAAAGTAAATACCTATATGATTATATTGGTAGGATTTGCAAGAGCGTGAAATTTTTAACTTTTTTTTTTGAAACCAAAACTGATCAATTATTATAAAAGTTAAAATTTGTATTTTTCGATTCATCAATTCAATTTGTTTATAATAACGGTAATGCTTAGTCTGATAGGATGCCGAAAACGTCCAACAAGTTCTTACTAGCGAGAACCTCACGAGAGTATAAAACATTTTCCTCGTCTAAATTTTACTTACTGAAAACTTGCAAGGACTTGACGTATATTTGACAAGTTTTTCTCGTATAGATTTCCCCTAAAGAAAAATGAATAGTGCCTTGTCGAAACTAGACAGAAACTGGGAATTTTTCCAGCCGGGTGTCCCTCCCGCCTAAACAGAAGCGAAAATAGACCTCCATCTATTCAATCACGCCTCTCAATAGAATTTGTTTACCAATATGCTATATGCATGAACACACATTTCCTTTAAACGGATTTTTTTACCTACAAATCTCATTCTAAATCTGAGCTTCACCATAAAACTCCAAAAAACTCTAGTGCACACTGACCAATTTCGTCTTTATTCGACAACATATCTCTATGTTCGCTGTTTCGTCTTCGTTACAACTCTGCGACCATAATAGCACGTTATATGTGGCAAACAACAATTATACAGAGTGTGCGCGCGTGTCTTAGTTAGTATCACTTCTGTATAAGTTTTTAAACCGTGATGTGATGTGTTGTGCTCTTTCGCTGGTCTTCGTTTTGGTCTTATACAGTCTTTTCTACTATAAAGGTGAATTTAAATCTGCAACAAGACAAGCTGTTCTACCATTTTGCTACTATTTTTCGCTTTTGCTTTTAAGTCTTATTCTTCTTTTACGTAGATACTTCTCTAAGAGAATTTTTCATGTTTTGATACTCGTAGTTTGAATATGGGTAAGACATACCGCTTCTTTTTTCCATTTAAAAAAAAAAGACAAAGTTAGGTATTCTTTGAATTCCTCACCGTTTAACAAAACCTATTATTATTTTTCACTTATCGAGTATTTTGTGACAAGATATATTTTCTCTTTGCTTGTCGAATTTTGTACTTTTTTAATTTTTATTTACTATATCAATTCTGGCTTTGAATCTGAGTTTGAATATGAACGACCACACCGATCGGATGCTTTTAAAAGGAACACATGAACTCAACTAGTAGATTAGCTGTTTGTTTTGTTAATCGTAGCAGATATTTTATTTAAAATGTATTTGGTATTAAATTTTATTTCTAGCTTGCTCTATGGGACAATTACTCTTGTTTCTTGTTAACAAAATATTCAGATTTAAATCTAAACTAACATTACGATATTACAATTAAGAAGAAGCCCAAACAGAGTGATTTTCGGAATGACATCCGTCATGTTTGTCTGTGCGTCATAAACTCATAATATACATCTAGCTAGAGCCTTAACGAATAAACGGATTTGCTTCAAATTTGGTATGAAGCATTTTTGAGGGATTTCCTATAGGAAATATACAATATTTTGCTGTAGCTCATCTAGAACGGGTACCTGCCATATAAAAATGTTAGGCAGATCAAGTTTTCTCGAAAATAGCTGCACCGCTTTTAATTAAACATCGTATATATAATCTCCGGAGCAGTTCTAATAATACTGCATACCAGCTTTCTATCAAAAACTTGAATAACGAAAATAAAGTTCTGAGGTTTTTGAGAAAATTGTTTTTTTTTTTGGCATACTTATTCCCGAATATCTCGTCAATGGTTTGGTTGATTTTATCATAACCTTGCATTCCGTAGCTTTGAAGCTTATACAAAATGCCTGGGCTATATTTGTTCAGTAAATTAAATCTGAACAAATTTCTTGAAATCCTTGATTTCTGCCTCAATGAAAATAACTATCTACAATTTAAAGATGACATTTTCAAACAAATTTTTGGCATGCCTATGGGCAACCCTTTGTCACCCACGATTGCAGATTTAGTACTTGATCACGTACTAGATGAATGTTTTAGTGGAATGGAAGAAAGGCCTACTTTTGTTGCTAAGTATGTAGATGACATTTTTGCCGTGATGGACAAACGCAACATTGAAAAAGTGCAGCTGATCCTTAACGGATTCCACCCGAAAATCCAGTTCACTGTGGAAATGGAACATAACAGGTCAATAGCATTTTTGGACGTAAAAATCCATCGTGAAAACAACCGTCTATTGTTTGACTGGCACCAAAAACATACTGCATCGGGAAGATTAGTCAACTTTCGGTCTAACCAAGCGAGGCACATAGTTATGAACACTGCATCCAATCTCGTCAGTAAAGTTTTCGCACTCAGCGACGAACAATTTCACTCTGCCAATGAGAAAAAAATCAAAAAAATCCTGAGTGACAATGGTTTTCCAAATTCTATAATTCGTGGTCTACTTCAGAAACAAAATTGCAAAATTCCAAGCGAATACACTAAAGACCCGAATAATGGTTACTACAAAAGTATGGTTTACATCCCAAGACTGACTGAGAATTTTAAAGAAGTGATAAACCAAAAACTAACAGATGTTCGCCTGGCCTTCAAATCAAATAAAACTCTGAGTCACCTTTTCACTAAACTTAAAACGAAAGCGGATAAGGATAAAGTTACTGATGTCATTTACAAAATAAATTGTAAGGGTAAACCTAATGAACCATGCAACCAGTGTTACATCGGAACTACAAAACAATTTCTTAAACAGCGAATTTCTAATCATAAATCGGATATCAAATCAAACAATCCTGGAAAGACAGCCCTGGCGAGCCACAGTATCGAAAACGGCCACTCTCCAGATTTTGAAGGTGTCAAAGTCCTACAGACAGAGAAACATGTTTCGAAACGATACACCCTAGAAACATTACACATCATCAACAACAACAACAACATGAACAGAAAACAAGACACCCAAAACATCTCTGCCATCTATTGTTCTCTTGTCTCATCATAACACAGTATTCTTTCAGTTTCTTTACTCCTTGTTTAAATTCCATAGACTAAACTTCGTATGAAGTGGTTATTTCTTTACTTTTGTAAATAATATTACAATTATTAGATACAATAATTTTAAATGTCAGTTTAAATTTAAACACAGTTTTATTAAAGTGAGTGTATTTTGTATTGTTTCAATTATTGTTATTATAATGTAAACAATATATTTTTTCTTGTTGTCCAAATAAAGTTCCCCTGAAGAAGGCAGCAACCCCTGCCGAAACGTCGGGAAAGCTAATGTAACTTAATTGTTTCATTGCAAAAACTACAGTGACCAAAAAAAGCCGACGGAAAGATTATTTTTAATCACTTCCAATCACAATTATTTGTTCAGTTGCAAGATATTGCGACTTCAAAAATGGACAACTTCGAATAAACAGGATTTTGTAATAAAATGAATGTACTTCTAATATTTTTCCGAAATTTGACCATTTTTGAAGTCGCAATATCTTGCAACTGAAGCGTTATACTCAAAAAAGTGTGTTAATGTTTCTTCTAGGGAATATTCACATCTGCAAAATAGGTATAAAATATTTTCCGAAAAGTTCGTAATTTAAGAGTAAAGAGCCAAAACCGGTATTTTAGACTTTTGGTGTTTTTATTTAAATAATGATGTCAAAAAAATTATGGCTTATAGGTTAAAACTGTTAATGCATGCTTATATAGTATTATATAATGTACAAATTTCACTAATATAATTTTTCGACCAAGCTTAGGGTTCAAAAGATATATGCGAAAAACCGTTTCTTTTGACAGTTGACACTATTGAAGTCACAATATCTTGCGACTTATGACTCGTATGGAAAAAAATTTTATATTTTTTTGAAGGGAATATTATGATGTCTAAACTAAGCGTAAGATTTTTTTTTCGAAAACTTGTGTTTTTAAGAGCAAAGACTAAAAAACCAGAAATTTTAACTTTTTGTCAAACTTTGAAAAAAAATATATTTTTAAAAAGGTTGTTTTTAAGAAAAAAATAATAATTTTTTCTTGTAGGAATTTACATAATGTACAAACTTTGTTTTCAGATGTTTTCAAAAATTTGAACCGTTTAGGAGTTATACGTGAAAAACAACCATTTTCGACATTTTACGTTTTTTGAAATGAAACGACCCACCGTCGTAAGAAAAAAATGTTCATAACTTTTTTTTTGGAAAATGACATAATCTACAAGTTATGTATGAAACACTTTTCGATAGCATTTACCGTTTCCAAGTTTTATGGGAAAAACTGGTATTTTCTACATTTAACCTTGAATAACAATTGACGCGTACACTATTTGGTAATGGACTTTCGCGACAGTATTTCTTACTCCAAAATAAAGACAATTGCATTTAAAAACTTCACTTGGATTTCTTTGGCAGATTGGGTCATTTTTTTGTACATTTTGCCTGGGCTAATAACAAAAAACTGGACTTTAAATCGTAAGCTATAAAAATTGGTCACCCCTGATTTATTAATTTCTCATTTCTTTTTGCGGAAAACCCGTGATTTTAACACCGAAAGAAGTTAACAGAAAGAAAAACAAAACTAACAACAACTGAAACCATTATTTTTTAGCAAATTCTCCCCCGTGCACTTTGAATTGGATACTATCAAAACTGACACACATACCAATCGTATGCGATAAGCCCAAAGCTAAATATGTATGTGCGACTATTGCATTCTACAAGTTTTAAATTTAATCAAAATTCACAACAACTAAACAAGACTACAACTGCCATGAATAATACAATAACTTCTAGTTTATTGTTGTGTGTGGCTTGATTGAGACTTGAGATAAATAATATCTTTTTTTCCATTCAAATTTATATCTTGTCTTGCCTTTGACAAAAGAAGCTTTTTTAGAGACCAACAAAAAAAGAATAAATCCACATAAAAAACTAGTTTTCATACATACAATTTCTCGTAAGTTGCAAGGTTTTTTATGAGTCTTTTTTTGTTTTTTTTTCTTTGCAGTTTCTGGCTATCTATCTGAAGTGGATGCAGAAAGTGATGGTGGTGATGGTAGTTATTCATATTGTGGTGAGTATGCCCGCTTATGCAAACAACGACATCTTTTATTATTCTATAACAGAATAAATTAGTACTGAGTTGCGCGCCATCTTTGAACAAAATATTAACTAATGTTATCCAATACCTAAACCACTCTCACCATTATCCAACACCCAAACCACTCTCATAATTATCCAAAGCCTAAACCACTCTCATCGTTATCCAATAGCTAAACCACACTCATCGTTATCAAATGCCTAAATCACTGTAACTGCTATAATTAATTGGTCGAAAGCTTTTGAGAGCTTTTGAGCTGCTTGTGGAGGAGAAGCACATTCCAGAACCCTAGAAGATTCCATACTCTGTTTAGTTCGCATTTTCAGTACAGCCCTTATGGGAGAGCTTCTTCAAACATACACGTGCTGGCTGGTGTTTGCATTGCACTCAACTTAAGAAATTGCCTGTGAAATAAAAAACAGAACCCCTTACTTCCATTGAAATTGTTTTTGTAATATTCCATAAACCCGTGTACATCCCATCATGACCTGTCAGAACAAGATACAAACAATTTGCCTCTCGCTCGCTTAATTTGTTTATTAAAATAACAAACAACACATTGATTCAGAGTTCCCATACGTCGGGGGATGGACATTCTAAATTCGAATACCTTTTTCTTGGATTTTTGCTATGTAGCTTTCAGAATTATAGCTTTATCATAGCTTTTGAGAGCATTATATTTTATGTATGTATGTTAAGTTTGGTCACTTCGTGTTTTTCTGCTTACATCTTTTCGTTTTATTTTTTTTTTTCTGGTTAAAATGCTGCTATACAAAATACAATATTTGTTGGGTATTTTTTTTTTTTTAAGGAAGAATTACTATTTGAGAAAGTTTTTGATGGAGTTCGGTTCATTAATTAACTGCAATTTGAATTGCCAAATAGTTTTTTTTTTTCTTCATGAAAATAAAAATATAAAGAATAAGGTTTCGTGTTTATGGTAATATTTTACCAAGGGTTCATAAAATTAAATTTATTTCCTTTCTAAAAATTCTAATAAGGCATTACTAATCCTTTTTCCTGAAATAAATCTTATAATATAATCTAACCTTATCCTTAAAAGTAACACAAAATTAAGCATACACTACACAAACAAAGCAATAAAACTTTAAGGAACAGTAAATAAACATTCTTTGGTTTTTATTTATATGAAAAACGCAACAGTATACCTGGAAAACCCCATATAAGAAAACACCTTTTTTTATTTTAACCTGACCTGCATGCATTCAAATAAATTAGGCCTTCTGGGGAACTCTTAAAAAGAAGCGCCTACTATCTTACCTCTTGGTGGTGTGGAAAAAGATAGATTTATTTTTATTTGCATTTACATTAATTTTTTTTAGATTTAGTGTACGATCTACATTTTTTCTGTTTATGAAATATAAATTACCAGTAGGTAACCCTACTGACATTTGAATGAGGGAGAAGAGAGAAATATGCCAATTTATAATGCGCGATACGGCAACCAATGAAAATGCAAAAGCTTAATCAAAAAAAGAGATAGCTTATTGAAATCTATAAAAGTAAGGGTGAGAGGCAAACACCCTATCTTCCCTGTACTGAAAATACGAACTGAACAGAGTATAGTAGCTTTTTCTCGGATATAAATACACGGCCACCAGTCCGAAAACCTCAGTCCTCAGTTTAATTTTAAAAGTGAACGAATAAACGTCCTTCGGTGTAAAATAGTGAATTAAAAGTTGTGCTTCTTTATAACAAAAAATTATTAGAAGTATTTGAAGTGAAATAAAGGTGTTTTATTTTTGTTAAGTAATTGTTGTTCAGTTTGAATAAAAGAAATGCATTTTATTTGCGAACCCCAGGCGCGAACGCAGGGGGGGTTTTGGGGGTTCAACACCCCCCCCTCCCCCGAAATGTATGAATTTAACTTCCTCGCCATACAATTTCACTCTTTCACTCTTAATTTTTGAGTTTTCGGTTTAAACCCTCCCCCCCCCCGAAATTTTTTCCTGCGTTCGCGCCTGGTTCCTTTGGCAAAATATTACATTGGTGTCAGAAAAAGTGGAATAAAACTTATTTAATCTGTGCATTCAGATAATTGATGATGAAAAACTGATAAATTGTGTGGACTAGTGAACAAATGAGAAAGGTGCTTGTGATAAAGACACACAAAAATATAAGAATACCAATAGAAACAAAATGGGTAAAATTGTGAATGCATTGAATTGTGTTGAACTTAAGGCAGAATTGAACAGACGAGGTCTTCCTACTGCTGGAACGAAAAATTACCTCATTATTTGTCTGCATGATGATTAAAGGCAACACGGTGAAAATCCACACACGTTTCTATTTAAAAAAAAAATACCGGAAGAGCAAGTAAGTGCAACCTTAGACATGACGAATATGATGGCTCAACTGCTCGCCCAGTTAAAAAACAACGAAATGAGCAGAAGAACGAACAAAAGAATATTCTTGATAAATTTGAAGAACAACGAAAAGAGCAAAAGAATGAACAAAACAATCTTCATGAGCGGTTTGAAGAACAGCGAAATGAACAAAAAAGTAATCTAGAGGAACTAAAAACGAACATTCTAGAAGAACAAAAAAAAACCCCGCGAAGGTAAGCTCGATGCATACGAGAACAAGTTTGTTGCTCTTGACGAGCGGTTTGAAAGTGTCGAAAAAAACAATTGTCGACAGTAGATGAACATTTTGAGAAATTCGAAATTGAGTTCACTTCCAAGGAATTAGACAAAATGAGAAAAATTAAGGTTCGAGAATATTCTGAAAGCAAATGCACCCACTAACCTTTGATGGACAAACTTCTTGGTCAATCTACAAGAAGCAGTTTCAGGCAGCCACAGCAACAAATGGCTGGAATGACGAAGACGAGTCTATTGCCCCGACGCTTGCCCTTAGAGGTTCTGCTGCTGAATTATTGCAAACCATACCAGCAGACCAAAACGGCAACTTCAGTCGTCTTCTTCAGGCCATTGACAAACGCTTTGGTGATGGCCATATGCAAGAAGTCTTTCGCGTCCAACTCAATACTAGAGTCCAGAAAAGAGGAGAAAGTCTGCAACAACTTCAAGCAGACATTGAACGGTTGGCGCACCTAGCATTAGCATACCCGACTGTAGGAGATGAAATTACCAACCAGCTAGCAACGGAGGCTTTTGTCCGTGCAGTTTCCGACATCAACCTCCAGCGAGCAATTCGAACTGCTGGAAACGCACGCTTTCTGAAGCATTAGCGTTCGCTCTGACTATGGAAGCATCAGAACAGGCTTCCTTAGGAGTTCATCGTTTAAGAGAACTTGAAGTTGAGGAATGTTCTTGCCAGACAGCTAAATTCCGTAGAAGTTAGCAAGAAGGACGTGCTCGATGCTGGAATTGCAACAAAACGGGACATCTCCAGCGCCAGTGCAGATTGCCACCAAGAAGAGTCACCTGTCAACATTGTGGAAGCAGAAACAGTACCCGCGGACAGGTGAGCAATAACATCAACGCTCCTGCTCGCCCTGTTTCCCAGCGTAAGAACCAACTTCGAGGGGCAGAAGCTGGTTTTTGGTATCGATGGCCCCAGAACTACCATCCAAGTCTCGCAGACTAAAAGAGAAAAAATAAAAATCTATCAGTGGACGCAACATTAAACGGCAAGAAACACGTGGCTACAATTGACACCGGTGCCACAGCCTCCATTGTACGAAAAGACTTGGTAAGACGACATAACACCAATAGTTACCGTCTGAAAACTGCGACAGGTGAGCAGCAAGAGTGTATGGAGAAGTTCGTCTTAAGATCCATTTGGCAGAACTAGAGTTTTCGCATCAATTTTTGGTAGCAGATATATGTGATGAGTGCATAATTGGAATCGACTTTATGAAAGAGCACGGAGTGATTCCGGATATCGGTAAGCAAGTGTTGAAGTACCAAAATGTAGAGATGCCTATGGTTTATGGCAACGAAAACCCATCAACCCTTAGAACTGTCATCAAATAAGACATATGCTTGCATGCCTCTTCAGAAGTGTTTGTTTGAACGAAAATAGAGGGCGATTTAGGTAGCCATCGATACCTCATGGTAGAACCAGAGTCTGAGCAATCTTCCCAAAACATCATCTTAGGGAAGACTCTTGTGGAACCAAAGAACGACATGGGACCCGTACGGATACTGAACATCAAACCGTACGAAGTCAAGCTCAGAAAAGGCGAAATAGTTGGAAAATGCGAACTTGTGGACCCCGAAAAATTCCCGAATTTTTTTTATCGGGACTTATGTCCCACTTTACTGGGTCATACACTTACTGGGACATATATCCCGAAAACAAAATTCGGGACTTATGTCCCCGGCGCAGGGACATAAGTCGCCGGGAAATATGTAAGTCCCGATTTTTTTGTTCGGGACTTATGTCCCAGTAAAGTGGGAGATAAGTCCCGAATTCGATTCGGGACTTAAGAGCACGCCTCCTTCTGATCACGCCCCTTTTTTGCCACGCCCATTTGTAAACCACGTCCATTTATGTATTTGTCCACGTCTTTTTTTTGAACACGTCCCTTTTTGGCCAGGCCCGTTTTTAGACCACGCCACTTTTTTGACAAACATGTTTTTAACCACTCCTCTTTTTGGGCACACCCCTTTTAACCACGACCCGTATTTGTCGTATTTATTCCTTGAAAGGAATAACTGTTATAATTTAAAAAAAAATACAATAGATACTACCCCCCTTATTTATAAAGACAAAATAGTTATTTAAGCTTCCGTGTTTAGGAAAACTACACCATTGAATAAGAAATTTCTGGACTCAAATGGAGCAGTAAGAAATTTCCTTTAATTTGAGTCCATAAAAGTCTTATTCCATGGTGTAAGTTTCCTATAAACACGGCAGTTGAAATAACTAATTGTTCTTTATAAATAAGGGGGTACATATATATTAAAATAAAGATTAAATTAAAAAAAGTCTACCTAGCATTTTTTTCTCTTACGCAAAGCTATAAATTTGTTAATCTTATTTAAATAAGAATTGAGAGATAATTTGTGTTCAATTTATTTCCAGGAATGCCCCAGTCCATCTCAGGAACCCCCAAGCCCAGCTTTTCGATAAATTGGAAAATTGGACTTCCCTATATTCGAGGTCTAGCCGCCATCAGCCCTGCTCATTATGCCTGTAATATTGAGTCACTAATCGAAAAAAATATATTTTTTTTTTAAATAAACTATAAAGCCAATTTATTGGCAATTAAAATTATTTCTTGTGTTTTATTTCATTTTAACGTTTCTACTAATGAAAAACAATGTTTCTTATTTTTATTTAAATTGACAAAATCAGTAGTCTAACTTTTTGATGGTCATACGCTTGTTAAATACATTTAAAACATTAAACTCATACAACTCACGAAATTTCGATTACCTTTCACTCGGTACCTCATATTTGATGATCCAGAAAGAATTGCCGAAGTTATTGGCCATTTTCGAAAACCTTTTTTGAAAATTTTCCATTCTCCTAATCTGATCGACCGATAGAGTGACCTTTTTTGTTTTAATTGAAATCAAATTAGTTTACCGGTCTAATATTAAAGACAATTTCCTATAATAAATATTAAAGCCGATGGAATCCTGAACTGATTGAGTTGCTTTCGTAAGTCACAAATGTAAGAATAATTACCCAATAATTGAAAACAAAAAAAAAATAATAACAACACCCAAGCAACTATCTGCATACATATATGTAAAAGCCAGTCTCTAACTATAATATAACCTACTTTCGAGCTTGTATATAATTTCCTGTCAGGAAAACAAAATTCCCCACTCACAAACTTGTCCCGTGATAGTGCTGTGCAATAGAAATGCAGTGGAGATTCAAAATAACAAAAACAACAACAAAAATAAAACTTAAGAATCATGAATAAATGGGTCAACAGGTAGAACCCAAAGGTGGTTCGTCGTTGGCAATACAATGTTTATTAACCGTTCGTGTCGTCTGACACTGTCTTCTATAGAGTAAATCTTATATTCTTCGACTTCTTCAAAAGACTTCAATTCCAACTTACCTATAGCTAAAATGGGTGTGTGATGAGTTGTGCATCTAATTAAGAACCTTGCTCTTGTATGTTAGGTACCTTGGCTTATAGCCATACAGTAAAAAACTCTTCTTCGTCTTCGTTTATATGTGAGGAATCTAGAATATGATCGATGGACAGTTTGAACAAATGGGTGGTTGGACTCGATGATGGTATACCTTCTTTTTGTTTGCATTTATATTGAGGCCTGATAACGGTGGATAAAGCCTTCGTTAGCCAATTGAATGGTTCAATTGATTATTATTTTATTTTTCAATTGTAATGTTGTGGCTCTTTTTAGGTTGACTCTGATGTCTACATAAATGGTGGTGGTTCCGGTAAATGAATTTTATTTTGTGATTCTTCTTTTAATATGTAAGACCTGTTGCAGTAAAAATTGATAGGGGTTAGGTTGATCAACAAACTACCTATCTACAACAAAAATATCTATGTACCTACTTTCAAAAAGCTAGTGCAGATGGAACATTTGTCTTAGGGTCAAGAACTGTTATTTCTTTTTTTTTTTCGTTATTGTTCGGAAATAACTTTCTAATGTTAATTGAATTTGAATGTGGGTCAATCTAATGACAAACTAAAGACAATACAACAACTGTGAATTTACCTTAAGCAATTAAATATGTTTGTGGGGCAGGAAGGCGACAAAAGTTGTCTACAATAATTGGTGAGATTGTTACGTAATTATTAGCAGGTGGACATACCTACAAAAAGACACATTTACATATAAAAATGTCAGCAGATGTCTAAAAATTTGACAGTTCTTTTTCCCTGAACATTCAACCCAATTCTAAATATTCCCATGAGATTTTTTCCCCGGGAGATCTCTTCCCCGAGAGTAAAATGCTCCTCACGCTTTGTGGAAAATCCCTACTGGCCTTTGATAAAAAAAAATAAATTTAAATGGATCAGCTACCTACATTTTGTTCAATCTAACGAAGAGTCGACCAAACCATGCCAGCAATCAAAAGTTACTAGTATTTAACATAAAGCACTCCGCTTAACGGTAAATTCCGAATTTTCACCAAAAATCCGCATAAATGATAGGATAGCTATCATGTCTGAAAATTTTAGACTTCTAAGCCCTCCCCTTAAAATGATAAAAATCAAAAACCCCACATAATTAAACAACCGTTATTTAGCCCCTTAACGGTTAAAAATCGGATATAATTTTTTCGTATTCACACCTGCTGAAAAAATCCTTTCCAATGGTATATAATTTATAGCTATCCGCTTAGTATTAACCAATAAACAAGAGCCGAAAGATTTTCCTAAAACACTTAAATATTTTACTGGGCAAATGTAAAGAAAATTGAAAAATTTTCAAAAAAATCCCACAAAATCGTCTACAACTCGGAAAATACTGGTTCAATTTTAAAAGTTGATATGTCAATCGACAGGAAAATTTGTCACGCACATTTATATTATAAAAAAAATATAGGTGTTCATACGTTTTTTATGGCTAAGAGGCTTAAAAAGAAAAATTTGGACATTTTTGATAAAATGGCCTGTAGCATTTCCATTTTCTAACGGATTTTCAAAATTTGTATATTATTGTAATCTTGACAGATTAACGGTCATTTTGACATATCAAATTATTGTGTACTGCAGTCACAAGCCGAGATAAAGCGGTTTAAACATTTTTGAAATAAAAATCGAACAAAATTCCAGGCTATTGGTCGATGAAATTTGTTGGTTGCAAAATTATAAAAAAAAAAATCGAAAGTGGCCTATAGGATGGGAAAATGTTTCCTGGGTCTACACAAAAAAGTTTTCAATTAAAATGAAACAGAAATAATACTGTTATAAACAAAAACAGCCAGAGAAAGAATTAAAAGGGGAGTAAATTGGGATATATAGAAAAATGCTATTGTTAGCCGTAAAACTGCAACTCTTCCGCTTAACGGTTAGTTGGAAAGTCACTCCATCATCTCTCGTCATATTTAAGGACTTTAACCCCTACCCTTAGCCTTAACTAGCGTCCATGCGTCATAAAATGACCTCAATTTGCCACATTTTCGAAAACGGCCTTAGCTTACCCTTGTGGCCAGTTTTCAAAGAACACACCTAACAACAAAAATGAAACACAAGTATTTTATTATTTTTACAGTTATTTATATATAAACAATATATATTTTCCATATAGTATATTATTTTATAATCTTTTTAATTTTTTTTTTGTTTTATAAATGTTTGCTTTTACATAATAACTAAAATAATTTTTATTTCTTATTGCGGATTTTAAACGATACGAATATCATCATCAAAAATAATACAAATTAAACTTTATAAAACATACATGTATGGTTATTTGCAAACAAATAGAACAAACAAAATAATACAAAATTAAACAAAAATACAATAATTTTAGTTGCGCCTTATAAAATAATTTATCTATGATTAACTTGCTTTTGTTTGTGTTTTTTAAATTATAATTTATAATTGTTTTGTTTATTAGACTTATACTCAATGGGTGCTTCTTCTTCTAGACAAAGACAAGGAAAAAAATATTAAATATAAAACATGATACAAAGTTAAGAAAAAAAAAAAACAAAATCAATTTTGCTTATAAATTAAATTAAACATAATGAATCCTTCTTTTTTGTTTGTGTAGGTTAGTAGTTTTTTTTTTCTCTACTCATTAATTTATTTATATAATTTAGTTCAATTTGAAGTCTAAAAACTTTGAATAATTTGTGTTTGTTTGCTTTTTTTTTTGATAATTTTGCAATAATTTATGCCTAAAATGTGATTATTCTTTTATTCATTTATTTTGTCTACCACAACAATCTTTTTTGTAGGATTCTTGTATAATATTATTAAGGATTAAAATAACAAGGATTAAAAGAAAAATAATAAAATTGCTAGATCTAGAGGGGTGTTTTCTATTCCAGCTCTCAACAAATAGTTTTTTTTTTTGTTTTAAACAAATTTGTTTGTGTTTATTTATGTACAATAAGCGCTCTTTCCATTATGCCTGAATATATATGTATACTCGTATGTATGTAGTTATTTTATGTAATTAAATATTAAGTTATATTTTTTGTTTGATAAATTAAACTTAAAATTTAAATTAAAACATGAGTGTTGAGGTGAGTGTAAGTGTGTGTGTTTGTTTGTTTTGTTTTTTGTAAGATATTCTTTAAGAATACACGAAAATACTTTTTGTTGTTGTAAATAATTAAATTCGTTCGTTATGTGTTAAGATCGTCGTGTTGAGAACTGAAATAGCTCACCAGACCACTAAATTCGCTTGTGGATTGAGATGATGTTGGGGGCGAGCCACTGCCATCGTCAGGAGCATCATCAGGACCACCAATTGTTGGCGGGTTCGATGAGTATGGACTTCGCGATTCGGAAGACTCTCGCAATGGCGGAGGTGTAGAGTTCTTTGATGTGTTGAAGGTCTCCAGAGTTGTGAGTTTTTTTCGTGATAACTCAATCACAGACGTTGGAATTGTGGTCGAGGAAGATGGTGGTAATGGAGCTGCTGCTGCTGCAATTGGTGCTGGGGCACATGGCTTTTCAAGAAGAGATGGTGACGCGACTGGTCGTCGAGATGGTGGTTGGATTGTCGGCACAGGATGCGATGAAGGCGCTACAGCCAATGATGTGGTAGCACCCAGCGATGACGCTGATACAATTACAGAGCTAGGGACTGCTGAAGCTGTTGGAGGTGGAGGTGCAGAATGAGGAACTGAGAGCGGTGGCGGATAGTAGCCATAGCCTCCGCCAAAGGAACCAGCTTTATGGTTTAAGGAAAAATAAATACAAAATATTAAAAAAATATAATTTGTTTGTTTTTGCTTTAATCTTACGTGATGAATACTCTGGAGGAGGAGCTCCAACTGGTCGTATTAAACTTGGTTGTGAGGAATTGACTGGAGGTCCTCGATGTGGAAAGCCAGGAGTGTTAAACATTTGAGGTCTGTAAGCAAAGACATTATCGATTACAAATATCTTCAAAAACAATCCTTTGACACAACTTACCTATAAGGACTAAGATGTGGTGGTGGAGGAGGTGCTGAATGTCTTGATGGAGGTGGCGGTCCAGTATATTGCTCTGGGCCTGAATATGGAGACGACTGTCTAGGTTGTCCTTGGTCACGAGCAATGTTGTTAGCAAGGTTAATGGGAGGAGGAGGACCACCACCTGAAGATGGTCTCAGAGGTGGTGGCCCACCAACAAACGATGGCCGCATTGAGTGATGCGATGTCATTGGAGGCATTTGAGGAGGACCACGATGTCGCATGGGTGGCCTATTACCTGGAATCAATGAATTTTGTTGGGATGGTGGTTGTGATTGCGAAGTCGGCGGCTGCTGGCGATGCTGTTGGGGCTGAGATTGCTGGGGTGATGGTGGTGGTTGACGCTGCTGTTGCGACTGATGCTGTGGAGGCAGGGGACGCTGTTGTTGCTGCTGATGCTGTGGTGGTAGCGGACGCTGCTGGTGCTGTGGAGGCGGCGGACGCTGCTGGTGCTGTGATGGCGGTGGACGCTGCTGTTGTTGCTGCTGTTGTTGCTGATGCTGAGCCTGAGGCCGCAGATGTGACTGTGGGTGCTGCGGTCTATAGAAACGGGGTCCTAAAAAAAAAATTAAACTTCATCAAAATGAAAAACGAAAATTTGTGAAAGAAAAAATTACCTTGATCGGGGAATGGCGGTCCACCTCCTCCTGGTCCACCTCCCATATGCATCATTGGCCTTCCCTGTAGATGGGGCATTCGAGTTATAACAGACGGCTGTGTATTTGCAGCTGCTGGCTTATACAACTGCGGCGGCTGGGCTATAGACAGGGCAGACTTGATTACACCTGGACTAGCACTTTGTACAATGGCAGGCGGTGGTAGTGGTTGATGCCTTGCCTCAGGCTTTTCCATTTCCGCAACATTATCAGGCCTTGGCTTTGAAGCTGCCGCTGCAGCAGCAGAAGCCGCAGCTGCTGCCTGCTGTTTTTGCAGCGGATCTCTCAGTGGGGTTATCTTTTTTCGCCTTCCCCGTGGTTTATTGGGATCACCACCGATACCAGAAGACATTCCACCTTGCTGCTGTAAACTTTGGTTAGTTGCCGGAATTGCCTGAGAGGTGGGTGGGTATTGGCGAGACATCGGATGATTGAGGGGCGCACTGAGGGCATTTTGTAGCAGAGGTAAGTGTTGCTGTCGGTTTTGTTGCATCATTGGCGGACCATAACCGTGCCTCAACAGTGGAGGATGTATAGTTGGCATTGGTAGCTTCTTACGGACGGGCTCTTGCAGACCCGACGTGGAACTTGATTGTTGTGGTTGCGCCAAGTGGGGAGGCATGTAAGTCGAAACAGGCCTCACAATTGGTTCGCTTTCCTTCAATGACTTCTTGCGCAAAACTTCACTCGGAAGTGGCAACTTCAACTGCTGTTGCTGAGCGAAATCCTCCTCCACCATACGGGCAATTGCTTCCTCGTCCATATCCTCGGGATTGAAGTCATCTGGTAAATCGTCGTCATCGAATTCCGACTCATCTAGATCACCCTCGCTGATGGATTCACCTTTTCGTTGCAAATAATCAATGTCCAGCACTTTTGCCTGACGAATCACGGCCAAAGGCACCGTCGACAGCGAGTCCAGCTTTGTCGGAGATCTTTGCGCACCGCTCTTGATAGGAATCAGCCTTGGTGTGGCTGCCAACTTGGCACCCTCTGCATTTTTCTCAGCCAGCATCCGCTTGATTTCCTCCTGCTTCTTAATGAACTTCTCACGCTCTTCCGGCGGAGTGTCAGGCCGTTTAACTCCTGGCTTTATGCCACCATCGGAACTATCGTCATCAAAGTCCTCCAAGTAGAGACACCGTTTTCCCCGGGTTTTCCTCGAACTATCTACACTATCGTCATCACTGTCATCATCAACGTCGTCATCATCACTATCATCCCTTATAACGCGATTCTTTGATACGGAAGCTTTAAAACTGCCCGTATCACTATCATATCGCTTAGTTTTCTTCGCTTTTGATCCCATCTTGGGTTTTAATTTTGGAGATTTCCTCGCAATCGCATTTGATCGTTGCTTCTTTCGCTTGGATGGACACCAAGCGCCATCACTCACCGAACCGTCTGTCGAATCATCACACAAATCTTCGCTGTTGATATTTTCTGACAATTCGTCGTCTTCGTCGTTGGTCTCCGATTCAGTGTAATCCGAATCCTTCTTTCGTTTTTTCTTCGTTCGCCGACGCACTTCGGCCTCTGATCCATCGCAATCAGAATCATCGACGATGAATTTTCTATCCTTGCGGCGTTCCCGTGCCGAACGGCGAGCGGAACGTTTCGACTTCTTTTTCTTACCCTTTCGACTTCCACGACGACGTCGATAGACGTCCAAACTACTGTCCGACGACTGTGACACTTCCTCCTCATCGTCGTCATCTTCGTCGTCGTCCATGGAACTAGTTTTGAAATCTTCATCCGAGTCGTTGTCTCCCTCAGAGCTGATGTCCAATTTCGTCAGCTTCCTGTGTTTTTTCTTGCCATTACGCCCGGTCTTTGGTTTCCTCTTGATGGGCTCAAAATCGCTCCCAGAATCCTCTGCCGGTGCAGTCTTTCCAGACGACGATTTTTCAACGCCTCCATTTTCTTCAAGTTTAGGTTCCACTAACGGACTTGCTTCTATATCATCGTAGGCATTGGATATATCTTTCCCACGTCCCAAATTACCCGCCCCAGCCACTGCGTCCTCCTCCTTCTTTAGAGCTTTAGATATCATTTCATCGTACTCGTTCAGACGGTAGCTCACATTGATCTGTCGCCGTTTGCGCAGCTTGTAGATTGGCTCATCGTCAGTGTCCGTTTCCGAGCTACTTTTGCTCTTACTCGATCCACTGCCCGATGAACTTGAATTCGACGAGTTACTACTGCCTTCAGTCTCTGTTTCTCCATCACTGCAATCATCATCGGATTTGTTCTTGTTCTTCCTACTCTTTGACGATGCTCCACCTGATTTGACTTTTTTTGCCGATGCCCTTTGCTTTTTCGCCTCTTTTCGGCTGCTTTTCTTTTCCACCTTTACCTGCGAGGCTTTTTCTAGCTCCAAACGTTGCTCCTGCTCAACTCGAATCTTCTCCTCCTCTTCGTCCTTTTTTCGCTGCACCAAATCGTCAAATTCTTTAAGATGATTCTCCAGCGCAACTATAAGCACCTCTTGCTGACACGGCGGGCAAAACCAGTCACCCTCGGGAATATAGAAAATAACCGGCGATAAGCAGGAACAATGATATCCCTTGTTGCACTTGTCGCACAACAAAATCCACTCAGGGTGATCAGATTTACTGCACTTTTGGCATGACTCATCGAGCCGAGGTGCTTCCAAATCATCTTCTTCCCCTTCTTTCCTAGCTGTTCGGGCTCGCTTTAGAGGAACAACTTGCGAATCGTCTTCCAGGTCTGATTCTGGGGAGAATTCATGGTCCGATTTGAAAAGCGGACTACCATGATCTACTTCATAGCGATGCTCCTCCACTTCCTCTTCATCGAGCTCTTCCGAACCCGAACTCCAGCCATCCTTTCCGGGTATTTTCTTTTTCTTTTCTGCTTTTTTCTTCACCTCAACTTCACTGTCTGCCTGATCCGAGGAATGCTCAGAAGGTTCACTTACTACAATCGGATCTTCTGCCTTACTTTCAGCCTTCTTCTTCTTCTTCAACTCGGCTTTCATGTTCCGCAATGCAATTTCTTCCATTTTTCTACGATCGGCTTCTTCCCGGATTTTCAACTGGGCGATTCTACGGGACATTCTCACCGGAGCTCCATCTGCATCGAGGTCGATTATGTTTTTCGTATCAACATCGTCGTGATACTTTCGCCTCTGTCCTGTCGATGTAGCTGGTTGCTTTTGAGCAGCTTGCTGCTGACGAGGGCGTGGTAAACCAATTGGAGTTGTTACAACTGGCTCTACTTTGACTTTTGCTTCTTCTTTCACCTGAACAACCTCTTCCTTCTCCTTCATTTCCTTGACTTGGTCCTTCTTTATTGGGGTTTTGGATGAATTCTTTTTTGACTGGTCTTCCTTTGGTGATTGTTGACTCTTTGCCTCGGGTTTAACTTCGGATTTAACTTCGGTCTTAACTTCGGCTTTCACTTCCGCCTTTACCGCAGCAGTAGCAGCTTTAACCCGAGTCCGTTTGACTTGAGGAAGTTCTATCGCAGGCTCAGGAGGACCACTTCTTCGACTTGATCGAGTTGTTTTCACAACAACCGGCGGCGAAACTGGTGAAGCTTCCTTGGTATCGTCTTCACTGTTTCGACGTTTCCTTTGCTTATCCGACGATGTAGCTGATTGCTTTACTTCAACAGCAGATGCCTCTGGAGTTTTGGCCTTTTGGGCTTCAAGTGTTTTCGGCTTCTCTATCTCAGTTGGAGGACTTTTTTCTTTTTCAACTTCGACGAACTCATGAGAACATTGACTTGCAATCTGCTCTTGAGGTTGTTTCTTTTTGGGAATTTCTTCATCAGATTCATCATTTGACTCTAAAGGATGTGGCTTTTTTGTTTGTTTATTATCTGAACTGGTTATTTTTAAAGGTTGTGTTTTTGTTATTTCTTCTTCGATGACTTCATCAATTTTGTTCTCTTCTTTATCAGAATGCTTTTCGGCTGGTTTCTCATCAACTTTCTCCTGACTCTTAATTTCTTTATATTCAACTTTGGTACTCTTGGAAGCAGCAACGCTGGATTTTGCCTTTTGTTTTAGCTTTGCTCTCGGTGTTAAAGCCGCCTTCTCAGGTTCCTTTTCGATTTTTTTAACAATCACCTTCTTACGTGGGCTCTCTTCTTCACCCCCACTGCTGCTCGTTGTTGTTTCCTCTTTTGTAGCTGTTTTCCTCTGAGCTTCGACTTTTTTTCTTATTTCCGTATAGACTAACTTGCTGCGCATCTTAAGTCGCTTACCTCCTATATCTTCATCTTCTTGTTCATCTGGAACTTGGTCCTCCAAGTTCTCCGAATTCAAATCAGTCTCACTCTCTGACGAGGGACGAGCAGCAGGTTTCTCTGGTTTCTCATCACTTAGACGACGTTTGCGATTTATAAGTGTTCGTCGTGTTGGCCTTCGTTCTTCCTGATTGCCGTTTTTTGATTCCGGTTTATTTCTCTTCTTCTCCATTGAAGGAACTGTACGAGTTTTCTTAACGACCTCAGGTTCTGAAGAATGATTCTCGCCATTAGTTGGTTCTGCAATTTTTTTTACCACCTCGTCTGGCTTGTCTGTGGTGTTGTCATTGCAGTCATTTTCCGAATCATCGCTTTTTGATTGATTCTTCACCGGGCTGAGCTTTAAACAGCCTGGTTGGCCAAAGAAAAAAGTCGCCTTAGCTTCTGTTTCGCTTGTCTTTGCATTTCCAACCAAACATTCAGATCCGGAACCTTCTCCTTGGATGAAAATTACCGTGTCTTCAATTTCTTCACTGAACTCTGGTGATTCTTCTTCGTCGTTTAGTTGATTGTAGGATAAAAATCTGTCAAAGATATTTTCACATTCGGCACCGCTACCTTCGCCTTTTACAATCACTGTTGGATCCTCAATGGCTTCACTAATTTCTGCTTCTTCAGGGGGATTTTTATCTTCTGCGGTTTTTTTTAGTTCTTCCATTTCTACGTCTTCTGATAAAGACTCAATTTCATGGGTTTCGAGTTTGACACCAACTTGTTCTTCAGCTGCTGCATTCTTGACTTCTGTTACGGTTTCTTCTTTTTCGACTTCGTCGCGGTTCTTCTTAACATCTTCATCTTTAGTTTCAATTTTTAGTTTAGTTGTATTTGACTCTACTTCCTCTTTAACGTACCTTGGTGTTTCTACTTCTTTTTTAGATTTGCCTTCTTCTTTCTCAGATTTGTCTTCAACTTCCATAGATTTGTGGTCTTCTATGGGTTCTTCACTTTTGCCATCGACCATGCTTTTGTCAGCTTGTTCAACATCTTCAGTTTTAATGATTGCAACTTCTTCTTTTTTTGTGACTTCTTTTTTCTCCGACGTCTCCATCAATTCATAACCTTTAGTAGAATCTTCTTTACTCTCTTGGGCATTTATATTTTCCTCAAAACTTTTAGATAGCTTTTGAATTTTTTGTATAGGCTCCAAACTATCTTCAATTCGTTCTTCCAATTTTTCTCCTTTAACTTTCCTTTCTGCTTCTTCTTCTTCCTCCTCTTCTTCTCCTTCATCATCATCTTCATCGTCATCTTCATCATCTTTTTCTGCTCCTGTTTCATCGTCATCGTCTTCTTCCTCTCCTTCATCGACAGAATTTTCATCGTCCTCTTCCTCGTCCCCTTCGTCGTCTGCGTCTTCTTCACCATCCTCCTCCTCCTCGCCATCATGATCGTCTTCTTCTTCATCGTCCTTCTGCTTCTCATACCTCCCTAGCTTTTTCTCGCGATTCGAATCTAAGAGGGTTGGTCTTTGCTTCTTCACTTCTTGTGCTTCAATTTTTTCACTTTCATCTAAAGAACGTTTTTTAGAAAATTCCAATTTAATCTTCGATTGACTAATGACCAGGGGCTGTAAGAAAATTTAAAATTCATCTTCATTTTTAAGCTTTTCGTTTTTTTAGACAAAATAAATTACCTTAACTTTCTTCTCCTCCTCTTCCATTTCGCCATCATTGCCACACGCAGGCGCTACTTCTTCTGTATCATTCGATACAGTGGCAATATTACCATTGTCCTTATTGCCTAGTTTGATTTTTATATTGGGCACTCGACCCGATATACTGTGGTTACTCTCTTGACTATCATCTTTCTCCTCTGGCGGCGGAGGCTTCTCAATCGGCACCGAACAACTATTGCTACTGCTATCCTCATCAATAAAACCAATATCGGATGGGAGAACAACTTCGTTGCCCTTCAATCGTGATATAAGCTTAACTAGTTCCTCTCGATTTGTAGCAACAACTTGCCATATCTCTTCGTCCAAATGTTCTTGATAAATACGAATATTACATTCGGGATCTTGTGTCATCCAATATGAATGTCCTAACCGATCTCGTCCGATTGGTTCACTTCTCAAAGATTCAGCGGTCATTGATAGAATTTTTGCCCGAAATTTATTATTTCTATCGAACTGGTTTTCCAGAAGTTCCTAGAAAACAATAAATTGGAATGAGAAATATTTTGGGGACTATTTTCAGTAAATAAATAAATATTTACCCTGAGAATTCGCAGTTTAACCTTCAAACTTGACTTTTTATATCCGAACCTCTCGATTTCCCATCCATCTTGGGACGAATAACAAAAGCAGAACTTACTTAGCGCCGATTCCCAAGCACACTCATGAACAGTACGTCGAGTTTTTCGCATCAACTTGATGTGAAGATCTCGCAAACCATTTGGAACTGTAATTGATAAAAAATAAAAATAAATTTAGAAGATGAAACGAGAGTGAGGAGAAAAAAAGGGATTTCTTTTAAGATCCTAACAGTGATGTATTAAATGAGCTTGGCAGATTTGAGTATATACATCGAAAATGTAGAAAAATCTCGGATAGGGTTTGAGACACAACAATTTTTAATTTTTATTTAATGAAAATTGATTGAACGTCTAATTACAATTCCATTATGTAAATCGGAATTACAGAGAAACATAAGGTAGAAGGCAAAATAGGCAAAAACCTTTGAGTATATATAATATGGGGTGCTCGTTTACATTCCAAAAACATAACCATCATAGGGGGCGCGGTAATCTATGCGATAGTTCAATTTTCAATATAGAGAGGGTTTTTACAACAACACCATCATACCTGCAGCTGTCAAAATACCCTGTCTACGTTGAAATCACGCCCCTATCAAAGGCTCAAGTACTACAATGCATAAGGGATAGGACGAGCACTCCATGTGCTAATGTTGAATTAGATAGAAACTTTACATTTACAGGCTTGTTTACGTACGAAGTGATACTAAGCCAAGAACATTGCCATCGTTGAGACATAAGACGAATATTCATTTTGGCGCAATGATTACAAAAGCTTAGTATACGACACATGACTTTGGTCATTTTTATTATGTATGCCTTCTCGCACCTCTTAAATTTGTCATCAAAATTTATTAAAATTTATTTTGATATGCTAAAAATTAATAAATCTCAATTATGAGTTAATTAAATTACTTCATCTTCGTAATTGTGTAATTGTCTTTGATAAGGGCACAAGGGTTCAACTGTTGTGTGATAATGGAGCAAAAATGTGAGTTTTAATTATTAAATTTTGGGGAGTTGAACATCCAAATCTTATTTTATTATTAATTTTACATATGAGCCTACGCTTCAGAGGAACACTCATGTACAAAAATATAAGAACAAGTACAATCAAATGAAATGCTTCTTATTCCTAAACGAACGCATATTCTAAAGGTTTGGTATTTGTTTCATTCGAAATAATAATTAAATCTAAAAAAGTTGATTTTGTCATGACGATCTGTGCTGTATCTGTACTGTAGATCGAGAGTTCCGACCATCAACGGGTAGACATTTTTGATTAATTTTTTTGTATGTCAAAATGTCTCCAACGGTTTTTATAAGAACTTTTTCTGTAATTTCTAAATAATTGTATAAAAACTGCTTTTAGATTTTTGCCAAACAAACCTCTAAACGGATATATGAGTTGAACGTTTTCTCATAAAATTATTTGTTTGGGGTATATATATATTATATTTCGTTCAAGAGATCATGGCGTTTGTTTGTTTTGTTGCTAAATAAAATTAAACAAACAAAAATCGTGACGTTATCTAGAATGACAAAAAAAATCTCGAATGTAAAAATCTCGAATTTACAAAAATCTAGAACGTACAAAAATCACGAGATTATATATAGAAAAACGCGACGAAACAAACGATACAAACGCTCTAGGACAAATTTCAGCTAATTCTGCATCACACCTTCCGTCGATTCCCTATGATTGCAAGATAGCGGACTGAGGTTCGGCTGGGGGTTCATGGTGCACAGTGGCCGGATGATCATTCGATCAGATCAGTGGACGCTCCAGCGCCAGCCAACGAACTGCCCAGTTGGACAAATTGTGGATGGTGCGGGTGCTAGTCTGGTTGAGTGAGTGATCCGCTTTCTGATGATTGTGCTAAAAGCTACTCAGTCATTCCACAAGCAACATTCTTTCAGTCCTATTCTAAATTCAAATAAAAATGGACGATATCCTGAGGATATGCCTACAATCTCCCTTTCAATTTCATCCACAGGTTCTAACGAGTTATGGTATCAAAACGGTGCACTTCAGCGCTAATTGGGCTATAGGCTAGGCTGCCCGTTGCCGCCATTTCTATCTATCTACCTATACCTAGAAAAAAATCTCGATACAAATATTCTTTCGAGATTTGTTTGTTTACTTGTTTCGATAGTTTAAACGCAAATAAAAAGCATAATATATTCAATTTATGAAACAATTCATTTTTCTGGTCAAAAAAGAAACAAACATTTTGTTTAACAAAAATGCAATATTTCATAAGGTATGTATCTACATATGTATGCATAAACAGGGTGTCCCATTAACAATGATCCAAACTAAAACTGGTGAAAGATCAGGTCATGAACTATCAGAATTTGGTAACTTTTCCATACCGAAACATAGCGGTTTTCGAGCAACAGCTATTTTCTAAATTTGAAAAAGTTTTTTGCTTACCCTGTCCATAATTGATTTTTATTTTTTACAATTTTTGCATTAAAACATTGGTTAATAGTTTAACTAATTTTACTGAGTAAAATATTTTTCACTGGGATCTCCATTCGCCTACAACTCCCTAGTTATTCTTGAACTTTGCCAAACTTAATTGGCGAGAAGTGTAACTCTAATTTTATCGAAATATTGGAACAATAATTAATTAAAGGGTGATGCCAATGAAAAATATTTTACTCAGTAAAATTAGATTTAAACTATTTACCAATGTTTAATGCAAAAATCGTAAGAAACTAAAATCAATTTTTTTTTAATTGAAGGCATTTTATTCAGCTTCAAAAGCTATTTAGTTTTCATTTTTTCAATTTTTTACTTACATACTATGAAACTTGGAGTTGTATATTTTTCTTGATCTTATGTTTATAAAATTCTTTAAATTATTATATTATTTTATTATTACATTGAAATTAATAACTACTTTGTACATATTCAGTTAATTTTTGTTTGAATAACTTCAAATTAGTTGAGTTTTTTATTTCTTGTGGCAGGTTATTAAAACCTTGAAAACCTATATAAAATATGGTTCGCTGGCCTCTTACAGTTCTTGTTCTTGTTGTGTTATGATCAACAACTTCATTTACAAGTATAACATTTTCACATAAATATCCAGGAAACATATTGGCGCAAAATTTTAAAAAGCCTATTATTAAGGTTTTAGTATGATACTACTTAACATTTTACTAATTCTTTAATAGTTTATTAAAATTTTCTAAATTTTAAATACTTTTTAACTAGTATCATACTAAACTTATTTCCTTCATAAAATTCAGCTGACCACGTCCACAAAAGCGACAGCTCGTACAAAAAATTCTCAAACACCCCTGATTTTGACAATTTTAAACGTCAAAGTGTCATATGGATTTAGCACGATACTAAAAAGATAAAATAGCCATTTGGTGATTTTAACTTTAGTAAAATGTTAGGAGATAGTATGATGCTAAACTCGTTTAAAATTAGCAAAATACACTTTTTAACCTAGTATTATACTTAAAATGATTTAACATTGTACTAAATCAACTAAAATTTTGCGCCATTGTTTTTAATTTTATAAACAAAGATCATAGATAACAAACAAAGTCTTTGGTTTACATTTAACCATTTTAGAGAATTTAACATACTTTGAATTGGTGTATATCTATTACATTTCAAAATGATTCGCATTATTTTGTTTTGTTGGAGTTGCAGCCATACTCAAAGTTATTTTTTTTCTAATTTTTCTTAGCACACCACTTTTTTAGATATTTTTTTACAAATATAATTTATGTGTTCGTTAAAGTTTAGTTGTTCATCTAATACAATACCCAAATAGTTCATTTGTTTAACTTGTTCAATTTGCTCATTACTGATTGATACACTAATAGATACATTACTATTGGAAGACAAACTAACAGGAATACACCGAAACACCATGCATTTAGTTTTAGGAACATTAAGCACCAGTTTGTTCATATTCAGCCATATGTTTATTCTATCCAGATCTTGATTTAGTACCTGTAAACAATGCATTAAGTTTTTGCCAGACAAATATAGAAGACCATCATCAGCAAACAGGATAAGCTTCGATGATTGTACAACTTTGCTCATATCGTTTATGTACATAAGGAATAACCACACACCCAATATTGTACCTTGTGGAATCCCGATCTTCACTTCAATTGGCAGCGATACCTTCCCATTCACCGATGTACGCTGTGTTCTTCCCTGGATAAAAGATTTAAACCACTTGAGCTCCGTTAATTTTGTTCCAAAGTACTTAAGTATTTTTAGTAAAATGTTATGGTCCATTGTTTCAAAAGCTCGTTTTAAGTCCAGGAAAACCGCAATTGCAAAATTTTTATCATCAATTTCTCTTCTCCATTAATTTATTACAAAATTTAAACAGGTTTCACATGAATGGTTTGCTCGAAATCGCGATTGGTAACTGTTGAGTAGGTTTTGCCCTTCCAAGTGTTGCTGGAGTTGTATCAACACACATTTTTCAATAATTTTGTCATACAAAGGCATTATGTTTATAGGCCGAAAGTCACTTAGTGTTTTTGGATTTGGAACCTTTTTTGTTGCCACTATAAGGGATTCTTTCCAGTCTTGTGAAAAAACACCAGCACTTAGGGATATATTGACAATTTGGACGCGCGCGCGAATTGTAACCATTGTCTCAAAAATTAATATTCTAAATTTTTGCATTCTAGATTTTTCTTTTTCGATTTTTGTTGTTGGAGGTTATGCTTTCAGATTTTTGTTTTCGATTTTTTCAATTCTAGATTTTGAGATTTTTACTTTCGTGATTTTTGTTTTCTGGATTATTGATTTTTTGATATCGTGGTAGACCTTTCGTAAAAAGCTTTGAGCAATAAAGCTCCAATTTAGCACATAGTTACTTTAAAGAGTACACAAAATATTGCATACCTTCAATATTGTTTGTGTTAATAAACTAACATAATAGCCCTGATCCATAAGGGCAAGTTCATTCGTGCGATCTAGTCGCCCAATTATTTTTTTTTGTATTGAATTCAATTAATTTAGTCTTTATAAACATCCTATCATTATTTACAATTGAATTACATATTATATTTAAGAAAATGTAGGGAAAAAAGAGTAAGATAAAAATCCTTCCACATTCATGTGTTGGCTAAAGAAAGAATCTCTGTACTTGGCAATAAATCCAAAAATGGACTCAAGGGTAAACCACAAATGGGCATTCCTGGCAGGGCGACTATTACGGTTAAATTGTTTAAGGGGAAAAATGTATCTAACTATGTATTTATCTGGAAACTGTTTAAAAAGGAGCGAAAAAGTACGGAGAGATTACGTTAAAATTTTCTTGGAGAAAAATTTATTCATAATAATGATAACATACCTTTGTTAACATAAAAGACGAAAATTTTTGTTATCTGAGCCAGTTTATGAAATCAGCATACCTGATTGGTAGATATGAAGGCAGTCTGCCGAGCATAGCGTAATTATAAAACCTTTAACAAACGTCTTTATTGTTTAACATAATTAGTAATAGTATTTTAACCACAAAAACAAGTTTGAAACAGTTAGGTTTTAATTATAGCTGCGGTGAAAATAAAAGCAGTAAGAAGACAGCGAGAAAATTCAATAAAATAGATACATAATGCTTATTAATCGTTATAACCTCATTATATTTATTAAGCCATATTAGTTTTAATCAATGTAATGACAATTAAAGGCTTGGTTTTATAAAATAAATACAAAAAAAATTGCCTTCAAGGTATGAGAAAAAAGACAATACAAAAATAGAAGTATGTACATACATATTCATAAAAATTAGGAACTAAACAAAATTTTAATAGTGCCCAGTTTTTTTTAGTAGCGTGAGTTAAACACCAGTTAGTTAACTCTGAAAATATATTTGTATACAGTTACGTCAAGAAGCAGTTTTTAAGTTGAGAGTATGCAGTCTTTAAAAACAATGAAGCTACTGAAATAAAAAATGAAACAGTTTTAAGAAGATTTAAAACCATTGTATAAAGATATTAGTTTTCCAATTGTATACATAATTATTTGTGTAACAAATTTGTCAATATTTATATATTTGTTAAAATGTAATAGTAAAATTTTACTAAATAAAAAGGAACATACATACATACATAAAATATCAAAAGCATTTGTTGAGTTAATCCGGATTTAACTCGACAAATTTGGTGAGTTAACTTGGGTTTAATTTTAACCCCGCACTGAAAAACTGACCCTAAAAATTATAAGACAATTTGTTAGTAGACCCTTTATTTGTTATAACAGCTTCATAACGTCTCTTCATGGAATCCAAGCCTGACATGTCTTCAACGGAATATTTTTCCATACAGTCTCCAGTGCCCAAAGCTTATTAGATTATTACTTTTTTAACATCTGCAAAATGGTTCTCTATCGGGTTAAGGGCAGGTGACTGGGCAAGCCTGTCTATAAGAGAAATATTACTGACCCGAATTCACTCATTAGCTTTTATGCTGGTGGTCTTGTTGAAAACCCATCTGATTAGCATTTTCTCTTCTGCGTAAGGCAGCATGGCTCCCTGAAGAATATTAACGTATAACGTACTGTTTCATTACATCATTTATTTATTCGGTCCTGTACCATTTTATGAGAGGAACCCAAACCCATTATTCTAGACCATGTTTTACAGTTCTTCCCGTATACTAAGGCACATACCTATTCAGCATTTGATGGGAATGGCTCATATTCACGGGGCTATAGTTGCCTTACAGGACGATTTTACTTTCATCCATAAGATGGCTTTCACACAAGGAAACTGAGTTGCCAGAAACTGGCTAGTTTGTTGGCGAGAAGGGTGTGAGGGGAGATTTTGTGTCTTCCTTTTACGCCCTTCTCGCCTACAAACTAAAAATCGCCGGCAACTCAGTTTCCTTGTGTGAAAGGGGTCTAAGATATTCCTATTATTTTATGAATTTGACCAATTTTTTTGTGTAACCTTTCCACTGTTATTGTTTAGGCTCTTTTGGTCTATTTGTAGAAAATGCGAATAAAAACAATCTTATTCCATTATTTTCCCAACGTTTCGTGAGTATTCCCCACTTCTTCATAAGATATTCCGCCAATTCCTATTTTTAATTTGTTTTATTTGTGAAACGAGAACATTTTAAGGTACCAACAGTCTAGTACCTATCAAAAGAAAACAATTCTGTTTTTAACTCTCGATGTATACGCGATGAAAAATATAAAATTCGACTCAATGCATTCCCAGGACCTTATATGGAACTTCCTTTTAGCCACGTCCTGAAATGCATTACTCACCTTGACCTACAGAGTAGAATCATGTGAAATGGCATTGTCTAACTGAACCATTGCGACCTGAACATTGCAACCTCTGAAATATAGCTCAGCCTGAGTGGAGAAGTTCAATTCTATTGCCATCAAAGATGTTAAGTATGTAGGTATTGCCTGACAAAATTGATGATCATCTTTTTATCAAATTCCCAGACGAATGATAAATATTATTTGTTATCATTTAAGGCTCGACTGCCTCCCATTAAGCCACAAACAACAACAACTAAGAAAAACAACAACAAATTTTGACAGATAAAATGTGAGGCGAATTTGTTTTTATCAACTTGCGAAAACCCACGGCGAAAATATACACAAACAAACAGAGAGCCGACAAAAAAAGAAAATCCATTTTCCCTCCTCTTTCTCTCAACCACAACACACTCTATCTATCTCTGTCCCTCTATGCGTACTCAATTAATGAAAGAAAAGAAAAATAAAGTACTAACTACATCTACAAATCGAACTGCAATAAGAAAAAGTTTTCACTCATTTTCAATTTTTCTTTTCTCATAAAGAAAAAAACCATTTATAAAAATACAAATTACATACCTTCATCCGTATTCGATAGCCATTCTTGTAATTGTTTAAAATGCGGAAAATTCACTTGCAATTGTTCAGAGAATTTCTCCAAAAACGCACAAATAACCGCAAAATCGGGATCATTTGCACAAGAAGCATCTTTGTCGACGATGACCATCGACGACGCCATTTTTTAATGCGTTTGCCCGTCCGTTTGGTACAAGTAGAGGATTATAATGCTCTACGCCACTACTGCTATTGAATGCCCGACATTGCCAAAGAAAAACACAAATTTCACACTGGATTTTATGATTTGAGGAAGATATATTTGATTGTACACTATCACAACATTATGGGGAACACTTAACAATCAATTGGATTAGTAAATATGGTTTTTAATTTATGTAAAATCACATAAACACCGGACTCTTTAGGGCTGAGTGTACATAAGTGCACCGTGCCGTAAAACGGGAGTAGCTTTTTTAATTTTTTTTTCTAGCACTTGATAGAGAATGGAGTAGATTTTTGTGTTTTGCAGTAGATGACAGCATTCAATTATTTTCGAAGATAAGGTAGGTTTCGAAGATAAGGTAGTTTTTCAAAGTTTAAATTCCGCTGACAGTAATGCTGGTAACGTAGTTTGAAAAGCCTATTTGCATTGCACATTTTTTTGACATTGCCGATTCTGTAATCCGTTTAGCTCGCCTAAATTGTTTGGCTAAATTTTGGAGGAAATATTTGGGCCTATTCTGCCAAATCCGATATTCTGCTATGAATTTTCTGTTATGATGCATAACAGATCTTCACCATTAAAGATTCTTATAATTTGTAATCAGGAGTTCGATCTTTTATAAAAGTCTGTTGTGGAACTTCGAAAAAGAAACATTACGAACAGACCTAAAAATATGCTGTCAGTACTAAATATAAAAATTGACACTGACTGGTGACCAAAATAAAATCAAAATAAAATTAACTCGTGGAATGGTCGTGTTTTGTTTCGCGTAGATAAATTATTGTTCTATTTTATATCTAAATGCACACCGGCATGATAAAGCGACTACCTGCTTTTTTTACGTTTCATCCATCAACAACTGTGTTCTGTGCTTTTGTGTATAAAAATCATTTAGTTTGAAATTACTTATTTTGTGTTTGTAATTATCTTAAAGTTTAGTACATACTTCTTCGTGAAGTGAACAATTGCCTTCGGAGAAAATGATCTTTTGACATTTCTCACTTGTACAGTGTAAAGGCTTAACTACATAGGCCTACTTTTGTACAAAAGTGAGAAATAAATGTTCTGAAGACACCTGCTTGCAAAAAAACAATGGAAAATTGTGCATGGTAGTTTAATTTATGTGTCAGAACAATTTTCGTTTGTTTTTTTTTTCAAGCATGTTTCTTTGGCTAGCATTTTAATTTCTCACTTTTGTACTTTTGTACAAAAGTAGGTCTATGTAAATAGTTAAGGCTTAACACTTGTGAATCCGTTGTGAACGTTGGACGTTTTACAGTCAAAGCTTTTTCAACACTCCCGTACATTTTGCTCGGGAATTGGTTCTCCTGTTGTGCTCGAAATACATCCCACCTTAGAAAGGCATGACCCACTGAGTCACAACTGTTGTCAACATACCTCAACTTATGAAATAGGTATTCATCGTCGACAGCAGTTTCGCGTTACACTTAAGGTTAGACCGCACACAACTGCAGCGGAACTACACTTTACGACCCAACAAAACATTGTTTGTATGAAATTATATGAGCTATATCGCACTAAGCGGCAACTGAACTTCATAAAATTTCATACAAATTATTGTGAATCGCAGTTCCGCTGCAGTGCAGCTCCACCTAGTGCGGTCTAACCTTTAATGTGACGCAATGATTCAGTGGGTCACAATTAAAAACCTAACTTCCAGAATGCATCTCAGTAGGTCAAAGCTGAGTAATGCATTTTGGAAGTAACTTGAAGTAAGTTTCAGGTAGGTCTCTTGAAACTCGAGGAGTTAAATTTACAACCTCAACGACGACGGTCTTTTATTCAAACGAAATAAACATAACACTCCGTTCGTGGACGAAAACATTCCCCTTTGTCGAGAATTGGCGTTCTCTGCTTGCAAAAAAAAAAAACGAACATTGTGTTGACAGATAAATTTAACCACTATATAAAATTTTCACGATTAGCACCATTTAAGGGGCCAGTTATAGCTATCATTGGAAACCATCATTGAAAAAGTTAGCTGTTGATTTTGAGACCCTTCGAAAGTTTAATCATTGAATATTTTAATGCAGAAATATATCTTTCGACTTCAAAATTATTTCTCTTCAAAAAAAAAAAAAATCTTCCCCATAACGTAACATTTAAGTTTTTTTATGATAAAAGTTGTGCCAAATTGAATTTCGTTTTACCTAGAAATAATTATTCATGTAATATTTGACTCCCGGCGAATTGCCCAGATTCGTTGTGAATTCGCGTTCGCGTTTATTTCAATTACTGAACTCGTCGAACGAATTATATTCACCCCTATTACAGAATTCGGCGAATGAGCTAGAGCGACAATTCGGCTCATTTTCAATTTTATTGCTACTAGTGAATCCGCCGATAGAAAACTGAACGAATGCCGGTAACATTAACTGCATCACCGACATTTTGTTCAACTAATTTGGTATTACTGAAAAATGTTTACAAATAATATGGATGTGACGTTTAAAATGTCAACAAAATGACAGCTGCGATAATATAGTTCGGAAAATGGTAAGGAAGTGAAAAAATCGGTAATATAATTAGTTCATTCGACGAATTCATTAATTGGAATAAACGCGATCGCAAATTCACCGCGAATCTTGTCAACTCGCGGGGAGTCAAATTCTGCGAATTCTGTAATCAGCATAATTATCAATTCCTGCACTTCCTTACCATTTTCCGAACTATATTATCTCAGCTGTCATTTCTTGACATTTTAAATGCCACAACCCACTTTATAAACAATTTATTATTTGTAAAACCAAATTATTTTTATTGATCATCAAACTATGGATACGTCATTGTAAATTATTTATTTAAATAAAAAGCAATTCAAAACTAAGTAAAACTGGATACGATTGCATTTTATTTGGTTTAACAAAAGCCACAGCAGTAGACGTGCACGCAATGTTGTGCAAAGATAACTTTTGGTCCGTGGAAAAACTGGTGGCGATGTTGCTTGGGTGCTCAGCATCAACATAATAAACGTTGCATGTGGAGGGAGAAGGAATAGTTTGGGATGGTTCTAGCTTTCTTCTTTTTTTTCGCCAATTCACATGTTCGGGTTCCATGTTCCAGGAATACCTTGGACAATATCCCTTTAATTTACCAGCTGGGCCACACTTCTTAGATTTGGGTGAAAAACGTATTGTTCCCGTTTTCTACCTCCAGTGTATTGGTGAACCTCTGCTTTTGGTAATGTTTTTTTTTTTTTTGTTTAATGAGAATTTGTAGTCAGTCCATACCTGCATACAAATCGAAAAAAGTCATGGTTTAATGGATCGTTCCTTTTCTATTTCTATTAAAGCCAAACCATTAATACCAGTATGGAAATCTTCAAATTTATAAAGAAAATCCTAATGTTGTTCTAGGGATTTCGTTGCCATTTTTTTTGCAATATTAGGTTGCCCATGATTTGTTGTTTGGAGAATTTTTTAAGTTGTTCTCGATTAATTGTTCTTTTTCTACAAAAAATAAAAAAATGGAATAAAAACTTCAGAATTATAACAATTCCTAGCGTACATGATCAGTTTTGGGTGAATTCGTGGCACAATAGTCGCGGAAATAAAATTGAAGAGCTTGTATAGAGAGCGAATCGTTTGCTTTTTCAGTAATACCAATTTTTTTTGGACAAAATGTCGGTAGTGCAGGTAATGTTACCGACATTCATTCAATTTTTTATCGGCGGATTCACTAGTGGCAGGCAAATTGAAAATGAGTTAAATTGTCTCTCTAGCTCATGGTAACATAATGGCAGAAATAATTTTTTTATGACATGCATTTACACGAGTTCAAATAATGGCAGATTTCAAAATACTGGCAACATGCCATAAAAGAATGAGCAAGTTCATTCTTATCTAGAATGGCATAAATTCGGAAAATGGCGTCTATAAAGTGTTTACACATAGTCATAATAATGGCAGCATTTTATGCCGAATTATCTCTGCCAGCGTTTACACGATGAAATGAAAAATGGCTATAATTTGACAGATATAATGACATTTTGCCATTCGTGTAAATGCAGCATTAATATTTTCAATGATGGTTTTAAATTATAGCTATAACTGGCCCGTAAGACCCCTTTCACACAAGGAAACTGAGTTGCCGGCGATTTTTAGTTTGTAGGCGAGAAGGGCGTTAAAGGAAGACAAAAAATTTCCCCTCTCATTCTTCTCGCCAACAAACTAGCTAGTTTCTAGCAACTCAGTTTCCTTGTGTGAAAGCGGTCTAAGCAGAACCCGTGAGAAATAAATAAAATGGTTAGTACAAATTTAGAAAGAGGAATTTATATAAACCATGGACAAATGATGATAAGAACCAGTCTATTAAAAGTGGGTTTAATATATAATTTGGTTTCATATGTTCTACGGATTCTTTGATTAAAGGTTAGACCGTACTAGGCGGAACTGCACTGCAGCGGAACTGCGATTCAAAATAATTTGTTTGAAATTGTATGAAGTTCAGTTGCCGCTTACTGCGATATAGCTCATACAATTTCATACAAATAATGTTTTGCCGCGTCGTGAAGTGTAGTTCCGCTGCAGTTGTGTGCTGTCTAACCTTAATATTTTGATGATCAAATATACGATTTTTTTTTTATATTTTAATTTCGAACAAAAACTCTGAACTCATTCATTCCATAACTTCGAATTTATCTGTCAAGCTAAATAAAATCAAAACCGCTTCCAACTTCACAGTATAACCGCCATTTGTTTAAATAAAAAACTGCGTTTGCTGCAACAACTTCGTTAATTTTCATTTTCAATTCACTCTCATCAAGTTTTTCCTTATATTTTAAATTAATTTATTTCACAAATACACTATAGCATGGGTTCTAAGCAAACCAAATTCGAAGGTGTATTCTTACCACAATCACCTCAGCCCATCACAGTGCAAACTGATTTCGATGAAGATATAGAAGATAATTTGGATCCAAGATCGCCGCACATCTGTCGGACTCCCTTGAACGTAAGATGAAAAAAAATTGCAAATATCTTACTAACTTTTATATTTACCCTAGGAATTAGCACAAAAGAAAGAACAAAACTATCACCATATAGCTGCAATTCCAGCAATATCAACAGAACAGCCAACTGGCTTGTTGCGCAAACGTTTCTTCAAAGGATTCTCATACAGCTTAAATGATCCACGATCACCAAGTGTTTTTCTCAATCGAACACCCTTGGTATTCGACGAGACAGTCAATTTAGACGACACATTCTCGGATCTCTTTGTTGAGACCAAAATACCACGCGTTGAAGTTCCCCATGAAATTGAAACACCTTTTACCGCGCCAAAATTAGAATATGAAGAAACACCCGTTGAACCTGAAGACGAAGAACAAAAGACTGAAGAAAAGGAAGAAATTGTTACACCAAAAATCACAAAAACCCATCCCCAAGAAACCATAATTGAACGTGATCCACGCTCCCCATCGATTGGTGTCGATCGCACGCCAATTATCCTCAACGATGACGACGCACCCGATGAGGAAGACATGATCGAAACTATTCTCTCCACTTTGTCACTAAATCAAAAAATGCCCGCCAACAAACCACTCGAGCGCATCAGAAACAAAAAGGCCACTTCTGTCAAAGCAGCAGCATCTGCCAGCCGTCGAGACATTATCTACGAAGATCGTGAGAATCTGACTCCGGCAAAGGCTCCCCGAGCAGCCTTAGATTCACCATCAGCAGCTGGCAAACGAACGCCACTCAGTTGTCTCAAGAATAACCCACAATTCCGATCGAAATCGGTTGAAGTTTCCGGCAAAACCATCAAGACCCGATTGCCCATTACCAGCTTTGACGATACGCTGCATAAAATAACTCCAGTCAAGAAAATCCTGCGCTATTCCAACATGGAAAATATCGAGAATTCATTTGAATTTTGATTTTGTTAATAAATGTTTAAAATTTCCTTTTTTTAATATATCGAAAATAAAATTTGCATCTTTTTTTAGTACAAAAAATAAAACAATATGAAAGTTTTACTTTTTGCTGGGGGTTCGAACGAAGCCCATAGGGTATATGAGGTATCCGTCGGATCTCGGATCGCAAAATGTCTGTAGGCTTGTCGGAGAAGTACATCCACTAGGGCGGAGGTGAAAAGCACGGTAATCGTATCGTAGGAGTATACAGACTCGTGACTGGGCGGAGCGCATTAGGAAGGACTAAGGGAAAAAAAAGCACAAAGGAATCTTCCAACTAAATAAAAGAAAAATATTCGCATGTCGGAAGAATACCTCAAGCAAAAATCCTTCCTTTTCCGTTCTGAAGGATACCTCGCTAGGACAAAATAAAAATAATCTACATCGCTTCTTAAAAGGGTACGACAGCAATTGTACCTGAGCGAAACAAATTAGAAAAATGGACCAAATCACAAAGGAATCTTCCAACTCAATGAGAGAAAACTAACTATTCGGTCCTCAGTAACACACTATTTCCGACATAAAATTTCCCAGATATTTTCAGTAACATGTCCGAACATGATCAAACCTGTTACATATTTTATTTACTTTGTTTTATTATTATAAGATCATATTTTTGTTTGAATTTAAACATATTTATAAATCAAGGTACTCCAACAAAAATTTCTAAACGATGGCATATTGTTCGTATAGAGCATTTCGCACTTTATAGTATTCCTCTGAGAGACAACCTTCGAATGTTATTTTGCCTGTATCAATTCGGCGCAATGCCAAAGTTCCATTATTGCACCACAATGCACCACCAGAAAATTCCGAATTGATATTGCTTCGCATCAGAAATTGCTTAAAATCCGACAGTCGCAATTCGTTGATCAAGACAGTCTTATGAATTGGTATTTCATCGACATCGAATGGCTGCAGATTATAGATATCCCTCTCGCTGGTTTTGAGCGAATCAGTTTTTTTATTTTTCTCGTGGGCATCCTGTAAGCTGTCAATTTGTTTATTCCGCAAGGTTATTTGGGAATCGATCCAAGCAACTTCAGCGGATTTGCATTTTTGGAATTGCAGCTGTGAGACCAAGCCTTCGGTCAGACGAATCTGATAGATATGCCTTTCCGATGTCACATCGATGACCTCTCCCTTTTCGGGAGTGAAGACCTTGGCATTGATGTTTTGATGGCAATGTTTGGCTAGAACTTCGATAGACTGGGGTTGACCACGGATAACAACAACACGACGCGGACGCAGCTGTGACAGGATCTTCAGCATCGATTCCCCATCTGATCTGCCCTCGAAGTCTATGAACTGAATTTGGGCATTGACTTCGATGGTTTTGCGGCTGCTGAGGCATTTTGTTGGTTTCTCTAGGAGTTTTATTTCCTCCTTTTCCTTTTCTTCTTTCAATTGTGCCTCGGCTGCAGCTATATCAGCAGTGGACACCTCGGTGTTGCTATCGGCAATGCGATACTCTTCCAAATTAACTATCTCTCCATATTCATCGCTTTTTATCTTGCCCTCGGAGTAGGGATACATGACGTGGTGTTTTTTGTTGGATTTGAAGAATCCAATGTGCTGCTTGCTGCCTGGCCGAAGAACAATATCATGTCTGCCAGTTATCACACTGATTTCGATCTCATCCTCCGATTCGGAGCTGTATTTGTCTTCTTTTTGAATTTCAATGAGGCTGCTTGTTTTCTCCTGGGATCTCTGGTATTCCTCCAGTTCGTTGCCCTGCAGTTCGATCCTCTTGCGAACGTCCAATTCTATAGTGCGTCCATTTCCGCCGTTTTCCAACAGGTCGCGGGCCAAAGTGTCCGGCGAAGATCTGGAAGTTAGGATGATGCTGTTGTTGGGATTCTGTGCCCACATTAGGAAGAGCTCTCGCGAAAATCCGCTTTCCATATCTAGTGTGCTTGCCAGAACCACCTTGGGACTGTGCATCTTGAGAAGGTCGTTTATGTTGTGGCAGAACTTCATGTGCTTAAATTGAAAGGGATTGTTGCGGGCGCCTTCGAATGACTTCATCAGTTTGTCGCTCATCCATTCAATTTGTGACTTTGCAAACTCAATGACATTGTAACAGACATTATTGAGGAGGGCCAATGAATAGGCCATCAGACCGGACTCTTTGTTCTTCCACAATTGGTCCAACATATGGGCGAGCTCGAGCACTCTTCCGGCGGTATCTGCTGCAATCAATACATTTCCATTGTTTCGCACTGTCTGCAGGATGTTTGTCATGAGCTTCTCATCGCGAGCTCTGCGTCTGGCCTGTTGGTAATTTGCATTCAATGCATCTGTTATAAGAAGCGATGGCCTTTGAAGCCGTCCCAGCTCGCAACTGTTGAGATGTCTTTCTTTTTTGTGGTTGTAGTCGATGGCATACACTATGTCTTCTTCGCCGTCTTTTAGGATTTTCCATATGGTTCCTCCAACCATATGACCGGCTTGAATGGGACAGATGACTATGCCATAGCCCTTTCCTTTCAAAGGAACCGTCTGATTGTACTTAAGTTGGATTATTTTATCGAAGGCAGCATCGACATCGTCGAGTGAATACAAATCAAAGTCGTACATATTGTAGTGGGACATATAGAGATCGTACATGAACATCTGGCCCATTTTGAAAACAGGTATGGTGGCGTATATTGGACAATTGAGACCCAATTTGCCAACAAGGTATGGTAGAGCACCCAAGTGAATATTGTCGGGATGTGAGAGTAATACTGCATCGATGGTATTTACATGCTTCTTTAATTCATTGGCAAAGTTGGGATCGAACTTCTCATCCCAGCCACAATCCAAGAGTATACGGACATCATCGATTTGAAGCAAATAGCATGGAGGTGACTCGTCCATGGCCCCGGAGAGGGTGTGTAGTTTAATAATCGACGTCATTATTTAAGAATCCAATAAATAAACTAGATTTAAAAATTTTTCTTGGTAAAATTAGAAACAAATAAAAAACACTGCCGGCAACAAAACTGAAATTGTTAACTATACATATACTGACAGGTGTCATTTGTCATGTCGCAATCAGGAAACAAATCAAATGTTGAACTGGGTTCAATCAAAATGAATGCATTCAGTGATTTGTTATTACTTTGAATTCATCTAAATCTTCTACTACATTCTCATTTGGTTTTCCATTGGCAAATTCAGATTCCAATCTTTATTTTTTTTTCCTTTTCGAATGGAACACGTTTTCAAATTGGTTCAATTGTTTCACTGTGATTAGATTGGATTAGATTTATTAAAAATTCAATATTTACATAGGCCGCTACCAATAATCAAATTTAGCAAAGACTTAATTTAATTAAAATTGACCATAATTGTATGGGCTGTAAATAATAAACTAACCATGGTATGACTTAAATATTTAGGTAACCCCTAAATAATGAATATTACATGGTATGGACTCTAAAATATGAAACATAACATGTATGGTTCATTTTTCATAGTCCATACCATTATGGTCTATTTTCCTTAAATACTTAAGTCGTTACTAAATTTGATTATTGGTAGGGCCCATAGTTTACATTTTGGTTTTTACAAATCTTATATGACATGGCAAAAGCCGTCTGCCAGCATGCCAATTTTATAGATTAGCATGAAACTTTTTATGAGTGCATAAATATTTTTAAAAACTATTGATTTCTGAGGTGTGTATTACATTTTTGGTTGCTTATATGTTTCAGTACGTTTAAAAGTCTTCTCTTAAAATTTGGTTTCTATATCTGAGTGCATTTTTGGCGAATTTATACAGAGCGTTCCAGGATCCTCCATTTAAAAGGCGAAGAACATCTTCGGCTGAAAATATGGCCTAACCCAAGCAGGTATAGTTTTCTATGTTCGATAAGTATTGGGCAAACGCCTACAAAATGCATTGTATCTTCTCTGGTGTTCAATTTGCAAAGGCTGCAAACTATTGGTAGATCTGGGCGGTGAGGTATGTAGTTGAGGTGTAGTAATTCTCCACGTGTTTTGAAGAGGGTAGATATTTTATCGACTCCATTACTAGTGTCACTGTGTGTTCGTGTAATTTTATATGTGTTATAACTTCAGAAAATTATATATCATTTAATGCACTTTCAGAAGAGGAAATTCAGCTTGATGAATTTACCAATACAATTTAGAAATGATTTCATTCATAGTTTGACATTTTTCACAATCGAAATAAATTCAAACAATAGAAAAAACAGGTATTAGTACAGAGAGCAGAAGTGTTTATTTGTCAACAAAATGAAATGCAAAATTGCACTGGAACGCAAAAATTGTTAATATCTGTATTATGACAGATCCAAATCAAATAAAGTTGATTTATTTTAACAAGGAAAAACACTATAAGTTACATTGGTTGATTTTTTTCAAATTTGTAATGAAAACATCGTCTAATTTTGAAAGGACCATGATAACTGTACTTCTACCTTTATCACTAATAGCCCTTCCACACTACCCCACCTTGTATTAATACATGTCAAATTGAAAGTGGGAAAGAATTCCACGCGACTGCCAAATTTGTGGGAAAGAAATGACTTCTCATATTTTGCTTCCACACTTTGCTTGTATTAATACATTACCTTAACCTAAAAAAGTGTGGTAGAATGTGGGATATAGTCATGTATTAACACATGTCAAATCGTGTGGGAAAGAATGTCGGGTTGTGTAGGCTGGGCTTTCATATTTTGTTTCCACACTATTCTACATGATTTGTTTCCCACTTTTTTGACATGTATTAATACACAGTGGGCTAGTGTGGAAGACCTTTAACGATTAAAACAACCAAGGAAAATGAGTCTGGAGTCGACCCACACTAGTAACTTCCCGTTGGTGCACTTGAAAACCAAAAACAATATACATATATTTACATATTTACCTAAGTGATGAATGGTAGAGTATATTTTATATAATTATATATTTTATAAAGTAATAACTTTGGCTTTTTGGATAATCAGATAGAGATACAGGGCAAAATGTGACATTACCTATATTTTGAACTTTAGCTATTTATAATAGTAAAATTTTTATAATTTTTTTGTAAATAGCTTACAAAATTCTAAGAATCTAAAACTTTGTTTCCCAACTCTTCTTGGTATGGAGGAGGTATTAATTATTTAAGCCAATTATTTCAAAACAGACTATTGACTAAAAAAATACCAAAAATCAGGGAAGTGTAGGTACTTAAAAAAAACATGGTTTCAAAGTATATGGCGATTTTGAGTGTTCTTGAAATATTTGACACGAATATTATTTTTCAACTGTTTTTCTTAGTTAAAAAAAAAAGTGTTTGTTGAATTTTTTTTTTAATATTTACCAATTTGGTATAATTATGTGTAAATTAAAATTAGTCTGAAGTGAATATCTTATTCCGTTCTCGAGATATTCCAGATAAATGACATTTTACAGCTCCTTTTTAAATTGCTGTAGTAAAAAAACTGTTTTTTGAATTTTTTAAAAAACCTTTTCAGCACGTTATGACAATATTATCTGTAAAATAAAATTTATCCGAGGTCGATATGTTTATTCATTCTTGAGATATGGTGCACGAAAAAAGTACCCCAAACGTACGTACAAACACACATACAGACATCTTGCTAAAAACGACGAATTCTGATTCTAGAGACCTCAAATCGTCAAAATTTTCAATTCGACAAATCGCACCAATTACAATATTTTCAAATGGCAAGTTAAAAATCCTTCAATGTTGATGAGGAATTAGTTTTGAAAGCTAACCGTAGAATTATAATTGTCGGAAACTCACTTAAAATAATGTCACAACTCCCAAGCCGACGAAAACTAGCTTTTTGAATCGTAAAAAGGAGAACACAGCTATAAGGCACTTAGTGGAAAGTATCATCTATCTCTTTTTTTGTAATTCTATTTCGCAAAATTTCAGTTTTAAGTGCCTTTCACATCAGCTACAAACTGCGAATTGCGAATAAATCTTTTTTAAGTTATTTCAAGAGGAAATATCAACTTATTTATTTTTAACTTTTTGATGAAGTGAATAATAGCCCTAAGTAATAAACGAATTTGAAGTCAAATCTAGCCTAGATTCGATTTTGTGTATGGGTTAAACTCTACTTTATGCTAAATTCGACACTAAATTCGTTTATAACATAGGGCCAATGATTTTATTTATAGAATTTAAAAAGAAAACAATACGAAAAATTTGTTTGAATAACAAAAAATTACATTTTAATATTTTCTAATCGCCCAACAACAACCTATGCGAATTGACAAATGTATATTCGCGATGCAATACATTAGAACGCATTCCACAGATCGACGAATACAAAATTCGTGCAAATTAACCTTAATTACTCATTATATTTGTTTGATTTGTATGAAATTTGAATTAAATTACGCGGAAAATATATCATGGAAAAATATATACCTACCATGCTAAATGTATTTTTTGAATGATAAATTTGTTTCATTTCATAAAAAAAACAATAGTTTTTAAACATAAATGGAACCTTAGTTTACTGCCATAACTGTTCATCATAAGTAGGTTTGTATGTATGTATTTATGATGAAAAAGTAATCCCCTAAACTATACAGCAAATTCCATCATCCACCAATCACTATTATGTTGATATTTATTTTTTCAAATTTTTCCCGCCTTTATCAATGATCCTCAAGTCTTCCATATTTTCTATTTCCAAGGAATTCCTTGCTTGTCCTTTTCCGGTACAACTTGCAAAATGGAACTCTCATTTCTTTCTATCACTGCTCCTGCTCTAGTCGCCATCGGTTTCAATAATTTTTAATTTTTTTTTTCTCCTTTCTGTGTTATTAAAATAAAACAAAAAAAAAATCTTGTATATGTCTATAGATTTAGTTCAATTTTTTAATTATTTAAACTAAAATTTAACAAGTTCGTTGAAAAAGAAACAAAAATTAAAGAACCTTTGCAAAAAAAAGGCGAAAAATTGGTTTAATTTGCAAAAAAAAAAAAATAATAAAACGGTTATTATTATTTAAAAAAAAGTCGTGGGTGTGCAATTATTGATAAATTAATTCTTTCTATCGCATCGTCTTCTATTGTTTACACGAAATTTGGAATTCCGTTGTGTTTGCAATTCTTTTTTACATAATCTGATTTGAGACACATTGCATGTAAGAGAAGGTGAGTGCGGGATGATAACATTATACATGTGGACTGTTATCACTTTATCAGTTATATAATGATGATGATTAACCCATACAGTTGTGGCAGTGGATTACGGTTGGTTATTGGTGGGGCCGTTAAGTAAATATAATTTTTTTTGTTATAGATTTTGGCGCCAAATGCGTAATGATTTTTATTTTTTCAGTTTTTTTTTTTTCTAGAAAGCTCTTCAAGCTGTAAAATTAATTATTAATATCCTTGAATGCAGAAAACAAGGTTAATTTAATTATTTTGCGTTAAAGTATCGATCGTTTGATTATAAATCCAAACTAGAAACAGATGTATTTTTTCATTATTCATTCGGCAAAATTATGATGTTGAACAAAGAGATGTGATGATCATAACTTCCCTTTTTTTTTTGGTTTTATTTGAATGTTGCTCGATAACTACGGAATTCACCCCCACAAGCTTTTGTAACATGGCTTTGATTCAGGAATTTAAATTATGTTTCTATAAAGATCATTTACTCGTAAATAATAGATGTTCTTATAGTCTTAGAGCCGACAGCAATTTTTTTGGGAGTGGATTGATTCCCAAAATTAAGCAAATATTTAAAACAAAATTAATAAATATTTGTTGTTTGACATTTGAAGATGACAGTAGATTAATACTTATATTAATATTCTTGAGAAAAATGTTTTTAATGCTCTATAAAAGAGTTATGGTTTTTTTGGGCTTTGATGATCTTTAAAAGAGTTAAATTTTCAAATTCAGCTTTGATTTCGAGTTATACAAAAAGTAATTTAAAGTGATTAGTATGAACATTCTCTCCGAAATTAACAGTTGACTTAAATTAGCATTTGGTAGTATTAACGTGCTCAGCTCACACACAAACGCAATAAGATGCCAAACCAAAGTTTTCTTGGACAATATAAGAATCCGCGGAAATGATTATTTTCTTTATTTTGATTCAAAAACTCTATACATTTAAACATTGCCTAAGAAAAAAGTAATTTTCACACTTTTTTAATTTTCTAAAAAAAAAAAACTGGCGATTTAATTAAGCCCCGAAAAATTGGATAACAAAAACACAAACGGGGCTATAGTAAAAAAAACTGGCGATTTAATTTAACCCCGAAAATTTTCTTTAGCTCAAAGGGGATTAGTTGTTGCATTCTAATTGTTAAGCCCGATGTCACGTTGTTTTGTTTTCTCTTCAGACTTAAAAAAAAATATTCCTATTATTAGCTTTAACATTGTTATTTGAAATTTTAAAACTTACAACCAGTCCATAAATTAAGGGAGAAGATACTTGTGTATTGATTTTTGAAAGACTGTTTTCATGAAAAATGGTCGTATCGAGAAAAAATAAAAATAATTTTAAAGTCTTCCTTCAAAATAATTAGATGAATAAAATTTCCGGGTATTGCGCTCCGCATCATCAAAACACTAACTCAATTTTTGACAGACTTTTTATTTTATTTTTTTCAAGTTTATCCTTGGGATAAAAACAAAATTGTCCCTAAATTAAAAAAAAAATCCAGTAATTTAGCTGCGTTCTTTAAGGCCCCGATACACGATAAATGTATATATTTCTTTTCGTGGCAACCAAAACGAAATACTAATAAATATTCCTTCTTCGTGACCTTTCTTAAAATGTTGAATTCTAAATGGGCTTTAGGTCTATGTTTGTATCCAAGATACATATATCACAGGTAATATCATTAGCATGTTCATTTTTGTTCAGTCCTGCGCATGTTGTCAAAATCAATAGTAAAAAAATTGAATTTCAAACAATCGCAAAAAATTTGTTTTTGTTTACTGTGTACGTACACAAAGGGCAGCCATCTTGAAATTTGGAAAGCTGCGTCTGATAATACCTAAGATATGTCTACTGTATCTAGTAGATACCTAGATCAGACGACGTTTCAAACGTGGTTACGTTTTTCTTCAGGTCTCTAAAACACAGTTATTAATATTTTACAGCTTCAATTTTTAAAAAATTATAGAATATGTACTTACAACTTTTTCTTTTATAAAAATAATATCAAGGTTTACTCTTCTGGTTGTATTTTGGTTTTTGAATTCAATTATTATTCTTTTTAATATAAAGAAATGTCTTGAAAAAGAGGTTTTTTTAAATCAAAAGTTTGAATAATAATAAATTTTTCAAACTTAAGGAGAATGCCCATAAATGTATGAATGCCAAGAAAAGTCATACATTAATTGTAGAGACAAATATGGAATCATTTTCTTTAAAAGTTATCCCCGGGACTGGCTATGACAATTTATTTATTTTGAATAGCAAGGTGTTTTTTCATGTACACAACATTGGTGAGGGCAGTACAGAAAAGAACAGGTATTGATTAAAAAACATACCTACATATCTACTCGGCACATGGTAATCCGCAAAAGTTTCGCAAAAGTTTCTATTAAGACAAGGCTTCGAAAACTATTTTTCGAAAAAAAAAAACTGATTTTCATAAGGCAATGCTCAAAAATACAAGGTTTAGAAAACAAATTGTTAAAAGCGTGGCGGACGCTATATTTTTTGTTTGGAATGTGAGGTAGCAAGGCTTAGAAGGAAATAAATGTGCATTGAATGTTGCATTGTTTATGAAAATATGTTAACATTTATAAATTGGTGCATTACTAGTCTTGTCAATATATCAAAAGTACTCTTATCCAAGAAATCAATAAGCAAATTCGGGAATAAATTATGAAAACAAAACATTTCGGAATTGTACCACTGCCGATGAAAAATTCTTAGTTTTACCGATTTCGTTTTCATTTCGGAGTTTTAAAGTTACATATTTATGTAGTAACGAAAAGAAAGGTCTTATTTATTCATTAGTATAACAGTATGCGAAAGATTTATAAGTTGTTCTTAGTTCTAACGCACATACTATTTCCGGCATGCTTAGGTAGGTAACTATTTTTTTTTTCGAAACTGCTGAGTAACGGTATGAGTGATAGCCGCCATTTTATGAATGAAGACATAATTATCTTGTGGCTGCTGATTTTAGTGACTTTTGGTTAAACTATTTATTAACATGAATCAACCACAATATGAAGTTATGCAACATTTTACCTTTTTTTACATGAAGTAACACTGTGTTTTTAAAAATTTTAAATTGTCATATCCAGTCCCGGGGATAACTTTCTAAGAAAATGATTCCATATTTGTCTCTGCAATTAATGTCCTTTCAAACCATGTATGACTTTTCTTGGCATTCATACATTTTTGGGCATTCTCCTTTAGTTTGAAAAATTTATTATTATTCAAACTTTTGATTTAAAAAAACCTCTTTTTCAAGACATTTCTTAATATTGAAAAGAATAATAATTGAATTCAAAAACCAAAATACAACCAAAAGAGTTAACCCTGATATTATTTTTATAAAAGAAAAAGTTGTAAGTACATATTCTATAATATTTTAAAAATTGAAGATATAAGCTGTTTTAGAGACCTGAAGAAAAACGTAACCACGTTTGAAACGTCGTCTGATTTAGATACCTAGATACAAATATAGACCTAAAGCCAATTTAGAATTTAACAAAACGAAATACACCAAAATGTGTAATTTATGTTTTAATACCTGCGAATTTCAAAAAGAATTTATTGAATTAGGGCCAGTTTCACAGTAACAGTAATGCCACTTAAGTGCGAAATATAGGATACTAAATGACTATTTTCGCAGTGCACACTTATCTGAATAAGTTTCACTTAAGTACGCCGTGTTAGGCACTTAAGTCTTAAGTGTCACTAACTCAGACTGCAAAAAATACCATTATGCACTATGAAACTGGCCCTTAGTGTCAATATTCATTGATACGTATAGTGGCAACCTTTTCTAATTTAATTGAGAAAAAATGTCTTTGGCTTCAAGCTGATTTCTTTGATCACTGTTGGACCATTTTTTGGCTGAAAAAAAAACGGCTTTTTAATTTAAAAAAAAAAAAGCATCTCAAGATGATCGTGCAGCAAACAAAATGTATGTTTTGGAAACTTTAAGCAATTTTGATGATTTAGTGAAAAACGTTTTCATATACTTAATAAAGATTGGAAAAACTACCAACAAAAATAAGTACAACACCAATTTATGATAATTAAAATTAAATTGTTTTTGTTTTTTTTTTGTCTCTCAAAAACCGATGGCGGAAAATGGATAACGGATTTAATTAAGCATTTATTTTTCTGGGATTTTCAGGCAGTTATCAACTAAAAATGTATATGTTGACATTTGAAGGAGCAGTTATTTGTGCTGTTTTATTATTAGCATTCCTAGAAGGCCAAAACAAATCATTATTTTATAAGCCGGTGCAACCACTAATTTCTTTATCATTTTTTGATTTTGAAAAAAAAAAAATATTTTTTTAGCTAAAATCGGCCATGTGGTCTGGGAGTATCATTTTTAAAAATATCCCAAAACTAAAATAAAAATACTTGTTGGGAATCCTCTTCTACAAGATCCACGATACCTATTGTGAATATCTGACAAAAAAAAGCAATTCATAGGAACAAAATATCAGACACCCCTAAGCTACATCATGATAAGAATTAAAAATATTTCTTGTATTACCTACGATTTCGTATTAATGGTCCAGGGATAAATGGCTTATATCCATTTTTTTTAATAAATGAAAGTAATGATATGCCACCACGTAGTTTTCTGCAAATAATATTTGAGGTATAATAAATCTTTCTACAAAAGACTTGAACACCACTCGAAACGCCTTTGCTATATATAAAAACAAATTCGGCTAGAACATATGTAGGCTGTAAACGGAAGACACTCTTAACGTATCAATGCATTGAAATGCATAGTTCATAAAGTTAAAGTGAATTTATATTTTATTATTAAGGAAATTATTATTATAAAAAGTATTTTCATTATTTAATTAAATTTCTTTCAAATTAAACAAGTTAAGTTATGTTATCGTTTTTCTCGGAATCAACTTAAGTGAACTTTTTTCCTCTGGACCCTACAATTTTTGTCCAATCATTTAATATAACAGTCGTTTAAACATTTACTAAGAATCGAAAAGTCCAAGAATCACATTCTGTCATTTAGAAATTAATCTGTCAAGTACAATTATTATTGACGAAACAATTACCCCTAACTTGATAAACCACAACCTTGTCCAAAGATCATATCTACCTAAAAGTTACACAATAAATCCACTAACATTCAGTTAAGCTGATCTTTGTCGCTTAACTGTAATTTTTATATGACTAACAAATTGATTTATCTAAATGTTTCATTTCCCAGGTGGCAAATTTTATTTGTCAACAAATTTCTTAACTCCTTTAGATATTTCGAATCTTAAAACAATTCTATTATTTAATTGTCTCTTTTTACAACTTGCCACTGCATTTTAATGAATGATAACATACACAAATATATATGTACATTATTATAAATCAATTACGAGCTTACAATTTAAATTTGTTTAGATTGATCTAATTGCCTGTAATCAGTTACATATTAATATTTATTTTTTTTGTTCATTCTTTGATGTAGATACTTTCCAGATTTAATTGACAATTCAAGAAGCTAATTATACTATCCATATATTATTATGGCAGATAGATTCTTCAGGTGTGTATGACGTATGACGTATGAGTATGTATTATTATTATAATCATAGATATTATTATTACTACTGCACTAACAAAACAATTTAAGATGGCTTAACATGACTGGCAAATTGTGAATACTTTTTTTTATGTTTCATACTATATTTCAGTATCTATAGTTTAAATGGTCTAATATCAACACTAGATGGTCTAAATTCTGTCAGAAGCAAATGGTATGTTCGATTGATACATGATCTCGAAAAATACTTCAATACATGTCAACACTTCTCTTTCGGTACGGAAATAAAATCCAAAAGCGCGTTCTCTTCTTTTCAGAACAAGAACTCTGATTTTGACAACAATCGAAAAGTAACCATAAGTTACGACAGTGAAATTTCAATCACTTTTCGATTCGTAGGATCAATTCGATGCGTCTGAACGCTTTTATTTCAATTTTGAAATCAAACAATTTTCTCTTTTCTTCAGAAGAAGCACTTTCCAATTGGAAAGTTCATAGAATTGCGTCAAACTTCGAAAAATAATTATGGTGGATTTACAGTTATTTCTGTCATATTTAATCCAATTTTGGCCATAACCATGTTTATGACATAGAATGTATAATAAATGACATACGATGTGACGATTTGACAGATCTAGCACTGCTACATTTACACGAGGGAATAAATGTCCGGATTTTTGCCATATTTGCCCTCTTTATCATCCAGTTTTATGAAAAAATAATTGATATAAAATGGCCTAAGATATAACAATTTGTCAGTCGTTGAAATCAAGCATCATTTCATTCTTTAACTCGTTGATTGAATTATTTGCTTCGCGTTAATGTATGCATTTTTTTTTGTAACAGAAATTATTTAAATTTGCTAGTCGTGTAAATCCGATATTACTCATCTATTTTTCCAATAATCTAATTAATTCTGTTCCTCTTTTTGCAACCAACTAACAGTTTATATCCGGATGAAGCCAATAGCTTTATCAATTACAACTCTTCGTGTCTACAATCAAATGGATTAGTATCGTCATCGTCGTCGCAACAGCTCCAGTCGCAGTCTCAGTCGTCACAGGGTGGTGATTTTGGCTCAATAAATTCGCTGTCATCAGCATATTTTGGATCAACTGCTCTTGATGTAAACAACAATCCCATCTGCCAGAGCAACGTCATCAGCGGGGTTGAGTTAAACAATGGACGCAACAGCTCCATGATGAATTACTTCGGCAATCAGCAGAATTACAATAAAATTGCCACCAATGGTTCTTCCATATTGAAACAGACTAGTAATATCAATCAGGCTTATATGCCACCCTCTAGTCTGCCATCATCGGTGATGAATCAGCAATTAGTGCAGCAGCAGTGTCAATATACGCACAACAACGGTAACGGTTGTTTCAATCGGAACCGCTACATGCCGTACAATCATAATCGCGCATGTGCTGCCGCAGCAGCAGCAGCTGCTGCAGCTGCCTCTTCCTTAGGTAATTCCATCAATCCAGTGGCAACTACGACCTCGTTGAATATGCAATTTCAGCAATTTACTCCGATTTATCAGAATTGCTCTACTTCTTCAATGATGCTGTCGCAGTCAAATGGCAGTGGAATCTATGATAACAATTTAGAGCTTGACTTCAGCTATGCACGTGCTGTGGTCGCTGGAACTGCCCCAACTCCTACAACTACATCAGCAGTAGCCAATACTAGTACGACATGTGTTACCAGCGCTGCCAATACCAGTGTAAACAATGGAAAGACTGGTGGAACAGCCACCACCCAATACCAACCGAATGGATCATCGCCAGGCAATGACCTCAACCAAGTGGTCACTTTGCAAATCAACAATTTGGACTATTCAATGGACGAGGCAAGTCTTCGGAACTTCCTTATCAACCAACTTAAACCGATAACACCCGTCGTGTCATTGGTTTTCGAAGGAAGTTCCTTCGCCAAAGTCACTGTGCCCAATCTAAATTTCGCCAAACAAGTGGTTGCCAATTTACATCGCAAGAAGATTGGCCACAAACGAATGATCGTGTCATATACACGTGACTCATCACTAACGGAATTCAATACCTTACGCTGCCAAGTAGCCGGCCTACTTAAAGATGTCCCTTACTATACATTGCCGATGTACAAATTCCGCGAACTTTTTCAATCACGCTTCAAGACTTCCATCAGTGTTCTGGACCTCTATAAGATGCAAGATATCTGCAACATAAATGCCGATAGCAATGAAGAAAAGTTCATAAGCCTTCAGCCGGAACTTTTCAACTCGCTCGATAGTAGCCCCTTGATGGAGGGTTTGCAGCACAGCGTTCCGTATTGTACGATTCATTTCAAACGGGAACAGCACAAAGGTTGGGCTGAGCAGGAGATCGAACCCTTGCCAAATGTTTGTATGACCATTTCTGAAATCGAGCAAATCATCTATCCCTTGCTAAAAAGTCATCCCGGAGATATCCCAGTCGCTAGTTTGGTCCATTGCATCGAGGGAGAATTGAATATTCAGATAACAAAGAATGAGAACGGAGTGAATCTGGAACACTTGGTTTGTTGTGTCCACGGAATACAGATCAACACAAATAGCTTCGGGAACAAGATCCTAGTGTGGCTGGAGCCGGAGAATACTGTGGGAAAGGATAACGGGGACGGAAGGTTCTACGCGAAAAACGCAACAGTTTCAGATCCGCTGTATCAAATTTCAAGAGAGGTCGTGGAACTCATGAAGATGTCTCCAAAATCAACCATGAAGTTCAACCGTTTTATTCCGGCTTATCACAACCATTTCGGCAAGCAATGCCGAGTCGCCGACTATGGATACACCAAATTGATCGAACTTTTCGAAGCTCTCTCCACGGTTGTGCAGATAATGGGTGATGGTGAGAACCGCCAGATAACTTTGACACATCGCACTCAAGTACGCCGTTTCACCTCGGACCTATTGAGAATTCTGCGGGCTTTGGGGAACAAGTCGGTTCTTCTATCCCAGTTGCCATTGATCTTCTCGCAAATTCAACATCGTGGCTTTGACATCACCGACTATGGCGTTTGTGACATTGTCGATATTCTTGATGGATTGGTCAATTCGAACATTGTCACCGTATCAACAGTTCAGAATGGCAAAGATATTCTAATATCAATACCACAACGCAAACAAACCTCAACAGAGATTGAAAAAACCAGCATATTCGCCAGTGAAGTGGTAGAACTATTTCGCAGCGCACCACAATATTCGATATTGTTTCAGAAATTCGTGCGTTGCTATCACTATCATTTTGCCTATCAATGCCGTTTGAGTGATTATGGGTTCTTTAAATTGGCCGATCTAATGGAGGCCATACAAGGAGTAGTAGAAATGGAACAAAACAATGATGAAGATAAGAAAGTTTTTCTCTCGCCGAAAATAGCTCGTCGGGTGTTCTCTGAGCAGTTGGAGGAATTAATACGAGAATTTACTGGATCATCGAAGACTTGTATGAAACTTGATGAAGTCTTGGAATTGCATAAGAAAAAATTTGGCTATAACCTTCAGCCACAAGTTTTGGGAGTTGGTGATATTGAAGAAGGAATAAAAATGTTACCGTTTGTTGAGGTAAGTTTTGATTAATGAATTAAAATTCGAATTCTTTAACATTTACTTTATTGATGTATACCAAATCTGATTTATTTTAAAAGAAATACATTTTACGGTCTCTATCGTAATAGCCCGAGAGCTGGGGAATATTTACTCAAAGGGGCATATTCATAGTCGCAGATAGACCCAGGTTTAACTAAACTACAGTTTAAGACAATTTTGGCTCAATGAATACAGACCGATTTTAATTACAAATTGTTTGGTTTTATATTTTTATAAGATAATTAACTTGGTAAACTACATAAATAGCTTCAAATATTTTGAAATTATAAACTTAAAAAAATTGAATCAACGTCCGAAAATTCAACAAAACCTATGTTTAACTTAGACCGAGGCTTAAAATGACTATGAATATGCCCCAAAGTATTTAATATCGCTTCAAATTTTGTTGCCATGTCGTTTGTATCAGTGCAAGCTACATGTCGTCAGTCTGGCAGTGATATCGGGGCCCCAACACCACTAAAATGCACTTTCAAAGTGCAACAACAAAAATAATCCCTCTAAAAGAGCCTTATACGGTTCCAAATTTTCATCACTAAAGCATTGCATTGTACCTATACTAACCAGAATCCATCGGTCTGGCAGCAATACTACAGACCAATGACCACAAAAATTCATTTTGAAAGTGCATTTTGAAATGATATTTTACTGGTGTTAGGTCCACGGTATGGCTTTAGTGATGAAAATTTGGAGCCGTATAAAGCTCTTTTAGAGGGATTATTTTTGTTGTTGCACTTTGAAAGTGCGATATCGCTGCCAGACCGATGACATGTAGCTTGCAATGATACAAACGACATGGCCACACAATTTGAAGCGATATAAAACACTTTGAGTAAATGTTCACTAGCTCTCGAACTATAACTCTATTGACACAAAAAAAACTCAGTCAATTTAAAAATAAATCGGGCGCATTCAATGGGTAAGTTCAGAGAACTTAGGGGACTTGCAAGTGAGGCAAATTTATAGACTGTGATTGGTCAGCTGTCGAAAAATTATTTCAAATGAAGGGAACTTTCGACACCTGGCCAATCACAGTCGATAATTTTGCCTTACCTGCAAGTCCTCTAAGTTCTCTGAACCTACCCAATGCAAAATTTGACAACTGCTGAAAATAAAGTACCTTATTTTTTGTCGTTGAACGTAAAATTATATGAAATGTTTTGAATGAGCCCATTGATTCAAATGAAGTTTCGTTAAGTTTTATGTCACTTCCGAACTTAATTTTAAGAGTGAGCGAAAAAGAGTAATCGTGTGATTGGGGGTTTTAAGTCTGCGATTACACGTTGCTTCTGGCTCTTTTCAAGCACAAAGAATAAGAAGAACAACATGATAAAGATGATTTCTTTCTTAATGCATTCGAAATGACATCTCCCTTTTAAAATTCGTAAAGCTTAAGATTAATGAAATGACATTAGATTGAGTGAGTTTCTGACTACAACACAAAATTTGTTGACATTCGTTTAATTTTAGGGAAACTTGATGTGGGCTTGAAGCAAATGACAGCTCTGAAGAGAAACTTAACGAAGAATTATGACATTAGGTTCCTTTTACTTTCGACTATTATGCATTTTTCTGCTTGAATTCAATATTTAAATAAGTATGGTCTAAGAGTTTCCTTATTTTATTTAAAGGTCTTGAAGAATGAGAACAATATCTGGATTATATGTCACAATGACAATGCCATCTTTCGTACTCAATGCTATCGTTCTTGTAATATAATTCAAGAACATGGAAAAGAACAAGTCCCTATGAATGATTTCATAAGCTTATTTAGCCTTAAGTACAAAGAGACATTGCCAGAAACATCAATTGCTGCAATGAAACATGCAGTGGAGGTAAATTAAAAATTCAAACATCCCGCAATTAATTCTTCCTTCTATACGTTGATGATTTGTTTGCTGTTCTTTTCTAGATTGTTACAGATCATGATACAAAATTCATTAAAATCTCATCCTTTATGAAATTTCTAATGGGAGTTATTCAATTCATAGAGCACCGTACAATGCTCTTGTCAGAAATAAAGAATGCTCTCAATGTCGACTGCATCAATTGTTTCCAATATGGTTTTCCCAATTTATACACGATTCTTCGTGCCTATCCCGATGTTTTTTCCGTAAATACCGGACAAACCCAGGAACGCAGTGAGATTTCTCTAAATCAACAATCGGAACTAGTTCAACCATTGATTTCACACAACACTACTTCTAACCAATCGAATCAACAGAAACAACAACAACAAGGCTCCAAGAAATTATCTTCAACAAAACTACGCCCGCAGCAACGTCTTCCGTTGAGTGAAAACAATAACAATCGCTCATCATTGATCAATAAGACATTGGATGTGGTGGCTGCAAAAATTCCACTATCACAATCCAACAAAGGACCATTGAGTGGTTCGCATTTTTATCCAAAACAACAATCAATTCCCACCAACAAACAGCCACAAGCTATGATGGCTAACAATTGCAATAACAACAATAATAACAATAATTCTGGTGGCAACATGAGCAATATAACAACTAACAACAGTTGCTTCAACAAAAGCTCAAACAGCAACAACAACTTCAATAGCATATTGAATACAACTACGACATCTAGCAGCAACAAGGAGAACTCATTCAATACTTCCGGTTTTAATGTGTCATTCAATTCGTCGTTGAATTCTCTTTCGGATCCGAACACAAGTATGGGAAGTGTCAATGGCACTACGCCTGTGGGTTTCTCCAAGCTGTGGGATCGTCGCAATAGAAACTACTATAATAGTACAACGGTAAATGCTAATACAGAACAGGCCAATAATAATTGTGTTTTCGAATGGACAACAAATACTCAAATGTGTCCGGTTTATGAACCACCTAAGCCGGATACACCACCATCTGATGTAAGTTTCTTTTATTTTTAAATCTGTTTGGTAACGTGGATTTTCTTACAATTTTTACAACTGTCAAAATCCATAGGAAATTGTATGACGGTGTTCACATTGGACTGACTCCTACGAATTTACAAAAGAGAACGTCAAAAAAAAAAATCCACAAATTTTTAAATTTTTTAAAAATTTACTACTTTTCTCCCTTTCTAACTTCTAAGTGGGAGTGAGATAAATTTCAGAGAAGTCAAAAATAGTCGGAAGAGTCAGTCCAATGTGAACACCGTCTATGTTACTAATTAGACGTCTTATGACATCAAAATGGCTGACAGTTTTGACAGATGATTAACCGGTTATGTGAATTTATTTCAATTGCAGAATATGCCTTTCTGGATTGATCCGATTTGGGTGAATAGTAATGGTGAAAAGCCACCAAAAATCAATCCGGTAAGTAAATAATAATTAGTGATACAGTGATGTCTCACGATTCCGAATCGTCTTTGACCTGAATTTTAAGTGAATTCGATACGATATTTGTTTTTCGCATATTATTCGCTATTTGCGTCTGACTGGTGTTAATATTTGGTAGCTTGAAACTTTGTACGACACCACATAATTTGCTGCCAAAACCCGTATGAAAATAATATTCGTTTACTTCCCCAAAACTGTCAATGCTAGTCCAAGGTTCTGCCAATTTATTTTTTTACAAGAACTTTGACAGCACTTTGACGATTTGTTTGTAATTAAAACGAATTCATTCGAATTAGCGAGACACTACTGTTTACTTTCATAAATGTCCCCATTTTAAAATAACTAAAAAAAATATTTCTAGCTCAATATCAAACTTCAACAATTTAAGGCTTTTAACATCTCACCAATGATTTTGTCTCCATATACTTTATCCAAAACCGAAAATATGAAACACCAAATGTTTAGTTTTGATAATCATGATCGAAAAATTGCCTGAAAAAAAATATAAATACCGTTAACAAATTAGCATAATACTCAAAACAACAACAACAAAATACAAAACAAAATGATTTTATTATTTATTTATATATATTATGTAAAATTATATCGTGCAACTTATTGTTATAAAATTATAATTTGTTTCAAAATAATCTTGATGATTTAAGAAAAAACAAAAGCAAAAAAAATCGTTAGCACGCTGGAAATGTTTTGTTAGATTCAATTTTTTTTTATTTTTATATAGAAAATAGTTAAATAGTTTATTATAAGCGCAACGCGAGTTATTTTTTTTTTTAAATTTTAAAATTATTGTAGAAGTTTTTCGTCGGTACAAACAAAAATTAAAAAAAACACAACACAAATGTATATTAATGCAAATATTAATTAAAATAACAATTTTTTAACTTTTAAGTTTAAAAGCGGAATTGTAAAACTTTTGTTGATCAAAAAATAAATAAATAAAATATATTGTAAATTCGGAAATTTAAAACCAAAAAGAAAAAATATCCCAGAAAGAATGTAAAAAAATATTTGTTAAGTAAACACAAATTGCATGCCAAAATTGTACTAGTTGTTTTTTTTTAGCAAGAATCATTTCTGAAACTTCTTTTGGAATCGATCATGGTACATGACTGGTTTAATATTGTTACTGAGGAAAACACATTTAATCATTTAGCTGTTAAGTCTCGTTCGCTATTTAACCTTAATTTTATCTTTTCTCCTTGTGCTAAGATCCCCATTACAAGATTCGTTCCTTCGTTCGTTTCGTTTTTTGACAGACTGGAAGAGGATTGTTCAACAACATCAACCGCAACCTCCTACGACCCTTTTTTGGAAAGTTATAGCCATATGAAGACTTTTAGTTTTGGGTCGAAAATAAAAGAATGCCTTCGAATTCAAATATCTTTGCAACCAGACCTCGTAGAATGTTCTAGTTTTCAGCTATGGATAGCTCTCAAAAAACTAATAGAGCGTTTTTAAAAACTGCAATGTTTTCTAGGGCTTATTTGCTGAACTGTAGACTTACAAAGATAACCAAGGTTTCAAAACTCAAAAGAAAACAACTTTGCATGCAAATCTCAAAAACAAGACCTTTTAAAAGGGGTTGCTTTGAATGTGCTGATTGCATTTGGCAATACCTTTCTATTTATATACATTTCAATCGGTTCTAGAGACTTTCGTGAAAAAATGTTTTTTTTTTTGTGGCAATGGGGTATTCATGCTTTTTTTTTAAATCAATTGTAGCGTAATGTAGCGGGAAGGAATTAACAAAGCACGGATTAAAATTTATCTTTGCTGTCAAATTCTAGACGGGAACCAATTTTAGTGTCACTTAAAAGTCTTAAAAGTTTGACACCTTATTGTCAGTAAAGTTATTAAAGATGTTTTTTTTTTAGTTAATTAAAGCGGATGAATTGTATGAAGTTGAAATTTCATTCACTCAATGTTTGCCTTTAAATATTTCATTTAAACCAAAACTGCGTAGATACTAGGCTTACAATCGTCATTGGGTAAATTATTATGGCCTAAGAGACTTAAATACCAAATCAAAAAAAAAAAATACGTTCTTCTAAAAACCCATCTTCATTCTGACCAATAAGAACCTAAATAAATTTATTTTATTTTATGCAAACAAAAACCCAAATTATTCTAATGATAAAAATTCATACAAAAATCAGGTCTTCGTTATCGAAACGAAGTTAAGACTAAAAAAAAAACAATAGAACAAGCCAAGCCTCTTTGGGATGGGTATTCCTATTCAGTATTAAAACCGCTGTGTCACATTAGAAGATTATTTGTGTTGGAAAGTTGGTTAAATTTGAATTCTTGTTTCGTCATTTGGAAGTTTACAATCTTTTACAAATTTAAGTTATATTCTATTTTTAATTTATCAGATGACGTAGATTATAATATATAAATGTATCTTACCAAAAGTTCACTAACAAGCAATCAGAAAGGTGAAGCCATGCCAATTAATTATGACGATTTATTTTCTTATGGGTATATAAATATTGGTGTATTGTTTAACGAGTGTAACAAGTTAATTTTAAAAAAGGACTCATAATATTATTGATTAGAAATATAATAATCTCACGGATGTAGGTAACACAACTCACGTGTAGTTACATGTGAAGCAAAAATATATCTAAAGGTAATTTATTATTTGTATACATCAACGGCGTATACAGGGGGGGGGTCACGGGGTCATGTCCCCCCCCGAGAACTCAAGATTATTTTGTTGATCTGAAATAATTATTTAGTAACCACATAGAAAAAAAATGAAAGTTAGTTACTTAGAAAGCTAGTAGGATTTTCGATTGATAATTTAGAATTCAATAGAGAATTTGAATGTTGGTAACTTCAATTCAATAAGAAATTTAATTTTCATGGCAATGGAATACCTACGTTATTTTGTAGTCAATCGATGATACTTTGATTTTCTTCCTCGTACCTCAAATTTAACATAACAACAAACTTCTCATAATATGATAATGCATTCAAATCTTAAAATATATGCATAGGCTAGTTTCCGTTTTGAGATGACAGCCAAAACCCAAACAGAAATCAAAGTGCGGAGTTGTTACCAAATTTTCACTCAGTAAAGTAAAAACTAATCGGATTTTCAAAAAAACAACATTTTTTTTTCTGAAAATAAAATCTTTAAACACATTATAGAACACATACAGAAATTGTTTTGTTTGATTTCTGTATGACAGATTATTTTTAAAAGCAAACAACAGTGATAACTTTCGATTTATAGTTATTCTAACCAAAAAATATTAATGTTAACGATAAAAGACATAAATATATAAAACTATGATGAAAACCTATTATGAAAGGATTATGTTTGCACTTATTCAACATTTACGATCGAACAATACTGTTATTGATTTGGATGTGGATTACTTTTACAAAGAAACCTATGAATCTCATAATGCAAAGGCCAATAGCTATGGTAAAGGAGATTTTATGGAACTCCTTGCGGTGAACCGTTTGAGCAGTCGGATGGAATTATTGACGAAAAGCGACTAGGCTCGTAGAATTTAACAACTTTGTCCATTATTTTTATCAGAAAGGCTTACTGGTAAGAAAGATAAAAAGATTAGGTATATTTGATATACATATTTATTTTGTAAGGTGCCTTTCACTTTTCCATCGGTGGCAGTCTTAGAGACATACATTTTTTTGCAAATCAGAGGCATATCAAAATCACTCGTGAAATTTGTTCACACTTTTCTTGAAACGCAACGAAAACGAATCTTTGTATTCAATTATAATACGAATATGTAATGTATTTTAGTTTATCCACTATTGTAAAAAGAGCAATTTACACAAGTGGTCATTTTTGAAAATCAGAGCTATTGTTTTGATTTTCAGTAGTGAATATTTATAGATATCTATTTACTAAAATTAAGAAGCAGAAAACAGTGCACAGTATCTATGATATTTTACTAATTTTTCCTGCAACTTCAATTCGCTGAAATAAAAACTTTGATAGGATTAAAATAAATTCTGAATAAAATTCAAAACAAATGATCAAGCGAATCCAAAAATTTTTTTCCTCAGTATTTTGACAGCTAGCTAAACTGATTTTTTTTGGTCAGGCAACTGGAGATTGCTGTATGCTGTTGCTGAGGCCCTCCGAAATAAAAAAATGTAACAGTCAGGAATACAAATGAAGAGCGCGGTCACTGGTCCAGCCAATAAAGGTTCGTTCGACTCAGTTGTTTATTTTAATTTTCTTTGGAACCAAAAATGAGTTAACTTTGCAAATACCAAACAAGTGTTTTCGTCTTAAATTTGTTAATTTTTTTGTATAGGTAGCTCATTGCATTTTGAATTGGCTTTGGCAGTTCGAAATATATATTTTCAACGAAATTGCCTAACTTTGCGTAGTGAAAATTACATTCGTAGTCTGCTATTTCACGCCGACTTTTGATTCTTAACTGTCTTGAAATTAAATGAGTTAAGGTACGATATATTTTTCCAGGATATGAACGATTTTAAATTATTTTAACTTATTTTTAACAAAGGTAATGTATGATAGGGTTTCCCATTAAGGGCGGGTCGATTTTAAAATTGAATAAAACAAGATATCAATAAGGTTTTATCTCTATTTGAGAGCCCTATTATAGTAATATAACATCGTTCAAATGGCCGCCCCGTCTTCGCTGGGTGGCGCGGATTCGAAAGGTCCAGTTTTCGATGACTTTGGCGCATAAATCAGGTTGAATTTGACCGATGGCATCGATTATGTTGTCTTTGAGGGTCGAGGTGGTTTGTGTTAAGTATTTCGATAACATAAGATTTTGTGTTGTAAGCTTTAAGTGACATAATTTTCTGTACACTTCCTTATCTATTTCATAATGTGATTGAATCCAAAGTTCGATGTCTTTTTGCTCTAACCTCCGACCAGACAACTTGTGCTTTCTCTTAGCTACTAAGATTTATATATTTAATAAAATATTATAATTAAACAACGTCTTTTATTAAAATATACAACAGTTTGAACTTAAGAAAATCCTCACAAGAAAAAGTCCAAAGGGGTCAAATCACACAATCTTGGTGGCCAATTCACGTCGCCTCGGCGCGAGATAACCATGCCATGAAACAGCTCGTGCAGAATATCGATTGTGTCTTAAGCTGTGTGGCACATAGCGCCATCCTGTTGAAACCATATATCTTCAGTGTCCATATCATCCAATTTAGGCCACAAGAAGTTGGTGATCATCGACCTAAGCGATCGCCGTTGATAGTGATGGCCTGGCGAGCATCATTTTCGAAGAAGTACGGACCGATGACGCCTCCAGGCATCCAGCTCAAAATCCACACAAAACAGAAACATTATTTGGATGCATTGGCACCTCGTGAATCTCGCGTGAACTAGTGTCGTCCCGAATCAGGCAATTTTGCTTCACGTACCCATTCCTCCAATGATGGGCCTCATCGGCAAAGAAGATTTTACGACCAAAATCGGGAAAAACTTCTAACTGCTCTAAAACATCATTTGCACGTGTTGCTCGACGCTGTAACTCACCATGATGATTTGTCTGTAGTAACTGATTAAAAGACGATATTTTGACCGAAAGTAAAAGAAACAATATGGCCGCCACGAGCTGTCAAAATCAAACCGTCCCTATTGGAAAACCTTTTAGTATAGTTAATTAAGATTTTTCCCCTTTTCTTTTATATAGCTACGCACAGTAAAATATAAAAAAAAATATAAGGCACTTGACTTTTAACAAATATTAGTTCGTGTTTTTTTTTTGCCATGACCCCCCCCAAGAACTAAAGCTGTATACGCCCCTGGTATACATTGGGTCTATCGGGAATAAAATTTCCCACAGAATTTTTCCCATCGTTGAAAATTGGGAACGTGAATTATGGTCGCAGTTTCTCTTGGAATTTATTGGCATCGAAAATGAATATTCCATGGCAACTGTGTTCTCATTTTAACTGATTAAATTCGAGCCTACAGGGAATAGTGCAAGATTGTTGGCATTTCAAATTTTAAATGAAGAGCAAAATTCCGTGCGTAATTTTATTCACGATAGTCCCCATTATGTAGGATTTTTTTCTTTTAATGTGATCAGCAATTGGTATACCAATTGAAAAGGATATAAGAAATAGAGAATATTTCAAAAATGTAACTGGTCAAAACGGTTGAGGAAGGTCAATAATGTTGAAATCACAAACTTGTGATACTACATATACATATATGTGTTTGTATATAAAAACTGCATTATATTTATTAATTAAAAATACACTTACAGGCTGTCACTTTTATCGTTGACAGATTTGTAAAGTTCACATTTCAGTAAGATATATGTACCTCATTAATAGCCCTTCCACACTAGCCCACTGTGTATTAATACATGTCAAATTGAAAGTGGGAAAGAATTCCACGCGACTGCCAAATTTGTGGGAATGAAATGACTTTTCATCATTTGCTTCCACACTTGCTTGTATTAATACATTACCTTAACCTAAAAAAAAGTGTGATAGAATGTGGGACAGAATTAGAACAATTCCTTAAATTATTCATATATTAACACATGTCAAATCGTGTGGGATAGAATGTCGGGTTATGTAGGCTGGGCTTTCACATTTTGTTTCCACACTGTTCTACATGATTTGTTTCCCACTTTTTTGACATGTTTTAATACACAGTGGGCTAGTGTGGAAGGGCTTTAAGCTGTTCCGGTTTCTGCGATCTCAGTTTGCCTGTCAAAAATCTGATTTTTGTTTTTAGGGTATGATTGATCAATTAATTTTTGTTGCTGATTATTACAAAAAGACGTAAAGAGTGCTTCCTACTTCTTTAATAGAAATTTTGTCTCTCCTCCTGCTCAGTCAAATTCATGTAACGACACGGAGGACAATTTCTGAGATCTTATTGTGTTTTCCATTGGTGAATTCAGATTTCAATCCAAAAATTAATTTTTTTTTTCGTGGCGAATGGAAAACCATTTAAAATTGATTTATTGATATCATTAAATTTTTAGTGTACATTTCAAAAAACTATTCATACTTGATGTATACTTTAAAAAGAGGAAAATGAGCTAAATGAATTAACCAATACATTCTAACTGCTTTCATTTAATTTTAGAAATGATTTCCTTTATATTTTGAACATAATTTTTCACAATTGAAACAAATTCAAATATGTAATTAAAAATTACATTGGCAAACTGACAGCTTAAAATTGAATTGGCGTTTGTGTGGGAGGGATAAATCTTTTAAGAAAATTAGGTCTGCAAAATAGATTTTAAATCAAAAATGGAATGGAACGCAAAAATTGTCCAAATCTAATCTCTGTTTTCACAGATTCAAATCAAAAATAGATTAATTTTTTTTACAAATTAAATACACCATTCCAAACATGAACTAAATGTCCTGTGTACCTATTTGGAAACGTCAAAATAACCCAGACATTCAATTTAAGAAAAAATTTACCACTGCTTAAGAAAACAAAAAACGACATAAAAGTTCAAAGTGTATAAATATTGAAAGTTATTTAATTTTGTATTCATAACAATTAACCTATACCTAACATCACTATATTAAGTTTTTTTTTAAAAATCGATTAGGAAAATTAAAATACATATATCCTGTATAATCTGACATATTATTATAGTATTAATTTTATTTAATTGTTTCAATAACAACTTTCGACACACGGTCAAGCTCCATGTTGGTAATTTGTCTCTTTTATAATTATTTTTTTTTTTTATAAAGTCATAACAGCAATTTATTGTGAGGTGTAATATTAGTTATAATTGATTTTAATGTTTTTTTGCGAATAACGTACAATGCTTATAATTAAAGGCTTAGTTATACATTATTACGTATTTAAGACAAGAGATATTTCCTATGTGTTTAAGGTTAATTTTATTGTGATTTTGCAAAAAGGAATGTATTAAGTGGTAGGAGATGTGGGCAGAATGGTCTTGGTGAGAATATATGTGATTAAAATTGTTTTTACATCAATTAAGATTTCTGAGAAAATTTAATTTTTTTATTTATCTATAGTTATGGTGTAAACAACACATAAACACAAACAGTTATAGGAATGAACTTAAAATAATGCTATAATATTTTGTTGGATAAACAAAATGTAGTTTCCATAAAATAAAGATTTAACTGATTATAGAGTAATTTAACTTTATTTATAACTTAGCTGTAATAAGTAGGTACTCACGATATTTGTAAACTACCTTCCTTGAAGAGGAAATCCGGTCATGTGGTAAGCAAACGAACGTGTTAGAACCTTGGAGTGTTCGATAGCTATACAATCTACATAATGTAATTTGAAGATCAGACGCGAACAAAATTCCGGTAGTTATGCTGTTCGTTTTTGTGTGCACCTTATGTATGTATGTTAGCTTGAAAATAGCAATTCCGGTAAATTCGCGGTTATAAAAAGCTCCGCTTTTGAACTAGGTAGATTTTATTTCAGTGTTATAACTTTTATTAGCGTTATACATAGAGTAAGTGCCGATGGGGATTTTTGTGTCACTGGCGCAAAATTTTAAAAAGTTCGCGTTTAAGCAATAAACTCGACTCCTCTTGTTAAGAGGCCTTGTTTAAATTTGTCTTAATTTTAAACACTTTAATACTATGTTTCCACTGAACGAAATTGCGCAATTTTAAATTATTTTGCCGAAATAACCTTCGAAATTGGACAATTTCCCATACAATGACGCAATTTTAAAATCATCTCAAATTACTTCGCTTTCCATGAAATTGCGTACGAAATTGGGTTTTATTACAGATTATACCATTTTTTCGATAAAGTAAAGAAACAGAACTAACGTGCTGACAGCTTCTTTTTCCTGTTCTGTTGATTTATGTTGTCAAAACAAAAGTAATTTTTGGCTTTGTCTGGTTTCGTTCCTTTTAAATAAATAAATAATTTATAAAAAAAATATGTCCAAAAGAAAATATAAACAAATAAAATCATGGAATTCAGCAGAAGAATCTCTTCTTCTCGAAAAAACAGCTTTTTTTTGACAAGCCGTCAAATAGTCTCAATTGCCAGTGTGGGCACTTTCGGAAATTTTGAAATTGAAGTCACAAAATTGCGCAATTTCGGGCCCAGTGGTAACATAGTATAAACAACTATTCAGACTAGAGTGAACTCCGCAACGGAACTTAAGAAAAATCTGGGTAAAACAAGCACAAATTTGACAGATAGAGAAAATCTCTCTGAGAATTTCTCTGAGTGATAGAAAGATCTTTTAAAAGATAAAGATGCGTTTTGTTGGTTTTAAAGTTAGACGAGTGCTTTTACGTTAAGGTATACTTTATGTCTTTTAAATTAACAGAGAACCCACTGTCACTCTTAAGTTATTATTTAGAGCCGACTCCCATTTAAGAATGGATTTACAGCCACGTTAAAATGTGTAAAATTTTGCGCCATTGTTTTTAAGCCAACATAAAGGACACAACAAAAAACACACCTTCCATTACCTTAAATTAATGGATTTCAGGTCGCAAAGTTTTTTTTATCACCTATACATCCACTGACATTTGCACAACAAACAAACAAATTCCAAACAGAAGTCAATTTTTTTTCGTCAAGTCAACAATACCTAAACTTCGGATGAGATTGATGACTGCGGCTTATTATATCAAAATGTATTTGTTTAAGTTTTTGTCTTCACAAAACCAGAAATGCAAATATAATATTGACTCATTATGTAAGTAAACAAATTACGTGCACCCTGCCAGACAGTTTAGCGCCACCCTATTGTAAAATAAACAAAAGACAAAAACACAAATAAATTATTGAATAAGCCAGGCTATGGTGTTGTGATTCGTATTTACCTTTGTACTGACATGGACTTATGATTGCGCTTTCGGTCCCGGTGATCTCAAGTTCACTATTTAATTGATAAGACATTGTAATTATTGATCAAGTTAATAAAATTTACATAGATTTAATAATTTCTTTTTCTAAACTCGTCACCCGGTATATGAAGCTACGAAGGCAGATGCACCAAAACCTTAATATAATATTAGACACAAATTATTAAGAGCAATTTGGAAAACCACTTGATACGATTCCAAATAAGGGGACAGTTATAGCATCAGGAAAACGCATCAGGAAAAGTTGAAACAGTATGAAATTGAATATTTTTTTCCTGATGGTCGTTTATAGCGAACAGGAAAAAATATGGCAGGTTGCCAGCCTATCGCCAAGTTTTCCTGATTGAAATGCACACGGAAAACTTTTTCGTCCGCAATTCTGTCATTGGAATTTGTTGTTCCATTTTGTGAGAAATTACGATAAGCTGGCACTAAAAATGAATTTGCATCAGGAAAATAAATAAATACATTTTTAACAAAAAATAATCGTTTAATTGAAAATTTAATTTGATCAAAAAATTCTATGAGTTATTTGTCATCGTTTAGTTTTAGCATTTGAGTTTCAAATCGAATGAAAATAGTGCAAAAAATCCATTTGAAAGATTTACCTGATCGCTATAACCGGCCCCTATGCCAATTTTGAATAGAAAATAAAAGAAAGATTAGGATCTTTTGTATGAACTAAAGTTCATACAATGCAGTCACGCTGCGCAGACAATAATTAACATTGAAAATTTTGAATGTAACAACAACAAAAAAGAAAGAAACCGAATGTGACAACAGCAAGCTTGTGTTCTCTAATAAAAATGCTAGTCGTTCAAATGCATTTGATAAGCAACAAAACCTGCAATGAGATGGAGCTTGACATGTGGCTTCGGTTGCGCGATGGGTAGGTGGTCGGCATCCGAATTCCAGTCACAGTTGATGTCTTAAGTTCAATCCCCACGACGGGCAAAGCTTTTCAAATAAAAATGAACATATTAGGACTCAACACCACACAAAGAAGTCTGATGATCGGGGTGGCACTCGTGAAATAGCTATAACATCAGCCAAAATAACTTGGTGGTAGAACACTTTGGTTGTTGTTGTTACATTCAAAATTTTCAAAAGAAAGATAAATAAATGACTGCATCATTTAGTCGGAGATACTTGTTCTACCATTTGTGATAGCTTACAAGGGAAACATTTTTTGGAAATTTTTAAATTTATATGATTTTTATAACATAACTTACAGGTTCGAACAGATCTGCAATTTGAATTTTTAAAAATGTTGTCAAGATAGATAACTATATATTTATTGAACAAAATAATATTTACAATTTGACTTATAACTACATCGATAGATACGATGATATTATACATTTATTGGCACATAGTGGGCCTAACTAATCTTCTTATACTTTGTCTTAAATTTAAAGGATTATAAAATATAAAATACATGTCAAAAAATTAAATCTAAAAGTCGGCTGACTTTATTGTCCTCGGGGTGTTCCGTCCCAGTTGTCAAGTTGTGGTTTTGGTGGGGGGATGAGTTGGCATTTAGCCGCGGTGATATGCTAAAAAAAAAAAAAAAAAGCCCACGCCTCTTTCCCCCCCCCCCAGATACCGCACGCGCTGGGCGCATTTTCACCGAGTACGACAGCAATTACGTTTGCAAGAAATATCGGCACTTATATTAATTATTTGATGTTAGATAATAATACAAAAAAAAATAGTTACTTAGTTATGTTAATAACACAGCAACTTGTCTTACAGCGAAACGAGATGGTATCAACGGAAGTTAAAAGAGATAAGGTCTACTTAATGCAAGCAGTTGAAAAATTTAAAATTGAACAAAAATAAAATTATTTAAAAAATTAGGATGATGAAATCAAATAAACAAAATTATGTTTAGTTTACGTTAAGTTTAGTTTATTAACAAAATACAACATTTAGAATAAAACAAAAAATTAAACCGATCGCAACAGTGGAGCACTGGTTCGAAATAACTTTTTAAGTCCTATTTTACACATGTTAAAATCAATTGAGGAAACATTTAAATTATGAAGTTTACTCATTCCGTTAAGAGGTTCATGCATGCCATAGAAAGAAACTGCTGGCTCATTGTCCGTGACGATGTTGTCAACCAGGATTTCCATTGTACTGAGGTATCTCGGCTCAGGGTGTCGCTGCTGAGTGGCCATCCTTCTCATCAGTTGATTTGTGTGCCTGTCAGTAAGTCCTACAAGCTTCTTTGCTTGAAGCAGTAGGTACCTGTCTGTCCAGGGGGATGATGTTCGCCTCTGTGTAAGGATGCTTGTTGCTGTGATGTCTCCTTCGCTGCCGATCAAAATGTAGGCCGGTACAAATCTTTAGTAAATTTCTTTCGAACATTTGAAGTTCCTTAATGGCCGTCTTCGAGATGTAGAACCAGACTGGGAAGGAATAGCTGATTACAGGCCGCAAGAGCTGCTTGTACATGAGTATCTTCGTTTTCTGGCTTAGTCCGTTTCTACGTCTCATCAATGGGGGGAGTCGGTGGAAGGCCCAGTTGGCTTTTTTGAGGACGTTTCGTGAGTGCTGGTTGAACCTTAACAACTCGTTGAAGTGGATGAAATGGTGTTTTCAATTTGTTAAATTTAGATTTCAATTGACGAATAGATTTATTTCGTAGCGAATAGAGTTCTATTTCAAATTGATTTTTTCGTCATTGTACTCGTGTAATTTAATGCTGTGTCATTACTTCAAAATAAAAAAGTCTTCATCACTTAATGGCATGCAGTTTCAGAAGAGAAAATTGACTAACGATTATTTCATATTGTATAAGAAATTATTTTCTTCATATTTTGAACACAATTTCCACGCACAAAATAAAAATAAATAAAAATAAATAAAAAGAAATCAAAGAACGCATTTGCAAATTGACAGCAAGAATTTGTAGTGGAAAAGGGTAAATCATTCGAAAAAGCTAAATGTGCAAAATTGATTTAAGATCAAAAAAATAATTCAATATTTTTGTCCAATGAAATGCCAATATTTTCAAAACCTGGAATGGAATCGGCTAAGGTGATATGTGATGAGTGATAGTCATTACCGACTATCGTCTGCGTTAGGTGACTGTAGTAATAATCATATTTTTGTGACTATTTTCTGTGACAGCTATTCAGCTATCTCTTTCATGTGAAACTTTTTATGTATGCTATACTTTCTGCATTTTCAAGTCAAAGTACCTCATATTTAAATAAATTTATATTCATTGAATGCATATTTAAATAGTATTTTTATTTCTTAAACGTTTGAGCCTTAAAATAAAGTTTGTCATGGGAGCTTTTTGTACACATTATTTACCTACGAGTTTGTAGGGGTGACGTGAAATAAGGCCCAACGAAATAAAGCCAAAAATCAAAAATTTGGCCTTATTTCGGTTTTAAGTTTTTTTTTTTAAGTTTTAAAATGCAAATAAATAACGCCATATTTTAGTTTTGGCTTTATTTCGCTTAAGAAAACGAAATAAGGCCAATTGAGCTTTATTTCGTTTTTATGATTTTTGTCAGAAAACTGCAAAACAAATCGCCGTTATGTTGTTTTCATTAGGTGCAGTGTATAAACGCCCACGGAACAAGCCCCCGCGGTTGTTATTTCCCAAAAAAGAACCCGCGTGGGTTAATTCCACCACAAAAAAGAACTAAGACCCGCAGGTGCTTTTACGAAAATATTCAGTTATAACAGAAGCTTTGAAAGCAGACTAACTGACAACATAGGCGCCTGCCAGACGACTGATCATACCCTAAGCGGAGCGACGATGGAGTCGTGTGAGCGGGACAGAGGACCCCAAAAGGGAGTTAAAACCCTTGAACCCGCGAAGCGGGCCACTCAAAGTACTATATAGTACAAAAACATTTAAGCCAGACTGACTGATAACATAGGTGCCTGTCAGATGGGGTTTGATTCCTTTTTTTTTGGGGGAACTAATCCCCCAACTGGCAGGCGCCTATGCTTTAAAGTTTTTGAACTAAACAGTACCTTCAAGGATTTTAGCTCCCTTTTCGGTCCACTGTCCCGCTCACGCGACTCCGTCGCTCCGCTTAGGCAATGCTCAGTCGCCTGGCAGGCGCCTATGTTGTCAGTCGGTCTGCTCTCAAAGCTTCTGTTATCACTGAATGTTTTCGTAAAAACAAATTTGGTCTTATTTCTAAATGAAAATTGGCCTCATTTCGTTTTGGAAATAGAAATAAAGCCAATTTGGCCTTATTTCCATTTTCAAAGCGAAATTAGGCCAAATTTGAGATTTGGTCTTATTTCGTTGGGCCTTATCCCGTCACCGTATGTAGGAAAAGTTTTATTGAATTATTATGTCCAAATGGGTTCACATTTTATTAAAAATCTATTCAAAAGTACGTTGAATAGTTTTGTTTTTTTTTTTTTGAAGAATTAAAATAAATTGATGTCAGTGAATAATTGCAAAAATTAACAAAAATAATGGTGCTTTTATTCAAGAAAAAAACTAATCTTCAATAATGGGTGCAGGAAATTCGAATCGCGGGTTTCTTTAAATCAGCAGAGAACACACATCGGCGTTTAATCACTTGAACTCGAAACTAATTTATATTTTTCAATATTTAAAATAAACCCAACGCACAGTTTTGCTTTATTTTCTTGGAATTACTCACTAAATTTGTTTAATTTTAACGCTTTAAAATAAATTTGGCGGCTGCAATAAAGGAAACCTTCAAATTAACTTGAGAGAAATGTCAAATCTTGATAGTATGTGTGCAAATCAATATTTTCCCTCAAAGTGATACCAAATTTGCTCTATTTTTTGGTGATCACTTTACGCGGATGGAAAATCAAATACTATCACATGTGACTGTCACAAATGTGATGATCACAAATCACCTTACGTGATTCCACCCCTGCATTTTGACAGATTCAAATCAAAACTTAACAACTGATTTATCTTACCAATGGAAAACACTATAACTTTTGTTGTTTTCGAAACAGTAATTCTATTTACTAAGATTAACGATTACACGATTCGTTTTTACGTTCGTTTCGTTTTCTTGACAGATTGGACAAGTGGTGTGGAATTGTAGCGGGAAGGAAGTAACGAAAACACGAAAATGAGACTTTTTCTGGTTGAACTTTGGCGTTTCTGATTTGGCAACTGCAATGCTCCTCGTTTAACGAAAGAAGATATAGGATACAAAACATTGTTGTCACCGTCAACGCACTGTAAATCCTAGTTTTTGTACTATTTTATATCAGGTGTTTTTTCTTCACAAGTGTACAGCCAGCTTAGCAATTTTTTGGACAGCAAATTATAACTAGATTCATTTTGTTCCATTCCTGTCGACTCGCACACAGGAATGGTTGCGAGTTGTTAGTCACTGGTTCTTCACGAGCCGTTGTGCCACCCAATTTATTTATTTTTATTCATTTTTTTCGTATACAAATGACGGTGTTCACATCGGACTTACTCCTCCGAATTTACAAGAGAAAACGTCAAAAAATATCCACAAATTTTTATTTTTTTTTTTCAATTTACTACTTTTCTTCCGTTTTAGTTATGAAGTGGCAGTATGACAAATTTCAGAGAAGTCAAAAATAGTCGGAAGAGTCCATTGTGAGCAGCGTCAATATTTTCAAAGTATTAAATTGGCACTTTTTAACGTTCAGTTTTTTTTAACTTAAATTCTAAATAACTGAGATGGCTATAAACTTTTTTATTAAAACAGGTCTATTATCAATAAGCTGATACACAAATAATTTTAATCTCTATTACGTACAAAAATGTATGTACGTACCAGCGCCTATAGTTTTTTTTGGGGGAAACCAACAAATGCCCTCGATGTCAAGGAAAACTTTAATAATTATTAAATAAATAAAACAAAATGAAAATGTCTTTGTTTACTTATTTGAATATACACATTAATAATAATTCGGAAGAAGTACATTTATCAGGCTTGGAGCGTGGTACATTTGCAATGACCCATTTTGATAAACAAAAACCGATAGATTCTGTGTCTCAAAATTCTGTATTTGTTTATATTTTTTTTTGTTTGTTTTTAAATTGTATGACCCCACTATGTGATGGTAACATCAGCTCAAAGCTTATCAATCATCATAAACTTGTGTCGATAATAAGTTTTTAAACAATTATCTACATCAACCAAATTAAACCAAGTAGTCTAGTCCGCGGAGACAAAATAAAACGAACGATTATACCGGAACGGACTTATCTACTTGATCTTGTAGTTCAGGGATAAAAGTGGTTAGGCACTGAAGATTTTGAGTCATATATGTTTAAGGTTAATACCTAAGTTAAATTGCGTTTTTAAGAAGATGCCAATTTGGCTTCCAATTTTCCGGCCGGGTTAAACTTTAAGTCCACCTTAGAGAAAAACCGCGACTTAATTGGCACTCGTGTGTGTAAGGGGACCTCAACAAATAGGAGGCGTGAAACTGGATCCAGCTACATAGCTAGGGACCCAACAGGCTGAAAGAGCTTCTCGGATGAAGTCTGTTCTGGGATGTAACACGTTCAGTAAGTAATTTATGTGAAAGTCTGAACATAAAGTCAAAAGTACCAACAACAATAATAAGACAGGCGCTTATGTCACTCACAGTTTATATTGCCAATTATTGACAAGTACTTTCCTTTGATGGCGACGTAAAACAATTGAATAAAAATCAAAATCGAACGATTTATTTAAAAAAAAATCAGATCATTTAAACCCTTAAGACTTCAATAACAAATTGTATTGTTTGAGGTGATTTCCAATTAATATTTGAGTCAAATTAAAAATAGATTAAATAAGATAAATTAAAATATGTTCAGCACGGGGGACACTATCTGGGTGACACAAATTAGTATTTATATACATTTTTCCAACGATGGAGTAGGATCATTCATCTTAAAATTATGATCAACAACACACCCACACAAGGCATTAGGTATACTTTTAGTTTCCTTTTTCCGCATCAATACATTTCTTATCAATCATTTACTTAGATTTAAAAGAGCATCAGTCGTTCACATAGATTTTATATTAAATTGTTTTTTTTTGTTTCTTTTTTATATAGCATCTTAATGTTTAGCTCGGTTAATTTTTCTTATCAGTTATTATTTTTTTTTTTTAATTTAAAATAATAAAACTATTCGCATGGAGAAATTGACTTACTGGATGATGGATTTTTTCTCACAACGCTGCCGACTGTTCTGCTTTCGGCAATGTTATAAATATTTCTCTTCAATCTAACAAAAGTCAGTTTGAATTTAAACATTATTAAGGACAAAATCGACTCTTAATTTATTAAATTAAAAAAAAAAAACTTAAACAATCATTTGAAAAATAGAAATAGTTTATGAAAATAATTAATGAAAGAACTTTTATGAAATTAATTAAACAAATAAAGACTATTAGAAAAATTGCTGTGTTCATGTTATTATCCTGTGTATCCTGGATTTGTGTTTTTCTGTGACACCTTACACATACAAAATTGGAATCGCAAAAACAAAAAAATCATCAAGCTGAGCTACAGGCATTTTAAGTATTTTGGGTTAAGTACAAACTTATTATGTTTATTCGTCTTCAAAGTAAGTACATATTTAATAGATTTTTTTCTTGTAAGAAGAAAGTGAAAACAAAAGATACACGTGATGCTATATAATAATTAATTAAGCCGTGTGCGAAAAATTCACGTTAAATTTTTGAAACTCATGAAATAACGTGGAATGTCAAAATTTAATTTCGGATTTTCAACACGACATCCGTCGGGCTGTTTGTCCGGGGCCTGTATTCCCAAATGTTCATCGAGTCTTAAAAAATGGACATATTTGCTTCAAATTTGGTGTGAAGTATTTTAATGTGTGAGAAATTTCAAGTTTTTGTGTTAGATCATCAATAGCATAGGTAGCTCCCATGCAATGATTTTGGTTGTAACAAGCTTTCTCTAAAACGACTTCAACGATTTTGATTAAACTATTTTCATTTAATGTTTAGAACAGTCTTAATAAAACTGCATACCAGGTTTTTGTCAAACAAAAAATCAAATAAAGGAAATAAAGTTTTTGAGGTTTTGAGGAAAACGGCTCTATCGTTGAAAGTCGTTATAAATGTCTAATTTTACATGTACACATCCCCTAATTTAATCCAAATAAATAAACTGCCTCCAAGACGAAGTATATTTTGTTTGGGAAAAACGCATTTATTTTTTTTTTAATAAACTCCAGAATTTTTACAACTACAGAGTTTTCCAATAAGAGGTGTTATTTTGAATAGCCCGCTATTTCGGTAGTTGTCACTTTTGAAGCTGTAATTTTTTGACATTTCACAAGTAGAAACTACGCCTTTAATAAAAATGGAACGATGCACGCTTCAACAATGCATTGAAATTAATAAAACTCACTAATAAAAAATTAGGAAAATGATCCGGAATTTCATCGAAAAATCATTTTGTCTGATGAGGCCCATTTCCACCTCGGTGGCTGCGTCAACAAGCAAAATTGTTGCATCTGGGGCTCGGAAACCCAAGCTTTATTTTTGAAAAGCCTCTCCATCCTCAACGAGTAACTGTTTAGTGCGGTTTATGGTCCGGCGGGGTCATTGGACCTTACTTTTTCGAAAATGAGGCTGGAGCAACACCTTGCGGCTTCTTCCTTTGGGGCCACGTGAATAATAAGGTCTACGCCAACAGACCAGCGTCGATTCTTCAAAGATGGAATTCGTGAAGCTATTCAGGGCATACAGCAGCCACTGTGCGATTTGGTGATGGAGAAAAGGATATTGTTGTGTAAGCGTAGCCGTGGCGGCCATTTGGCTGCTATTGTTTTCCATTATTAAATGGCATACTTTCCTCTTTATATCGGGATTTTCAATAAGAGCGCTACATAAAATAAAAACGGTTTTTGATATCAATGAAATTCTTTATTCCTGTGAAAGTACGTGCGATGCCATTATGTATGGAGCCCGATTTCTTTTGCATGGCCACCACGGGCACGCTTGTAAAAGTCCAGCCGCTGAACCCAATTTTCGACGGTTTTCAAGCATAAATCGGCCGATACTGCTGCAATTTCACGTTCGATATTCGTACGAAGTTCATCAATCGTCGCTGGCTTGTTGGCATAGACCATCGACTTGACGTAGCCCCACAGGAAATAGTCTAACGGCGTCAAATCGCACGACCGAGGTGGCCAAGCGACTGAACCATTTCGTGAGATAACACGTTATCCAAACTTGGTTTCCAATAAATTGATTGTGACATTCGCTGTGTGGCTTGTGGCGCCGTCCTGTTGGAACCACATGTCCTCCAAGTCCATATCTTGCGTCAATTTAATCTTGTTAGGGTGTAGGCCAAGATCTTTTTTTTGCAAAATTCGCTACAACGACGTCACAGAGATGCCCAACGCTTGAGAACGACGTGTGAGAGACACATTTGGGCTTTCTGCAACTGAAGCCTCAGCGGCAGCAATATTCTCAATACTACGGGCACTTCTTTGTCTCACTGGCACGGGAACATTTTGTACTGCGCCTGTGGATTCAAATTTTTCCACTAGACGCTCAATTGTTGATCTGCTAGGACGATTATGACGACCATAAATTGGATGTAGCGCTCTTAACGTTGAGGCCACTGACTCCGAATTTCGGTAGTAAATTTTAATAATTTCGACTTGTTGTTGGCTCGTATATCTTTCCATCATAAAATGGCAACCTTACGGAAGAGAAATGTCAAAAGAGCGGTAAGAAATATGGCGTCGTTTGCTGTCCCTGTTGCTCTACTTTTGTAGCGTCCCTGTTGAAAAACCCTATATAAACATCCGATCATTTATCTCAAAAAATGCAATTTTTTTGAATATCAAAATAACACCTTTTATTGTAAAATTATAATAGATAATAGATAATAGATCGACAAATTTAAAATTTTGCATAAATTACAAATTATAAAGCATAACATTGAAAACAGTTAGAAATCCACTATACAAGTTGAAAAGTATAGCCTCAAAATTTGTACGATACGCCATTTTATATATTATTATGTATTATATTGTAATAGAAAAACATTTTTGTTTCCGTTATTTATGGAATATTCTCAAAAATGCTATACCATTTTAAAATGAGAAATGAACACGCCAACTTTAAAGGTAACTTGCCAAAATTTCGTAGTACATTTTTTTTACATTATAGTCCATTGAATTAGGGTCATGTAAGTTTGGGCAAAAAAGTGATATTTTCTTTAAAACTGATGCAGGTGTGTTTAAATTTTTGAATGCAATTGTTAGTAGGGTTATTCAAGGTTCCATAACAAAAAAAAAATTGAGAAAAATTAAGATTTGTAATCACGGCACTTGAAAGATCGTCCAGGGTGACCATTTTTTCGATTTTTTTTCGAAAGTCTACGATTTTGTACACACAATATTTCCTGTCTTAAATATATGTATATTACTAAAAGAGATAATATTTGAAATTGTGTAGGTCATTTTCAAAAGAAACTTCTTCAAGTCCATGTTGTATATTTTTATTTAAAACAAAATAAGTGTTGGAATATTTCTTATCAATTTAACCTAGAATTTGGCTATTTAGAGCAAGGCCATGGAGAACCTTAAAACACGTGCCGATCTCAATAGATTTTTTTTTTTGGCAGCACTCTTTTTAACAATACGTCTTATCTATGTATTCAAAATTTGTGACACATTTATCAATTTAAACAAAAATGTATAAAACAAGGCCGCAATCTTTTAATACAAGACATACAAATTTAATACTTGGTTCGACTTAATCGTAGGAAAAAAAAAAAACATACATATTATGTTTTGTAAATAAATCTAAAAATACTGGTATACTGGAATTTTATGTGAAGAAAGGAACAATAATTGCGTTTACATTCTGAGAGAATGGAAATTGAGAATTTAACTTGGGACACTTTTTGTAGGAAATTAGATTTGCAATCACAATTGGCGGTTTACAAAATTTTATACAAAAAAATAAAGTAGGGCAATTTAAAAAAAAACTGACCTAAGAAATCGAAAAATCACTAAATTTTTCGAGCAAGGTTTGTCCAAGATACCTATAAGAAAATGAAACTAAGATGAATTTAAAGTCGAGATTTTGAATTTGAATTCGAAAGCAATAGATCCGGTAGAGCTTTTTTCTAAGGAAAATAATTTTTTGCCTTAAACGCCTTAGTTAAAATATTTTGTATGGAATTTAATTGCCGAGCATAAATCAGCCCAGAACTAAAGCAAATTATGTACGTCCTTTTTAATGTAAAATAGCCTAATTTGTCTTAAAAACTAAGGTTACATTTTTTGTATGAAAGTTATTAGACAAGCATAACTCTCCCCAGTACTAAGACAATTTAAGTGCATCCTAGGTAACGCAAAATAGCATAAATACGTTTAAAAAACTGAATTGCATTAGGTTTAAGGTCATTTAATCATGTAATAGGGAAATGCTGACGCCTTAAATGTCTATAGTTCAAACCAGAGCTGTAAAGTAATTAAGTATATCGTGACTTAAGTACTACTTAAGTACAATTCCTTGGTACTTAACATTTTTAAGTACAAATACAATTCCTCGGTACTTGTACTTAAACATTTTAAGTACCAGTACCGAGGAATCGTACTTGTACTTAAATTCCACAAAGGAATTTACTAAATTTGTATTCATTACTTTAGTAATTTAATACTGTACTTAAATACTTTTTCAAATACTTTTAATTCCTCTAGTACTTATAATTCCTTTTAAATTTCTTTTGTAAAAAAATGAGAAAAACAAAAGGAATTAAAAGGAATCAAAAGGAATTAAAAGTACTTAAGGAATTAAAAGTATTTGAAAAAGTATTTAAGTACAGTATTTAATTACTAAAGTAATTATTACAATTTTTTTAAATTCCTTTGTGAAATTAAAGTACAATTCCTCGGTACTCGTACTTAAAATTTTCAAGTACAAGTACCGAGGAATTGTACTTGTACTTACAAATTTTAAGTAACAATTAATTGTACTTGTACTTGTACTTAAGCTTAAATTATACAGGTCTGGTTCAAACTTTAACCAAGGCCTAAGGGAATTTTACCTAAGTTCTTATATGTTATTTACCTATTCCTTATATTAAGTAAGTTCTAATGTGGATTCACCTTAGTTCGAGGTATAGATACAAACAAAAAACTAATTGAAGTTTAAAAAATTGTCTACTTATTTTTCTCAATAAAGATAATGATAATATATGATATCCTCACTATTTCATATTTTTATCAAGTATATCTTATTTAAAATGTTAAATAAGTGTATATATTTAGTTTTCAACATCCTAATTTCGCATTGGGATTTGGCATAGTGGAAGCGTACTGTGCTGGTAACCGGAGCATCGCATGTTCAAATCTCATCGGGGTAAGTAAAGTTTTTTTTCAAATAAAATTGAATTGTATACATTTCAGAATTATAACCCAGCGGCTCTGCGCAAGCCAACAAGTCCCATAGGTAAAATTTAGGTTAAATACTAGGTAAACTCTACCCAACCACTAGGTTGAAATGCATAAATATGTAGGCAAACTTGCCTTAGGCAAAACAAATTAATTCTCTTTTTACCTTAGAAGTTAAGGTGAGACACTAAAATGTTAGGCTGAGTTCAACCAAGATTAAGGATAAAATTCCATAGGCAAACTCGGAAATTTTATTTATACCTAAGGGATCTAAGGAAAGTTATCTAAGAACTTACCAGGTTCAAAACGGCACTAGGACTAACATAATTTGTACCACGATTTAGGTTTATTTTACACAGTTTTTTCTTTGGGTGTATATGTTTAAAAATAAATTATGGGTTCATTTTAAAGGGCTCAATTATTTGATAATAGACATGTTTCAACCCTAATTCAACCTCAGTTAATCCGGCGAATTTTGTGGATTAAATTGTTAAACCAAGGTTAAAGATCGAATATAATATTTGTTTAACTTCTACTAAAAGGAAAAAATACAATTATGAATAAATATTAATATATGTATTAGGGTGGCCCTTAAAAGGGTTATTGTTTTATTTTGAATGACGCGCCTCCCCCCCCCCTCTAATTTGTTCTAAATAATTAAAAAAAATTCCTGTAAAATTTTGGCTCATTTTATTAACGTTAACCCGGCCGTTAACAGGATTTGATTGTTAATTATTTAGAACAAATTAGGGGGTGCGTCATTCAAAATAAGACAATCACCTCTGTTCTGAATTTCGAATTCAATTCCGGTTTGTTGGCTTTGTTTTCCTTGTTCAAATTCGGTTGTTGTTTGTTTATTTTCTTTGAAATATATTTGCGGAATCAGTTTTAAGGCAAATTCAATAGTTTTGAATTCGTTAAGGTTTTGTTTGCCGAATTAAGATTCTGAATATTTGTACTGATTTCTATTCCACAATACGAAATAAATAAACAACAAACCGAATTTGAACAAGGAAAACAAAAACAATTAATCGAAATTGAATACGAAATTTAGAACAGGGGTGAATGGCGTTTATTAAGGACTACCCTAATATGTATGTTGTATATGTACATATATTATACATGGTGTCCAGTAAATAATGGATAAACTTGCAACCGGTTATAGCTGGCCTTAAGAGCTTTCAGAAAATAAAATATTTTCCTTGTAGTTTTTAGGTTATGATTAAAAAACTAAGTACGACATGCCTCAAATACTTGAACATTACCACCACGGTTGAATGATTATTATTCTTTTTTTTTTTGTTTTAATAATATTCTTGAATAATTGTACTAATAGATGTTATACCAAATTTCTGTTGCAGTTTTTTTTAAATTTATTTTTGTATACAAAATCAAACTTTTGTGAAAATAAAAAAAAACTTGATTTTTGTATAAAAAAAAATAAATTTAAAAAAAAATATTATAAAAAAACAGCAAGTGTTAAATTTGGTATAGCATCTATTAGTACAATTTCTCAAGAATATTATAAAAATAAAAAAAGCAATAATAATCATTCAACTGTGGTGGTAATGTTCAAGTATTTGAGGCATGTCGTAATTAGTTTTTTAATCATAACTTAACCCTTTCGGTACGGATGTGGTACAAGTCCATAAAAATGTTCTTTGTCTTGTACCACATCCGTACCGAAAGGATTAAAACTACAAGGAAAATATTTTTTGTTTACATTTTTTTCTGAAAGGTCTTAAGGCCTATAACCGGTTGCAAGGTTATCCATTATTTACTGGACATCCTGTATAAATATTAATTATTTCGCACTAATCAATCAAAATCAGCTTTAGCTTTAATAATTCTGATTAAAATATAAATATAGAATTGAATTTTATCCCTGTAAAACTTCAATCTTTTAAACTGCACGGCACTTCATAGAAAGAATAGAAGAAATAGCAAGATTTGATTTGTTTTGGTGGATGGCTGCAATGTTTTTAATGACAACATTTTTGTTTAATATGGTCGTGCGACTTTATTTTGTTTGCGACTTTTTGGGCAAAAATGCGACTTTTGTTAAAAGTTTTAAGCTTTGCAACCTTTTTCCTTTGAATGCAATTTTTTTCGACCTTTTTAAAATGTTCAGCGGTAACCCTGAGCCATTATTGAGATATTAGTTCAAAAGCGTTTTTCTAATTGGCGCCAAACGCAAACACAGTGTGACATATCTATAACAACAAATTCAGAAGACAATATCCGAAGTCCTTTTTCACACTGTCTTCTCAAAAATAAATCTCGAAGTCAAGTTTTTTTTTTACCAGACAAAATAAAAATAAGTTCTAATTCTAAAACTTGATCACTAGATATATAACGTTTAGACATCCCCATCTATCAATGTTATAATATTTTTTTTTTTTTTTTTGGGTTGGCCATATATGAGGAATTAATTAAAATTTGTTGAATTTAAGAATTATTTCTAGTTCATTTTTAATTTAAAGGTTATCTCTGGTCGGAAAGTTTGGAAGTGAATTGTTGCAATTTTTAACAACATCATTTCTTTTCTTGATTTTTTTATAGCATTCATCAATTTTTGTTGGACCTGACCACCAAGGAGACTTGTTTTTTCATATGGTTATTTTTTTTTTTTTTAAATATTAAATTTTAAAACACAAACAAAAATAAACCAACAAAAAACAGGAATCAGAAATTTTATTCTTGTTTAGCAAGAAAAATAGCCGACAGTGGAAAATTTCTTGATGTCAAAATTAGCATAGAATTTTTGATTGTCTTTTGCCATCATGTGTGGTCAAAGGTTTAGAATTTATAATATTCCTTAATCATAACTTATTACATCTATATTTTACAATCACAATCTTTACTAAAATCAGAATTCGACAGCAGCACAAAAGTATAAAGGAAATGAGTCGACGCGACGACTCGACGGCGACGTTTTTTTTTTTTTATTTTTTGTTTTCAAAATGAAATATGGAAGAATTTAATTTGGGTTTTATTTATTAAAATTGTACACAACATTTTATCCCTATAATTAAACCGGATTTTACTTATCATCATTAATCTTTTATCTCAATATCTCAATCATAACAAAAGTGAAAAGTGATATAACGCATACAGAAACGTTTAAAATTCTCTTATTATTTTTGTAATTTGAATTTTTATTAACTCCTCATTAGGTATTAATTTTGTTGATTTTTTAATCGTTTACTGATCTAAGATCCATTTTTGATTGATTATTATCCATCTAACTATTACAGAGAATTTTTTTCACATCATCGATTTAAATATTATTAATGTCAGCTCGTTTAATTACGTTCAAGGAAGCTTTAGTTAAAGCTAATTTGCATAGATATGTCGATGTTTGTATTTTTTTTTTCCAACAGGTCTGGAATCTTTTATTATTTTATTAGCAAATTGGCACAGAATGCACTTTAAATAAGTTAGGAAATACTTAAGCATAGGCAACAAAATTGCAGAAGTATAGGTATACAATGAAACTTCGAAACTCTATGCGTCAACGATTTTTTGTCTTTTTTTTTTGTCGTGTTCAAAAAGAACAAAATGAATTGGGACAAAACAATAAATTAAAAAAAAATGCGAACTCGGGAATTAATTTGATTGTCCTACATTAAATTGAAAGCACGAAAGTGTCATGAACTTTGAATTTATTATTTTTTTTTTTTTTTTTTTTTTTACTTAAAACTTTGTTTGTTTTTGTGATTTTATAAGAAATAAACAAAACAGTTTTGATTAACTTTCAAAATTTCAAATTGAATTTAAAATAAAAATATAAATTTTAAATAAAAATAATCAATAACGGTCATCCATCATACAGTTGGTCAGTTTTGAATCAAATTATGGAGGGAGAATTATGTACGTACGCAGCTACAGATGAACTTTAGTTTGTAGGAATACATTTTTTGTTACTTGGTCTAAAGGGCAAGTATAAAAAAGTGATTTTTGGCATGACATCCATCGGCTTGTTGGTCTGTGCGTCCTGATGTACAATTGTACACTGAGATATAAACCAATAGACGGATTTGTTTGAAATTTTGCTTGTAGAATTTGTATGTGCTTCCTTGTAAGAGAAATTCAGATTTTTGTTCCAGCTCATCTAGAACGGGTAGCTGTCATAGGAAAATGCGGTCAGAAATCATTTCCAAATTTCCGATTTTGAAATTTGTTTGAAATTGCTTTCAGAGAGCAGTCACACTATGAAAGGAAAGTGCTTTCTAAAAACGTCTTTTACTTTCAAGAAAGCAAATTTTCTGAAAGCGAAATCATTTTCTGAAAGTGCTTTCTAAAAATAAAAAAAAATTATTTATTTGTAGGTAGGTACATAATTGTGTATATATACAGGGTGATTGGTATAAGGTGCGCCAAAATGCTGTAACGAGTAGGTTGGGTTCAAACAAGAAAAAAATCGTATAAGAGGGGGGATCTTTTTCCCTCCGTTTAGGCGGCAGGCGCAATTTTCTAAGAATGCCTTAAAATGCCTTGCCATACCTTTTTAGATAGCCAGAAATCTCTTCTCTAATTTTCATTTTAAATTAAGTTGCATTTGTGAACAGGTTTTAAAAAATTCAGTTTCAAACTCAAAATTTGGAAAAAAAAATTTTAAAACTTCAAGCTAATTTTTTTCAAAATTTTACTTTTTTAAGTACTATTTTTGTTTTCAAAATTCATTGCTCTGATCAATTTCTAGTCAAACACTGAAAACCGGTTCGATCTAGGACTTTTGCTTTTTAAGATATTAAAAAATAAAGAAACCAACAGCTTAGTCAAAACAAGAAAAAAACAGGTTGATGATAATCAAATAGTTGCTGAAATAATTATTTAGCCGGATTCTTCTTATTTTTATGAGAACATTGAATAATTAATTTTGTAATAGGTATCTTGAAAAGTAAAAGTCCTAGATCGATCCGGTTTTTAGTGTTTGACTAGAAATTGATCAGAGCAATGATTTTTGAAAACAAAAATAGTACTTAATAACGTAAAATTAAAAAAAAAAAATTGTTTGAATTTTTTTTCAAAATTTCTAGTTTGAAAATTAATTTTTTAAAAACTATTCATAATCACAACTTAATTTAAAATGAAAATTAAAGGAGAGATTTTTGGCTTTCTAAAAACGTATGGCAGGGCGGGAAAAAGGTGATTGGTAAAAGGTGCACCAAAAAGATGTAACGAGTAGGTTGGTTTAAGACAAAAAAAAAAATCTTATGGGAGGGGGGCCCACACGATTTTTTTTTTTTGTCTTAAACTAACCTACTCGTTACAGCTTTTTGGTGCACCTTTTACCAATCACCCTGTACAGGGCGTTTTTCTTTTTTAGTTCAGAGTAGAGCTCTGAACAGAGTCTGAACACTCTGAACACACTCTGGGCGATCTCTGAACTGAGCGTGCTCTGCTCTGAGAGTTCAGATTTATTCTCGTCGACTATTCTCGTCCGCCATATTTACTTTTTTAATTTTTTTTTCCACTTGTCAAATTTTTGTTCAGCTATTCAACTCCGTCTGCTCTATCAATTTATTCTGAGCTCATAGAGCGCGCTCTTAACATGAAATACAAAGTTGGAGCTCTGAATGCTCTGAGCTAAAAAAAGAAACACGTATTTTTTTTTGACAGTTCAGGCTCTGCTCTGAACTAAAAAAGAAAAACGCCCATAATATACAGTCGACAACCTTTTTTGCCATTCCAACCGTTTTTCAATACAATAAACGCAAGTGCTTGCTGCAAGTGATTTGAGCGGGACCAAGGTCCTTGGAGGAATAAATTAAAAAAAAAAAAAATAATAATATTTTTGACAGCTAGTTTCCTTAAAAAAAGGGTTATGCAAGTTATTATAGTTTCGTAACACATAACTAAATAATTATTTAAATTAAATTAAAAACGAAAAGTGGATCTCTTTTGAGAGATGCTTTGAGTAAATAATACATACATACTTTGTAAAACAAAGAAAATATTAAAATCTCCTGTCAATGTGATTTATTTAGCTCCCAAGTCAAAAGTCACAACTCTTAAGACATGCGATTTCTCACAATTGAGTGCACTTGGACTCGTAATTTAAAAATTAAAGATTACATAAGTAATAAAAAGAAAAGTAAAAGTAAAAAAAAAATATAGATAAAGATACGACAGTCTACAAAAAGATTTTAAAATGTAGTTGAACTGGCTAGTCTTTGTGTAATAATAAACTGGGTTACAACTAAGCTTTACAAACTGTCCTTTTTAATTATTGCACTTCGATTTGTGTATAATTAAACAATAACTTATTACATATTGTTATTTATTTTTCTTGAATAAAAAAAAACAAGTAGGTTAAACAGCCTTTACAAAAAATAGATTTGTTTTGAACCCAAACAGATTAAAGTATGGGGAAGTATAAAAACACGGCAAAGAAAAAGGAGAGTCTTTGGGAAGGTTATCGTAATAAACTATAAAATTGAAATATTTTGTGGTTATTTATTTGAAAGTTTGAGTAAAAAAAGTAGTAGCCCTTAGCGTAATGGTTAGTGCGTTGGGCTGTCACGCTAGAGGTCTGGGTTCACTCCCCAGCCTCGTCCACCAAAAAACAAAAAGTTTTTTTCATGGCTTCTGCCTCTTGCGAGGAATTGACAAATCCTCCAAGAGTAGCACTTGTCTGAATGAGTGCTTCTCGTCTAGCCCTGCGTATTCGTCCATCCATTTCTGTCGACATGTGCACACAGGAATGGTTGCGAGTTGTTAGTCACTAGGTCCTGGTTCTTCACGAGCCGTTGCGCCACCCAATTTATTTATTTAAGTACAAAACAAATGAATATTACATTCCACAAATTGAATGTTTAAGGAAAGCTTGTCGACTATCGGCCATCATCCTCACTTTGTGTTACATTTCGCTTTGTGGAATAAGAATAGAACATGTTCCACAATCATTTTCATCATTTTCATCATGTTTAATCTGAAATGTTAATGCTGCATATACACGACTGGCAGATTGGTAGGATTTGTGTCAAAATAATGAGCAAATTCTATTTTTATCAGTTTAATGAAAGAAAAACTACGCCAATTTACCAATCGTGTAAATGCAGCATAAGTCCTTAAACATTCACTCTGAAGTCAGATGTTTTCCTATTGATATTTCATTTACTTACACCTGAATTTTTATCTTTTGTCTCATCTCATTCGAATTACCTTGGATTTCATTCAAGTTAAATAACATGAACCAACCACAAAGTCTGCGCTACAATGACCAAAAATAAAATTTTCAAGGTTTTTACATTATTTCAAGAAGTGGCATCATGCAGCGGTTGTGACTTTTACTGTCACATGTCACCGACTTCCGAAATCGTGCGTATCACAAGTTTACACTTCTCGTTTAATTTATGTTTTTTTTTTTTGTTGTTGTTGACTTGATGATGAGTTTTCATTTTTATTTGTATTGAAATTATATAAATGTGATGTAACAAAAGTTTGACCTTTTGTTAATCCAGGAAAGAAAGAAAATATTTCATTTGAAACTAAGGCTTTTCAAGCTTTATTTATACTTAGTCTGAAGGTTTCATTGATCAATTTTACGTCTATAATTTAAATTTAGGACAAACAAGGTTGATTTTTCTGTGAAATTGTTTAATCATCAAGTTTCAAAGCCCATGTATGCACACATCGAACTGCATTTCCGTCAACAAAAGTTCCCTTTTTAAGTTAAAGCTTTTCTGTAATAAGTTCACATTCCGAAACGTAACTCAATGTCAATTAATACTCGTAAATACAATAGATACAATAATATTGTATGTCTTTAAATTTAGAAACCAATTAAAACCATTTATTTTATTAAATACATACAGAAAAATTTAATGACACACTTTCATGGAATGCAATGAAAATAAAGCCAAGTGTATAACAAATATCAACAAAACAACACTGACTAGCTACTTAATGTCAATTTTCCACAAAACACGTTTCTTATAGATAGTTCAATTAAACAGTGTCGAGATTAATTTATTGTACGACTTTACGACAAAATAATTCTGCATTATAATGTCGATATTACTTGTAAAATATTTTTAATGATGATTGTTTATTGCTTTTTAATGATCCTTGCGGATAATTATTACTTGTAGTAATTTTAATTTATAAAAAAAAGGTACAAAGGGAGACATATACAATAGACACAAGTATGTGTAAGGGTGCTGATGCTGATGGCAGCTCGTGTTTGCCTTTAAAATGATGATGTAAATGTATTCAGGACTATATATTGTTTACATCATATAAACTACTTATCCTTGACGTCGTTGTTTTTTTTTTGTCTAAGTATAACTCGTCCAAATTTAATTTTAAATAAAATTACCAAGGAAGAACTATATATATTGGTATATAAAAAATAAGCTTTTACCGAATTCCCGAAATTAATTAATCTTTGAGTTATACCCGCTTAAAGTTCGTTAATACTTTTTAGGTGCGCACGCAAGGTGGATAGACGCATTTATTGAGATTTTTTGCTTATTTGAATGAAATTTGTTCGTAAAGCGCGCCTAAGGAATAATTGGTTTTGCTCTTGGTCTTGCAATATAAGTTCGTTCGTTATATTTTCCTGCATATTGTGAGATCAATGGAAAATCAAACCCCAGTTAATTTAAACTTATTAGAAAAAATTGTTAAAAAATTAAAATTCAATACAAAAAAGTACGTATACGCCCAAGTGAACGGAGATATCCTCTTTAAGGTTCTAGACCAAGAGCCCACAGCAGATTTGGTGTACGAAAGTGAACCAAAAAAAAAAATTATATGAGTCGAAAGGTGTATTAAGGCTGATAAAAGAAATGCAAGTCTTGCAGTCCCTGGTGGCGGCTGTTAGGTGGGAGGGGCAATTTTCTAAAAAATTGACTTAAAACAGAAAAAAAAATTATTAAAAAACAACGGTAACATGTACAATTCCCTGTTATTTTTTTCATAAAAGGCCAGAAGTCCCTTCTTTCATTTCCTTTTTAAATAAAGTTCTTTCAATGAATAGTTTTTGAAAAATTAATGTTTGAACTCATAATTTTGAAAAAAAAAAATTTTAAATAGTAAAAAATATTTTTTTCGCAAAATTTCACGTAATTAAGTATTATTTTCGTTTCCAAAATTCAATGCCCTTATCAATTTGTAGTCAAAAACTGAAAACCGGATGGTTCTAGGACTTTTACTTTTCATAAAAATAAGACAAATTCGGCTAAATTATCATTTTAGCAACCAGTTAAAATAGGACAAACATGCCGAAAAAAAAAATTCTTACATTTTTAAAACTTGGTGGGCATATCGAAATAACCATAAGAATAAAGAATCAAAAGAGTCCATAAAAATATCTGTATCCCACGGGTGTTTTTTGGGGGGGAAAGGGGGAGGTATGACTTGTCGAAATTAAAAAATTATATTGATACAGTTTGGACATATGATACATGATTTTAGGGTATTTTTCAATTCTGAATCTAATGACATCAAATTATTATAATGACGACAAATTAAGGCGATACACTAATCCTAAAAAAAGTTATGGTCTATTTTATCTAGAGATGACTGTTTTTCAGTTTTTTTTAGTACTTAATTACGTGAAATTTTGCAAAAAAAAATATTGGTTACCATTTTTTTAATTTTTTTTTTCAAAATTTTGAGTTCAAACATAAATATTTCAAAAACTATTCATTGAAAGAACTTTATTTAAAAAGGAAATGAAAGAAGGGACTTCTGGCCTTTCATGAAAATATAACAGGGCATTGTACATGTTACCGTTGTTTTTTAATAATTTTTTTTCTGTTTTAAGTCAATTTTTTAGAAAATTGCCCCTCCCACCTAACAGCCGCCACCAGGGACTGCAAGACCTGCATTTCTTTGATCAGCCTTAATACACCTTTCGACTCATATGTTTTTTTTTTGGTTCACTTTCGTACGCCAAATCTGCTGTGGGCTCTTAGACTTTTATAATGGTAATTTTCCAAGATATATGCATTCCAAGTTTTTTTTTACCTTTAAGTATACACTTCGCGCCACTTGAATAGAAACAAGTTTTTGTTTACTATCAGAGTCAGAGCGTGTAGCGCTTTGGTTAATTTATAAATTAACCTTTTGGTTTTAGTTCATAAAAGAGGAATCTATTGCGAATAAAACTCCAGGGACAGAATAATGCAGGAAAATACCATAAGCTTATTTTACCACTTTTCTAATTACTTCGTTAAATACACTGTTTTTTTTTTTTTTTTGCCCCACTTGAATAAAAACAGTGTGCGTTTGGTCTCTTATAGATTACGGTAAGAAGAAAAAATATTGTTCTAATAATGGAAGGGAATATTAAAAATAATAATTGTTTTATCAATGAAAAGATGGCCCGCGGAAACCTATTAAACCCTGGAGAAAAAGCCAAAATAGAAGTACACGCGGAAAATAAGCTTCCCCAACGCACAATTGCCAACAAAATAAGTAGAAGTGTGAAAATTGTTTGGTCGAACCTTAGAAATAAAGAAGACTATGAAAAAAATTTATATGGTAGACAATCAAGAGCCACAACAGTAGCAGACCGAAGAAAGATAATTAGACTGGCTTCAAATTCAAGCGACTCTACTGCTAAAATCAAGGCAAAGAGTGGTATTACAGCGAGTCTTAACACTATAAGACGTGTTATTCGTGGGTTACATAATTTTAAGAGCCTAAAATTGAAGAAAAAACCACCGCTAAATCCAATACGAAGACACAATATAATAGTTTTTTGCAGGAAGAATATGACGTGGAAGGGAGAGTGGTCAAAAGTGGTATTTTCCGACGAAAAAAATTCAATTTAGATGGCCCGGACGGATATAATTACAGATATAAGGAACTCAGTTTTCTGGAGCGCCACCGTAGCAGCCCAGAAGGCGGTGTAATGGCATTGGGTAAGATTTTCTGGTTTGGAACAATTGATCTGTACTTTCCCACATTGAAAATGACGGCAAACTCCTACAAGGAAATATTGCAAGAAGCTTTCCCTAAGTTTACCGATGCCTTTGGACCAATACCATGGACATTTCAACAAGACAACGTGCCAATCCTAAACGCAAGGATCATTGACAGTTGGATATCCGAGAAAAATGTTACCTTACTTCCATGGCCACCTTTATCTCCGGAGCTAAATATTATTGAAAACGTATGGAGATGGATGGTTCGTAGAGTTTACGATTCTGACGGACAATATGAGAACAAGAATCAATTACAGCTGCAATCAAAAGTGCAATTCCTTAACTGGGTTTTTCAAGTTATTTCCAATAAAGGTGTTAGCACAGAGTAAGCCATGGGGCTTAAGCAGCTGTAAGCCATGGGGCTTAGGCAGTATATGGTAACAAAGATTGCAATAAGAGCAAAACTGAATTGCAATGGTGTTGAAATGAATATATTGGTCGCTTTCAATGAACTGAATAGACACCAAAATAAAGGAACGTTTATACCACTAGCCCCTAATAGCGAATAATGTCATGGTTGGCGAATAATTCGCTTAACAGTAAGAAAAGTCTACTGTTTTGTATTCGATTTAGCGAATTTCATGAATGGATTAATTAATTGCCCACAATTGACATATACAACGTTGGAAAGTTCAGTTCAACAGCATCATTTTTGAATATGGACACAAAACTGTAAACCATGGGGTTTAGGCAGTATATTACAAAATATAAAACAATTCGTCGATACTTATTCGAATTTGCAAAGTGTTTTTCTTATTTTTGTTGTCACTTATTTTAGCAAACTCCCATTGTTAAGGATAAAACAAATGGGACGCGCATTTAAGCTTAAAATGACTCGATGACAGTCCCATATATTTTTGGCCATTCTCCTTTGTTTTAATTTTTTCCAAAATTTAATTTTTTGAATTTCTTTTGGAAAAATGGGAGTACCGGGCTTGAGATTGAGAATAAATAAGAGATAAACTGTTCTGGATAACTTCGTGAAACTCACAGAATGAAGAACAAATTAAGGCAATGTTTTTTTTTATGTAATTCATTCATTCATACTATCATGATTTTCTGTTATTACTTGCTCTATGGGGCAAGTATTGGTCTTGTGTCAAAAAAAATATCGAGGTTTTAATAATAGGCGTTTTTCTTTTTTAGTTCAGAGCAGAGCCTAAACTGTCAAACAAAAAATTGTGTTGCTTTTTTACCTCTGAACGTTCAGAGCTTCAAATTTGTGTTTCTTTTTTCGTTCTGAACGTGCTCTGAGCTTGTTCAGAGCGCGCTCTATGAGCTCAGAATAAAATAACTGGGCAGACCGAGTTGAATGCTGAACACAAGCATTTGATAGGTGAAATTGAAAAAAAAAGAGTGACAGCTTAGTGTTCAGGTGTGTTTCAAAAATAATTCTGAGCGCTCAGAACCAGAACACGCTTTGTTCAGAGGATGTTCAGAGCATGCCTTAATAACTCATATAATGGAAAAGCCCAAAAAAAGTGATTTTCGACTAGACGTCAGTCGTCGGTCTGCTTGTTTTTGCGTCCTACCTAGTGCATCTGCTAGAACCTTAACCGTTGGACGGATTATCTTCGAATTTGGTGTTAAGCTATTTTAGAATTTGGTGTTTAGCTATTTTATGTGATTCCG